>OX392525.1:1613824-2158597 GCA_947623375.1 Apotomis capreana
CATACAACAGGTACTCGTGTGACGGCGAGCGCGCCGCACGACACTGTCGTCTCGCACATGCTGACACTGCCTACACTCACCGCGGACCACATACAACAGGTACTCGTGTGACGGCGAGCGCGCCGCACGACACTGTCGTCTCGCACATGCTGACACTGCCTACACTCACCGCGGACCACATACAACAGGTACTCGTGTGACGGCGAGCGCGCCGCACGACACTGTCGTCTCGCACATGCTGACACTGCCTACACTCACCGCGGACCACATACAACAGGTACTCGTGTGACGGCGAGCGCGCCGCACGACACTGTCGTCTCGCACATGCTGACACTGCCTACACTCACCGCGGACCACATACAACAGGTACTCGTGTGACGGCGAGCGCGCCGCACGACACTGTCGTCTCGCACATGCTGACACTGCCTACACTCACCGCGGACCACATACAACAGGTACTCGTGTGACGGCGAGCGCGCCGCACGACACTGTCGTCTCGCACATGCTGACACTGCCTACACTCACCGCGGACCACATACAACAGGTACTCGTGTGACGGCGAGCGCGCCGCACGACACTGTCGTCTCGCACATGCTGACACTGCCTACACTCACCGCGGACCACATACAACAGGTACTCGTGTGACGGCGAGCGCGCCGCACGACACTGTCGTCTCGCACATGCTGACACTGCCTACACTCACCGCGGACCACATACAACAGGTACTCGTGTGACGGCGAGCGCGCCGCACGACACTGTCGTCTCGCACATGCTGACACTGCCTACACTCACCGCGGACCACATACAACAGGTACTCGTGTGACGGCGAGCGCGCCGCACGACACTGTCGTCTCGCACATGCTGACACTGCCTACACTCACCGCGGACCACATACAACAGGTACTCGTGTGACGGCGAGCGCGCCGCACGACACTGTCGTCTCGCACATGCTGACACTGCCTACACTCACCGCGGACCACATACAACAGGTACTCGTGTGACGGCGAGCGCGCCGCACGACACTGTCGTCTCGCACATGCTGACACTGCCTACACTCACCGCGGACCACATACAACAGGTACTCGTGTGACGGCGAGCGCGCCGCACGACACTGTCGTCTCGCACATGCTGACACTGCCTACACTCACCGCGGACCACATACAACAGGTACTCGTGTGACGGCGAGCGCGCCGCACGACACTGTCGTCTCGCACATGCTGACACTGCCTACACTCACCGCGGACCACATACAACAGGTACTCGTGTGACGGCGAGCGCGCCGCACGACACTGTCGTCTCGCACATGCTGACACTGCCTACACTCACCGCGGACCACATACAACAGGTACTCGTGTGACGGCGAGCGCGCCGCACGACACTGTCGTCTCGCACATGCTGACACTGCCTACACTCACCGCGGACCACATACAACAGGTACTCGTGTGACGGCGAGCGCGCCGCACGACACTGTCGTCTCGCACATGCTGACACTGCCTACACTCACCGCGGACCACATACAACAGGTACTCGTGTGACGGCGAGCGCGCCGCACGACACTGTCGTCTCGCACATGCTGACACTGCCTACACTCACCGCGGACCACATACAACAGGTACTCGTGTGACGGCGAGCGCGCCGCACGACACTGTCGTCTCGCACATGCTGACACTGCCTACACTCACCGCGGACCACATACAACAGGTACTCGTGTGACGGCGAGCGCGCCGCACGACACTGTCGTCTCGCACATGCTGACACTGCCTACACTCACCGCGGACCACATACAACAGGTACTCGTGTGACGGCGAGCGCGCCGCACGACACTGTCGTCTCGCACATGCTGACACTGCCTACACTCACCGCGGACCACATACAACAGGTACTCGTGTGACGGCGAGCGCGCCGCACGACACTGTCGTCTCGCACATGCTGACACTGCCTACACTCACCGCGGACCACATACAACAGGTACTCGTGTGACGGCGAGCGCGCCGCACGACACTGTCGTCTCGCACATGCTGACACTGCCTACACTCACCGCGGACCACATACAACAGGTACTCGTGTGACGGCGAGCGCGCCGCACGACACTGTCGTCTCGCACATGCTGACACTGCCTACACTCACCGCGGACCACATACAACAGGTACTCGTGTGACGGCGAGCGCGCCGCACGACACTGTCGTCTCGCACATGCTGACACTGCCTACACTCACCGCGGACCACATACAACATGATTTCCAATACAAATTCGTATAATTTTGACATGAATCAAACTTGTATTGTAATTTTATTGTGAAATAAAGTATCTTCCCTTATTTTACATAGAAAACTACCGTGAGTAGACATTAGAATACCTCCAAAACGGGGTTACTCACGTTGTAGGTTGCCAACCGGCAAGCCGGCTCTCCTGATGATGAATTGCGTACAGATTCGAAACATGTCGAGCGATTTTCGACTTCTGCGACGTAAACCTGTTTTGCATCTTGTGTTTATAGGTGAATCAACTTTTAAGTGCACCTTGTTGCTATGGTTACGCAAATTTGTCCCGCGGACAACCTAAGCATTTTTCTATGAAACAGTATGAAGATGTCACTTGGACAACGGGGACAGAGTAAACAACACAAAAAAGTTGATTCACCCTTATATTATCCTTTCTTATCTTATCTTTGAACGTTGCAGTCGGTGCAAGAGGAGCGGTTCGACCACATCTCGGCCATCTACCACCTGCTCATGGACAAGGTGCAGCAACGGACCAGCCAGCGGATACACAGAGGTATAACTAGTACATTACCACAGGCGCGACAGCGGCCTATCGGTGTAACTCGGGCGTCGGTGACCTTGTAATGCCGAATCCTTCGACAAGGCATTCACGTGAATGCCTTTCCCCTCCTCGCGCGCCCCGCGCTCGCCCCTCGACACGCACACGGATGTGTAATGTTGGATATAACAACGTTTCATATAATTTCACCAGATATACCAACATTTTATATAACGTGTTATTTGATATAACAACAATAACTATAACTTCATGGGGTATAATTTCAATTAGTATAATACGCTTGATATAACATTTATATTCGCAAGATAACCTAACACTCCTCGCTTCGCTCGTCGTCGTACCTAACCGTGACGTTTATCACAGTTTAACTTTTTGTTTCAGCGGTTTGAGTGTGTATTGAGTCTTTAAACGTATTATATCAAATGATCATTATACCATATGACATTATGCGATTTTAAATTATAACAAATGCTATTATATTATCCGTTTATTATACCACTTCAAAAGTTGTTATAGCGACCGTTACGCACCCCACGCACACATAGCCGCGAGTTTTGTTACTGCACACAAGTGTCGCTGTCGTTTCTTTTTACGTTAGTATAATATATTCTTTGACATTACTGCACACGCCGGGAAAGACGTGCTTGCCGGGTGAGTATAGACGGATAGTGATACGAAGCCGGCAAGCCCTTTTCACGGTTAAGACATGTATAGTGCTTTTCACAAAGATATGCCATGAAATAAAAAAATACACCACTCATAAAATATATAATTCAGCCGTTTAGCTTGTTCGCGACAACAGACGCCATGTTTAAAAAATATACTCCCCGGCTTAAGCCTTAAATTTTGTATGTAATGCCTTTACCTTTCTATCGAGTTGTTCCGCCGAAACGTGATACTTCGAAGCCTGCTATAACGCACGTTATGACGAGATTTCATTGCATGTTTGAGAAATAGTACATTTAAACCATGAACCCACCCACATTAAAAAAAATGATACATTACATGTTTCATAAATTTATAAATAGTACATTGTTTGACAAGGGGCCAACGTCTGTTTGCCACCATTGCGGTATAAAGCTAGCGACCATGGAGTGTAGAACGGGAGGAGTAGCATCTTCATATATCCAGAAGTCTGAAAGGTGTTAAATTGGTGACGCTAGTGTTGCAAGAGAGCTGGTCTCCTGTTCGTGACAGATCAAATCAGATCAAGTCAAATCCTTGGAATAATTAGCACGATTTTCCCCATTTTACTTCTATTTTAAATATTTTCTTATAAAAAAATCACACAATAATCATTACCATTTAATTTTTGCACAATAAACCCAAAACTATCCACAGTGATGAAAGTCATAATTCATAATTATTTATTTCATAATTCATAATTATTGAAAGAAAGAAACAGGTAATGTCAAGTTTTTTTCAAAAGGATACAGTATTTAAGAAGAACGAAGGATTGAGCAGCATTCAGTTAAACAATGTTTTGAATTTGGTTAACGACACATCCTTGACAAAACGCTACTGACGTTTAATAGTGCAAATATATGAAGTATGCACATGATTGCCATATGAAAGCTGTTTGTAGCGCCACTATACCTGGGCCAGAACGGCACTTGTTATATAACTTGTAACAATATTCAAAATTGAAAACGTAATTCAATTTACAGACTCGTTAGAATCGCCATCGCGGGACGAAGGCGCAGGCGCCCTAGACCTGACAAGCTGCAAGGTAAATACTATGATTTTTTATTGTAACAAAAATATCCGCTAAGGATAATATTTATCTACCCAAAGGTTGTCTGGAAGAGATGGACCGCCTGTTGTCTACCGCTATTTATAAATTTTATTCGTCTTGTTCCTTTTGTAAACTTTTATTGATGTGCAATAAAGTATTGTTGTATTGTTATGTTTTCGTAAAATGAAAAAAAAGGTTCAACTGGGATTTGAACCCGCGCCTCCAGCGACTCTCCGAGCCAAGACTGCCCATTCCCATTGAATATTTCAACCAGTTGCTTCATTTAAAGCCGTTTTATTTTTAACATTTCATTTTATCAATATGTACGCACCAAGAAGTTTAGCAATTCTTTCATTTGCGGAACTATTAAAAAGTATATTTGCCGGCACATGTGTTTACTTCTTACGGGTTCAAACGAAGCGACAAGCATCTCTCGGGCCAGCATGGCAGTGTCAACTGACAAGGCACCGTTGGTTTCTTGTCAGTTGCCATTGCGACTCGGGCTCGCCTTTTTGCTTACCATCAACCCGTGTAGCACGACTATGGTTCGCGACTCATTTCGCCTGACAGCATCACCCGTTACTCTCTCACAATACTGTATAGAAAGAGATAGGTAGCTCTCGCGAATCTTTCTCGCGCGTCACAGTTTAGAGGTGCAGGCGAAGTGGAGCCACTATGTTATTGCCTAAAAAAAAATGTTTTTGCAGAGCGGGACAGACGAACAAATGGACGCGGAAGACTCACAAGAATGTCTCGTGCTACCGTGCGTGGCTGAAGACTACTTGGACGAACGCAGCGACAGTTTAGAGAAGGTAAAGACATGCTACTGTGCAGTAGGATCAGTGACTTATCTTACTATAGAGGGGTAACTGTTACTGGCGCTAAACGTCCGATAGGATCGTAAATGAGCAGGGGATTTCTGACGCTATTATTTTCATACTTTTACCTAAGTTTGAAAAGGCAAAGGCATTCCGTCAGATTATCATATATGTGATGGCATTATTAGTTTTACCTTAGTTTGAAAAAGCAAAGGCATTCCATCTTATTATTGTGCAAGTAATGTCATTATTTTTAAACTTTAACTATTTTATTAGGATATTGGCATGTGATGCCGTTCTTGTATTATTTTTTACCTAAGTTAAAGAAAGCAAAGGCATCAGATTAGCGGGCATGTGATGTCATTCTTCTCATACTTGTATCTAAGTTAGAAAAATTAAAGGCATTCCATCAGAACATCGGGCTTGTGATACCATTATTTTCCTACTTTTACGTAAATTTGAAAAAGCAAAGGCATTCCATCAGAACATCGGGCTTGTGATGCAATATATATATATATATATTTTTAATGTTATGAAGTAAATGTTTTGTATGTCAATATTGCTTCACTTGGTGTTTTCATGATAGTATGCTATGATGGTGTATTCTAGGAGTTTCAATATGTTTTTAAGGTCAGACCTTAGCTGTTACGTGCCGCACAAGATTGACCTTGTGCAAGAAATTCGCCAGCATTAACAGAGTAATTTTTACTTGTGAGTAGAAAGCGCCAAGTCGATCTAACATACGAGAGAAAGAGCACGCTCTTTTGTCTCGCCTGTGATAGTCATTGATAAATTTTAGCGTTATTTCCAACTTATACCTTTTGTTGTAGTGGTACAGAGTCAGACTCGGTTTCGGCTGGTTTTTCGAAATAAACATGTGTATGTTGTTTCAGTTCGGCGAGGGTTCCGTAGCGGTGATGACGGAGCATCCGCGCCAGCCGCACGCCGACCCGCAACGCCGACACACCGTCGGCCCGCAGCCGAGACACGACCAGGTATAGTATACTGTGGCAGGACTCTGCTGATATAGGTACAGTTTAGTTGAGATCAGGCGAGGCGAGACATTCAAGCTGTCTTTCCTTATAAAGGAAACATTTAAAGTTTGGTGCTTCGAGCTAGTTTCGAACCAGCATCCCTGATGGCTCTTCGGGCCTAACCGGCACCGTAACCGCAAGGCTATGCTTGAGCCGACGAATTTTCCAACCAGCCTTTTGATTCTATACGTGCTTCAAGGACATTTCGTACCGCCATCTACCATAAAGTTCTACAGATATCCGGCACCATTCGTCTCAAATTATAATGAGAATCGATTGTAACAATGTTCCACAACCATGGGCGTGTGATGCCGTTATTTTCGTTCTTTTACATATGCTACAAAAAGTAAAGGCATTCAAGCATATGATACTATTATTTTCTTACTTTTACTGAAATTGGAAAAAGCAAAGGCTGAACGTCAGGCTAATTACATCACGATATAAGGCATGTACTGCCATTCTTCTCATACGTTTGCCTATTTTTGAAAAATCAAAGGCATTCCGTCAGAATATCCCGCATGTGATACCATTATTTTCCTACTTTTACCTAAATTAGAAAAAGCAAAGGCTACTTGCGTCAGGCTAATTACATCGGGACATGGGGAATGTATTGCCATTCTTCTCATACTTTTGCCTATTTTTGAAAAATCATAGGCATTCCGTCAGAATATCCGGCATGTGATAACATATTTTTTCTACTACCTAAATTAGAAAAAGCAAAGGGTACTTACGATAAAGGCGTCGTTGTGATTCACAATGATGTAATAGCGACCCTACGTGCGCCGTCGCCTCACTAATTCCACTTGTGTTATTATTATTTGCCTCTTCAGGTCGTTTCATAAAGCATCTCACTATGTTTTAAGACTCATTACGTAACAGTTGCATAAACTGCTATCTAAATTGTATATCATTTGTGTCAGATGGACGCGAATTCGCCGCTGGGCTCAGCCGCATCGGCGGACGGGCGGAACGGGCCGCTCTACGTTTCCGAGTTCAATGTAAGTATAGTTAGCGTTAACACTCGGGGTCTCAGTAGAAAAACAAAGAAGGCGTGATGATCGTTACTCCGTGTAATTCGAGGTTGAATGGTTGAATTAATTTATAGTACACTAGCTTTTGCCCGCGACTATGTCCGCGTGGAACTTGGAAGTATGGAAGCAACCTCGTACAACACGATAGATATCCACCTAATCACCTTAATTAATAAAAGGGATTATTAAAAGCGCCTAAGCAAATGTAAGAGCAATTGTGCTTTTGGTCTAATGATTACATTTCCTACAGGGTCATCAATGTCATCATGAATTACTTACTCACTTTTCAATCTTTTTAGGTATAATTTCCAGGATGAAATCTATCCTATGTCCTTCCTCGGATCTTAAACTATCTCCATGCCAAATTTCATCAAAATTGATTCAGCGGTTTAAGCGTGAAGAGGTAACAGACAGACACACTTTCGCATTTATAATATTAGTATGGATTACTGCAGACGCCGGGAAGGAAGGGCTTGCCGGCTGAGTAGCCAGATAGTGATACGAAGCCGGCAAACCCTTTTCACGGCTAAGGCAGTGCTTTTTCAAACATGTGCAATGAAATAAAAAAAAAACACACCACTCAAAAAAATATAATTCAGCTGTTTAGCCGGTTCATGAACACAGACGCCATGTTTAAAAAATAATTCCTTGTCGGCCTAGGCAAAAAAAAAAAAAACAATTTTGGATGAAGTGGTAGGTTTATCCGAAACTGGTTAGGCCCGTCTCGCCCCGATTCCCCTGTAGATGATGCTAGGGTCGCAAGTATCTCTCCATCTCCACCACCCTAACGCCAGATAACCTTTTGAAATTTTCCTTATTTTATGTCGCTTTTTGCATTGTTTATATTTGCTAAGCTGTAAAGCCTTTCAAATGAACAATGCAATCGACACACAAAGCATAAGGAAAAATTTGGAAGGTTATCTGGCCTTAGGCTGGTGAAAAGGTTAACACGCTGGACCGGTTACCCGGAAATACCAGGTTCGATTCCCAGTCTCTTTTATCAACACATTGATATTATAAAAACTTTGAGGGTGTGTTTTATGTGTATGTTTGCTACTTCTTCACGCTCAAACGGTTGGACCAATTGTGATAAATTTTAGTATGAATAGCTGACACCCTGGATTAACACATAGGCTACTTTATATCCCGAAACTATGTAATCTTTCCGTGTGATGAGCGGGTGACACCGCGCGGGCACTAGTGTTTCATAAATTTATTATCTATTGTCTTTTTCTCGTTTCGTTTGTTTTGGTGCTGCTAATGCTCTTTGCACATGGGAAGAGTTGCCCCACAGGAGAATGCCGTACCTAAATAAAGAGCAGACATAACCATGATAAGCCTTGATGGCAACACTTTATGTGCTAATTTTTGTGAGACGCTATAGTTATTTTTGTTCTTTTTTTTCCCGTTTCCCAGCAAACGTCATCCCGGGAGGCTCCACCGTCGATGTTGCCGCACACGAACTTGGCGGCGCCGCTGCCCGCCTGGCACCACTTCAGCGTCAAGGACCAGCATCTGCTCAAGCCGCCCATCGCCATGCAGAGCCAAGGTAAGACATGACCATTCACAACACTTCATATTATTAATACTGCAATTGACAACATTTCATGTTTTTAATACTACAATTGACAATATTTCATATTTTTGAGAATACAATTGACAACATTTCATATTTTTAATACTACAATTGACAACATTTCATATTTTTAGCACTACAATTGACAACATTTCATTTTTTAATACTACAGTTGACAATATTTCATATTTTTAGTACTACAATTGACAATATTTCATATTTTTAATACTACAATTGACAACATTTCATATTTTTAATACTACAATTGACAACAATTCATATTTTAGCACTACAATTGACAACATTTCATATTTTAGTACTACAATTGACAACATTTCATATTTTAGTACTACAATTGACAACATTTCATATTTTAGCACTACAATTGACAACATTTCATATTTTAGTACTACAATTGACAACATTTCATATTTTTAATACTACAATTGACAACAATTTTATTTTAGCACTACAATTGACAACATTTCATATTTTAGTACTACAATTGACAACATTTCATATTTTAGTACTACAATTGACAACATTTCATATTTTAGCACTACAATTGACAACATTTCATATTTTAGTACTACAATTGACAACATTTCATATTTTTAGTACTACAATTGACAACATTTATTATTTTGAATAATACAATTGACAACATTTCATTTTTTAATACTACAGTTGACAATATTTCATATTTTGAATACTACAATTGACAACATTTTATATTTTTAAGACTACAATTGGCAACATTTCATATTTTTAACCTCTCCGCCACCCTAACGCTAGATAACCTTTCGAATTTTCCCTTATGCTTTGTGTGTCGATTGTATTGTTTATTTGAAAGGCTTTACGCCTTAGCTTAGGGTTTATCTTTGTATCAATGCTTGAACAAATGTAGAATGCTATAACAGTGTATATTCCCCTACAGCCTCTACGTTCGGTCGGCGCGCATCGGACGGCGGAGCGCACGTGCCGCGCGGCCGCGAGCGCGCCTGCTGCCACAGCGCGCCGCCGCACCATGTGAGCCTTCTATAATATTATATAAAAAAAAAACTACGACGGTGGCAAACAAGCATGCGGCCCGCCTGATATTAAGCAGTTACCGCCGCCTATAGACGCTTGCGAGGCCAGGAGCGTCACACGCGCGTTGCTAACCTATTTTTGAATCTCAATAATTGTGTCAATAAAAGATAAATTAAATTTTACATCACCCTAGCTCGTAACTCACTTTCTGGCCAAGGCAAGACGTAAACCTTTAGACACACCACGGGTGGTATTTCGTAAAGCCCCAGATCGCATATTTATGGCTCTCACCTTCCCTCGCAATTTCCCCATAGTACGATGCCATATCGAAGAATAGAGGTTTCATAAACGTGGTAAATATGTGTTGTAAATTACAATTGTATGATTCAGGTGTCAGATAGCGACTCTCAAGCACAGCAAGAGGACGCGGAGCAAACGGAAGATATATGCAGGTTTGTACCTACATTATAATTAGCATTTCAAATTTCATTAATTTATTATCACAGAACACAAAACTATTATTTGTATTTAATTATAAAGTGTGTAAACAGCGTCATCTCCATTCGAGAATCAGCCCTGGCACTGACTTCAAAAGGTGATTTAAATGTAATTTGTACATGAACGGGTTATTTTTGGCTTTAAGTTTTTTTGAAGTTGGTTCTTTTTTTGTAAAAAAAAAAAATAATTTTCTTTTTAGTGATTCAAATAAAATACATATATCGGGGTGATTTTCGAACTAGGTTAAAAATGGGTCAACTAGCCTATTTACCTTTAAGTCAATACTAGCGACCCGCCCCGGCTTTGCACGGGTGCAATGCTGATAAATATGCATGCATTATACATATAAACCTTCCTCTTGAATCACTCTATTAAAAAAAACCGCATCAAAATCCGTTGCGTAGTTTTAAAGATCTAAGCATACATAGGGTCAGACAGACAGCAGGAAGCGACTTTGTTTTATACTATATAGTGTTTTATACAATATTTCGGTTTAGCCTTATGGTTCACTGGTAGAGAATGCCTTGTGGCATTAAGTCCGCCATTTGTGCCATTCGAATATTTGTGCTTGGGTCATGGTTGTTCTATGTAAAATGTTGACATTTTATCAATAAATGAGTATGAGTATGTATTTAAGTATATATTTATCTATATAAGTAGGTACGTATATCGTCGTCTAGTACCCATAACACAAGCCTTCTTGAGCTTAATTTGGGACTAGATCGATTTGTGTGAGGTTGTCTGATATTTAGATCTAGATCAGGGCAGATTTTAGATCAGGGCAGTCAAGTAGACGTCGCCTATTTTGACTTTCGCAAGGCGTTTGATAGAGTAAGCACTGAGACTTTACTCGAAAAACTAGATACTGCTGGCCTGTCAACTAATTTACTAAGCTTAATAAATAATTACTTGTCTGGCAGAGAGCAATATGTCGTATTCAAAAATGCTAGATCTGACCTTTATCCAGTGACCTTTACTATTTTTGATGCTTGTCAATGATCTCCCAGCTTCCATCAATCACCCGACATGCCTTCTGTTCGCCGACGATCTAAAGCTAGCATTGAATGTTACCAATCCCGAAGACAGCGCCAAACTCCAAGAGGACATAAACAGCGTGCACTGCTGGGGTGTGAAAAACAGCCTCGAGCTAAATGTTGACAAATGCTCAATGTCCTACACCAGGGCCCGAAATCCTCTTTCTTACCCCTATTTATTAGATGGCGAACCCATGAAACGGGTCAACCTGGTGAAGGATCTCGGAACGTGGTTTGACCCTCAACTTAACTTTAATGGCAACATCACAAAGATTTGCGATTCCGCCCGAAGGTCTCTAGGATTCGTATTCAGGCAATCCAGACTATTTACCTACAGAGCTACCATAGTCGTGCTCTTTAACGCCTGCGTTCGCAGCAAATTAGAAACAAATGCGATAGTGTGGAGCCCTCACGAAACCCAATACATACTCATGTTAGAGAGAATTCAGAAGTCGTTTATTCGATTTCTTTATAATAAACTCTACGGTTATTATCCAAAACTCTATCCTACGCTCTTTATCCTTGGAATGGTTGACTGTTTCTCCTTGGAAGTCCGTAGAAACACTTATATTGTTAGATACTTTCTCCAACTATTACGAGGCGAAACTTACAATCCATTCCTCTTGTCGCAAATTTCTTTCTGGGTACCCGCGGTTCCCACCATCGTCCCCCGCCCCGGGCGCGCCCGCTGCTCGCGGCCCCGGCGACGCGTACACGGAGCCACTCTCACTCGCCACTTCATCACGCGCTAACGTTACTCAACGACATCTTGCTTAGTGACAGCGATCTGGATATATTTTTTAGCTCCGAGTCTAGGCTCATGTCCTCAATCACTGGCTACTTAGAGTCTATTGTTAGGCCTAGCTCAATTACAGCTTAACATTATTATTATTATGTATACTGAGTTAATCAGCATGCTTGGTTATATACTGTAAGTATTGATTGTAAACTTATAAATAAAATAAATAAATAAATTTATTGATTTATTTTTTATTTGTACTAGTTTGATCTGTGCAATAAAGTTTAAATAAATAAACAGTGATTTATAGGCTAAACCTACGGTATTCGTCGGCAGGTACATGATGAACCGCGGCAGCAGCAAGCGGCACACGATGGCCACCACCGAGGACGCGGCCAGCAGCGCCGGCGCGGGGCCGCTGGTGAGACACCGCACTAACATTCCAGTCAGAAAAACCGAAACCAACTAGTTTCGTTTTGAATGCTAGCGTAATATGTTATTCCACATTCTCAACTCGTCCCCCCGAGCAACTCGTCCATTTTGCCGACTCGTCCATATTTCCAACTTGTTTACATATCCAACTCGTCCATATTCCCAACTTGTCCACATATCCAACTCGTCCATATTCCCAACTTGTCCACATATCCAACTCGTCCACATAACCAACTTGTCCACCTATCCAACTTTGTCTACATATCCAACTCGTCTACAATGCCAACTTATTCACATATCCTACTCGTCCATATTCGTCCACATATCCAACTCGTCTCCATATCCAACTCGTCCACATAACCAACTTGTCCACCTATCCAACTTTGTCCACATATCCAACTCGTCTACAATGCCAACTTATTCACATATCCTACTCGTCCATATTCGTCCACATATCCAACTCGTCCCCATATCCAACTCGTCCACATAACCAACTTCTCCATCTATCCAACTCGTCCACATATCCAACTTTGTCCACATATCCAACTCGTCTACAATGCCAACTTATCCACATATCCTACTCGTCCATATTCGTCCACATATTCAACTCGTCCCCATATCCAACTCGTCCACATAACCAACTTGTCCACCTATCCAACTCGTCCACATAACCAACTTGTCCACCTATCCAACGTGTCCACCTATCCAACTCGTCCACATTGCCTACTCGTCCAACTCATCAACACTTATCCTAAAACTCGTCATTCAATATAATGTATTCTTGAATGACGGTCAGTTGATTTAAAATAGAAACCATTTTTCTTTGCAACCTTAAACTATTTGAAATTGTTATTAAACAAACCTAACCTAACCTAATCAATAGAATGATATTTGCAAGAATTATGAAATATTCGACGAAATACTTACGTTTCGAGGAGTCAATGACCCCTTTAGATTTTTTATTTCACTCCCACAGCCATCAACGTCACCATCCTCATCAGCCAACATCAGGACGAGAAGAACAGGTCTCCTGACGGTGACAGAAAGACCACCAGGTAAGCGAGTCACGGTTTGACAGTAACCCGCATAGTCCAGCGTCCGAACGCGTCATTACTTATGTCGTTTGATACATACAATTCCGAATACAGTTTTTTCTACTCTACTATTATTTAGGTTCCTGAATTTGGTTTGCACGATTATTAGTTCCTGTCTCTTATTTTCTAAGTATTTTGTCATTATCATGGTATATGAAAACAAGGTATGTCACTCTGGAATGACAGGCGAGACTTCATCACGATTGGTTGGTTGGTTCTGTCAATCTGTTTCTGTGTTGCCAGTGGTGTATCATAATACTCCCCGATTCTCCTGTTGCCTGTATGAATCTTATAAAATCGTGAGTGTTTTTAATTCAATTATGACGACAAAATAAAATTTAGACAATGAACATGACAATAAACTGTAATGCGTAAACGCATAATTATATTTTTTTGTGTACGACTGGCGGCAAACATTTTATTACTTATAATTATTTTTCTCAAACATACAATGAAATATTGATGTTATGTTCCTTATAAAAGGCTGCGAAGTATGACGTTTCCGATGCAGCTTGACGAGAGGTCGTTAATGGAATTTCATACAAAAATTGGAGGCCGAGGCCGGCTAATGCCGGCTTTTTCAATTTCTTTTTTAATTTCTATTCCACTTAAGTTTTTGATATGGCATCATGTCGATCAGCCATTAAAAACTAACAAAGCAATTGCTTTTTGGTTAACTATGACATTCTGCCACCATGATTATTAAAAAAAAAAAAAAAAACAACTAAATATTAGCGATAAAATTGTCTACTCAAACCATAAAAAACGCGTAGGAATTTTTTTAATCATTTCGGAGGGAAACTTGAAATATTTTCTCTGTAATTGTTTTATGAGTTTTGTTGTGCGTTGTGAATTTTAGTATTCATAATTCAATGTGAGTTCCGACGAAAATACCGACAAAGAAATTATTTTTGGTAGCTTACTAGCTAGCTATAATGTCTATAGAAATAAATTTATGATTTTTTTGGGGTTTTTTATTTCATTGCGTGTTTGAGAAAAGCACTATACATACCTCGGCGAGAAATCGAGTTGCCAGCCTCATTTTTTTTATTTATTTTATTTATTTATTTATTTAAACACAAACACAGTATTACAGTTTACACTAAGGCACTGTGAGTATCAAAAAATAACAGACAAAGAAAAATAAAAAATGTTAACATAAAATAACTTAAAGACATAACATAACAAACAAAATTAACATTGGTAAAAAGGTAAACAATTTATTTAAAAACAGAAGATTCTCGAACATCCATCGCCTCACAGAACTTCAAACACTCCGCACAAACAACCGCCCAGCTACACGCAAAAACATCGCAGTCAGGTGCTGATGCGAGGAGAGCATTGAGGCTCTGCAAAGCTCGAACAAGCGGAGAGTTCCGGTACGACACGGTGCGCGCCGCCGGCACAGCCAGCAAGAGGGACTGGCGCGGGCGAAGGTTAGCCTTCTTCTGCATTGAAGGGACATGGAGGCGTACCTGTTGCGCCACCAGGTCCATACAATCCAAGTCTCCTCTTAGAGTCTTGCACGCCCCCATCAAAAGCCCAACGTTACGCCTTACCTCTAGAGAATTGAATCCCAGGACACCTAGTAAAAACTGAGATGGGTACAGAAATGGATAGTACCCATAAAGTTTCTTGTAAAAGAACCTCAAAAAGGCTTTCTGAATTTTCTCTAGGAGTAACGCGTAAGTGGTCTCGTGCGGGTTCCACACAATAGAGGCTGCCTCAAGTTTACTCCTGACTAAGGCCGTGTAAACCAACTTAATGGCTCTTGGATTGTCAAACTCACGAGCATTACGGATAACAAATCCCAACCTTCGGTAGCAGTCCAGTGCAAGTTTTTTCATATGCTCATGGAAGTTGAGATGAGTATCAAAAGTGACACCTAAATCCTTAATGGAGTCTACCCGAACTATGGGCTCACCACCTAGCAAATACTTTGCGCACTGGGGATTTCGAGCACGGCTAAAGGTCATTACGGAACATTTTTCAGCATTAAAAAGAAGCCTGTTCTCAACACTCCACTGATAAATCCTATCAATGTCACTCTGAAGAGAATCACAGTCTGAGGATTGCTGCACACCATAAACCAGCTTCAAATCATCGGCGTATAGCAAACACTTGGCATATTGAGGAACTGATGCCAAGTCATTTACCATGATGCCAAACAGAAATGGGCCCAAGATAGAACCTTGGCTAACTCCGGACCGCGTGTGGTAAGCTTCCGACACATAGCATCCGTGCTGCACATACTGCTGCCTATCGCGTAGATAACTCGCAAACAAGCGAAGCAATTTGGGTGTAAAGCCAATATTGCATAACTTGCTCAAAAGTATGTCATTATCTACGCGATCAAAGGCTTTCTTGAAATCGAAGTACAGCACGTCTACTTGTATCCCCTTATCTAAATGTTCGGAGATGGAGTCCACCAGGGTCAGAAGGTTCGTTTCAACTGAACGTCCTGGTCTGAAACCGTGCTGCGCGTCACAGAGGAAGGGTTTAACCTGCGGGGCTAAAAGCTTATTCACAACGGATTCAAATAACTTGGCAATTGAGGAGAGAATGGCTATTGGCCGGTAGTTTTCAACCCTCGTCGTATCGTTAGATTTGGGAATAGGGCGGACTCGAGTAATTTTCCACTGAAGAGGGTACTCTCCGGTATACAAAGCGAGGTTGAAAATATGTAGTAATGGCGACAATAGCCATTCACTACAGCCCTTCAAGATAAACGCTGGAAAGCCATCTGGCCCTGGGGAACTATTAGGCTTTAAACGCTTAATGCCAACTTTTACGTCATCGGGCAATATCATGTCGACGTGGATATAATTCGCAGAAGACGAAAGATCATTGCGATTGATTTTCCCATGATCAAGAAGCGGAACAGACGGGAGAAACACACTGGAGAAAAAAATCGAAAATGCCTGTGCCGCAGCAGTACCTTCATGAACCCTCCCTTCGTAGCTCACTGACGTCTCAAATCCACCTTTAGACTTTAAGCTGCTCACATGCTGCCAGAAAGCCCGAGGGTCACGCGTAATTTTAGTTTGGATACAGTGAACATAATTGTCATAAGCGATTGAGGTTTTTACTTTGATTTCAGCCCTTAGCCTTGAGAAATCTGCATATACGGCACGGTTTTCGGTACATTTCCACTCCCGATGCAGCTTGGCCTTTAGCTTGATGCTCTTTATTAAGTCCCCTGTGAACCAGACAGGATACCGTCTACTACACTTACTGGACCTTATTTTCCTGGGTTCGCACGCGTCAAATATACCACGCATTATCTGGTAAAAGAGGTCAACAGCAATATTGACATCGACAGTTTCAAAGATTTCTCTCCAGGACACTTCAGACACTAGCTGGTATAAAAGGTCGTAATCGCCCTTAGAAAAATCCCAGTCAAAGTCTGCAAGCACATTACTGGGCTCAGCCTTTCCTAAGTCGCTAGCAGCGCGCACCAGTTGTATGCAAATATCTAATGGAGGGTGATAAGCATCAGAATGTGGAACTAAACCATTGTCTTCTGCCTTCCTAACACAAACCGACATGCACTTTCGCACCAGCACCACATCTAACACTCCTCCATAAACATTCAATACCTCATTCGTCTCTTTCAGATCGCAAACTGTACTAAAGTAGGTATAGTAACTTAATATACTAGTTGACGTATGCTTCGGGTTTAAATTTAAGTCCCCGATAATTAGAACAACACCAGTTAATTTGTCAATGAAAGACTCTACTTTTTGAAAAAAGCGCATATACACACCTTCACAAGCATTTGGCGGAATGTATACAACACACAGAAAGTACACGGTATGGTTGACCACAAATGAAGTCCACAAGTCTTCCCCGTCGGAGGTCTCGAGATCGTGTCGCCGTCGTAGAGTAATACCCGGACGAGCCGCCAAAAGCACACCACCTCCCTGACGACCAGGAGCTCGATCACGGCGTGACAGGCTCCATCCTCCTCCCACAAGCTCCGAATCCTCCACAGAATCGGACAACCATGATTCGGTGACAGCAATAACATCACTTTCGTGGGCGATTACACTTTGTTTGAAACTTTTCAATTTAGTATTGAGGCCTCTAACATTTTGATAGGTAATACAGAGAAAAGGTCCTTTATCTGAGTCTTCTCATATACCTATCCTATGTGTTCGGCCGGCAACCCCTCACTTCCCGGCCTCTGTAGTAATGTACTATTGTTACCATAAAGCGGCAACTACTCAGGGACGTAGAGAGTCTAACTATCCGGAATGACATACCTGTTACGAGTATGACAATGACATACTTCTTATACCATAGGTATTATAAAAGGAGTCGTCTACAACAGAGTTTACAGAGAAGAAAAAATATATATTTCCCAAAGACAAGATCGATCCGCATTTGATTGGCAAAAGATATTTATTTAGTCACTAGGTTTGTCCGTGTCTTTCTCTTTACCGTGAACGGATAAAAAGTATCCTATAACCATCTTTGAATGACCAGCTATCCCTGTACCAAAATTGGTTAAATTAAAATTTGTCCAGCCGTTTCGGTGTGATGGGAGGACAAAGAAATTATAACCAATGATGGCACCAGACTGGCATGACGCCCATACAAAACAAAAGACGATGCTGCATCGCAAACATTATTCCTGAAATCATGACCCGTCTCCATAGAAAACTGATTTCGCAATACAAATGTAGAATTTTATAATAGTGTAGATTATTTAATCCGTAAATTAAATATGGCCGTATTACTATGACACAACTACATAAGTAATCGAACGTTCGGATGCTGGACTATAACCTTTGATTTATTATATCTTATTTTTCATATATATGTTTGTTGAATTATTGTTGATAGATGTGTGCTGTAGTTTGTTGTTGTAGTTTTCGCTTGGATTACTTTGCTGTTTTTGAGTATTTTGGAATTTGTGAACTTTTATGTACAAACTAGCTGCTCGCGGTAGGAACACTACATTATTCCGGGATATAAAGTAGCCTATGTGTTAATCCAGGGTCACAGCTACCTCCGTACCAAATTTTATCAAAATTGGTCAAAGTAGGTAAATTATTTCATTTCATTTCAGACGTTTGAGCGTAGCGTAATACAAAACAATCAAAACTTTCGCCTTATAATATTAGTGTGATAAAAATGTAAAATGACTTAAAGTTAACACCACATAGTCTGTATATATCGACGGCAAAAAGTGGAAACGCTGTAAACGTTACAGCGTTTCCGATTTTTGCCTTCGATATGCAAATTGATTTCGCGGGATCCACTAAGATCACGTACCCTGACCCAGGTGATGGTATTGGACGAATACGTCTTATGAGATAAATAAAAATAAATAAATAAATATTATGGGACAATCATTTACAAATCGATCTAGTCCCAAACTATGGGTACTAGACGACGATATACATAATATATAAATACATATATAGATAACAACCATGACCCAAGCACAAATATTAGAGCTCATCACACAAATATTTGCCCCGGCCGGGATTCAAACCCGGGACCGCCGAGATCACCCAGGTGATCTATTGGACAGGTGACCTTGGTGGACGCCATTATTGACTTGTGTATTTTTGTAAATGAATACAGAGCAAATATAAATACAAAATTTCATGCTATCCACTACATTACCGGTGGGGTTCGAACCTACGACCTCTATTTATCTGGAGTAGTGCTCTGACCCGTGAGCTACCGCGACGACTATACACATCGCATGCTTTTTGTTTTTCAACTTTTACCTGATTTATATTAAATATACTCCCAGTAGCGATTACTAACCACTTTAAAAGTATTGCAGTACTTAATTTGTAGTACCGTATATGTATGTACATAAAAGTTCACAAATGTTTGATTTAATTTGATGTTTCCATTATCAGACAGAATATGGTCCGAAATCACGATTCTATCTGATAATAGTCGTTCGTAGAATGTAGCACATTTAATTAGTGTTAAGTGTATTTTGTTTATTAGAAGTATACATATTTTTTTTATTTCTTGCAATATTTTAACGGCAATATTCCATGGACGACTTTTATTTCTGTGCATGGCTACATTTTATTTATATTAATTTGCTAAACCCACTTCTAGTAATAAGTCCAGAGTTAGTAATGGAAGTCGAGGCGCGAATGAAACGGAACTATCTACCGCCGTCCTTCGGATACCAATACCAATACCCGAGCGGATACCAGAGCCCGCCGAGCCAGAACCCGCAGAGCCCGACTCTAGGCTCGATAACCGCCGGCACGCCGAACCCGCAACCGATACCGAATAACGAACCGATACCAATTCCAAAAACCGGTTCCATCATGAGCGGAACTCCCATCACTACGCAGGCCGTGTCCCCATACACGCCTAGCATTGGACAGTTCTCGCCGAACTACGGCTCTGTAGTCAACAACAACCAAGGCTCCATAGTGAGCGGAACGCCTATCAATACCGGTTTCGATACCAATTACAATTACGGCACAAATTTCGTAACGGGATCGATAACTAGCGGGACGCCGGGGACGTACCAGAACACGACCACTAATACCGGATACCAGGTCCCGGTATCGTCGGCTCAGTACACTCAGACGCATAATAACAGGCAGAGGAAGTACTCGGGCCCGCAGCGAGTCAAGTTACAATTGTTAGCGACTGTACAGGAGAACATGGGTAAATATATTTTTATGTTTTAGGCGGGTCGTGGTGACGGTATAATTGTCGCAGACATTTAAAAGTTCTCATTTATTAATTCAACTGTGATTAATGCTCTGTACCGGTATAAATATGTCATTATTTTACTAATATCGTTGCAAATTTACTGGTACTTTAATTTAAAACCACATTTAATGGATAAACTTAGTCCAGTCTGGTATTCAATATACAAAACTGGTTTCGAAATGTGTGGAACATCAAATGATATCATCATAAAGTTCCTATACCGAGTGGTTCCAAATTTACCGTATTAGCTGATGTTTTTGGAAATTCTCAATTATGACTGTTTATAATCCCTATATAAGATAATTCAGTGTCTATGAATTATGTAATTAAAGAATTTAGTTTATAATGAAGTCAATCGTAACTGGTTACCGTGTTCACGAATATATATATTTCTTAAAATTTTCAGGTTGAGAAAAGAAATTAGCTATAATAGTATGTAGCACATTTTGGCTTTCGTAGATAGATGTGTGTGTGTGTGTTGTTTTAGTGTGTTGCATTTCTTTGTGTGTGCACGTTTGTAAGAGATCACGTACTTTGCTTATAATTGCTTATTATTTAGTTTTCTTACCATTTGGTTGCGTTTTTCATTTTATCCGAAAATAATCACTCAAAATATAAATATTTATCAACTTGATTTTTTATTGAAACAGAAACTACTTACGGGGACTAAATATTGAAGCGAGAAGTTTAACAAAAAATAATAAACGATTAGTTGAATGGCTTTTATATAAATAATTGTCATCGTAAGGTTTAAAAATGTAGGTACATTAATTGGATTGATTTTGGTCATGAGTTGCGACATTATTAACTTTATTAATTCAAATTCTCCATAATTTACGGATTATTAGGTCTCAATGTTAACTATTTTCGGTTTATTTTTTTAACTATTACCAGCGAATGGAAATAGAGTGTGTAATTTCATAACAATACATTTTTATTGATCGGTCTATGCCAATTAACATGGTTAAAAAAGATGTCTTACCTGCACATATATCATAACTGTGACACAAGAGGAAGGTTTATATGTATAATACATGCATTTATCACCATGGCACCCGTGCGAAGCCGGGGGCGTGTCGCTAGTAATTTAAAAAATGAAACAGCGATACCAATAAACTTAACTATATTGACATATCAGTTCAGTATACAGACAGCATAAAATTGGTGTAGGCCAGATGCTAGTTGGTTTTGAGTCAGTTTGCATTGAACTGTTTCAACATATGTATAAGCGAATATGTACAGTGGAATACAGTGTCTGTGTGTGTGTAGCGCGGGAACACGCGGAGCGCTATTCGCCGGTGCGGCGCGCCGAGTGCTCGCCGCCGCGCGCTGCTCACGACCTGCAGTCCGCGCGGCTGGAGTACCAGCAGCTACAGGTGAGACCCTCTGAGACAGTAGTTTTTTTTTTTTTTATGTCATAAGGGGCAAACGAGCAAACGTATCGCCTGATGGAAAGCGATAACCGTCGCCCATAAACACCTGCAACACCAGAGGAGTCACAAGTGCTTGCCTACCCGGAGGACGAAGATAGAATGCCTCTATGCTAGTAATTTCACCGGCTATCTTACCCCCACACCGGAACACAACAATGCGAACATTGCTGTTTGGCATCATCATCATCATCAGCCTATTCTTGTCCACTGCTGGACATAGGCATCAGCGACCTCTATGTGAATACGTTAATATTAATTTAGCTTGTTTATACAAACGTGCAGTTTAACTAGATTGGCATGTGTGTACACATTGCGATTTTGTCATTATGCTTTGTGTAATATATCATTGTTATTTTTTTATAAATATGAAACAACCTCACACAAATCAATCTAATCCCAAATTCAGCTATTCGAAAGTCTTTACACCTTCGCGACCTCTATATGTGAATACTTTAATATTAATTTAGCTTGTTTATATAAACGTGTAATGTATATATACATCTCCTTCACGTGCCCCTGTGGCCTTCTTACTGAATAAATTATTTCGTTTAATTTGATTTCGTGTGGTTCAATTAATATTAACACGTGTGTATGTTTCAGCGCGGACTGGAGCGGCGCGGGTGCGGCGCGGGCGCGTCGCCGCCACACGACGCGCGGCACACGCCCGTCTCCATGCCCAGTGAGTACTGCATCCGTCACAATTTTTGTATGGAAATTACCGATAACCCGGTATCATCCATACAAAAATTAACCTGTAATTTACCGGTAATCCGCTATTATCCATACAAAATATGTAACTTACCGGTAATCCGCTATTATCCATACAAAATATGTAACTTACCGGTAATCCGCTATTATCCATACAAAAATGAAACTTTAATTTACCGATAATCCGCTATTCTTCTTCATTAGCAGAATGGAGAAATCTTAGCATATCTGTTTTGCTTTTTAGTCAGTATTTATTTATATATGTATATATAATAAATATATGTATTTATCTAAGTATTTATCTATTAAAACCTATTTAAGTTAGTTGCACCGCCCACAACTTATCTGCTTTGCCCGATGGTTGACTGGTAGAGAATGCCCAATGGCATTAAGTCCGCCTTTTGTACGATTTGTTTTCATTTGTGCAAATAAGGGTTAAATAAATAAATAAATTTAAGAGCTGCGCTCTTGTTGGAGTAGCAATCGCCAGCCGTTTCTTTCTTGGATTTCTTCTTCACTTCTTGATAAAACACGACTTTAACCTTTTCTTTTATTTATTCAATCCGTTATTATCCATACAAAAATAAACCTGCAATTTACCAGTAATCCGCTATTATCCATACAATAATGTACGTGTAATTTACCGGTATTTAATCGGTAATCCGATATTATCCATACAAAACCCGGTTACCGGTTTGCTTTCCCTAGTTGTATTAAAGCTGTCGTGTTATCCAGACTCGCCGATCCACGGCGCGTCGTCCCTGGAGCTGTCAGCGTTACCCGACCGCGTGCTCTGGGAGCCACCTGGCTCCATGAGACTGCCTCAGGTAAGGACACAGCTTCTACATACAATAGGCATGTTGACTAATTTTTTTTGAGGATGTCAATCGATTCTATTTTTTATTGTGATCAAATGTCTATATGGGACTGACTACATTTAAACTGCTCTAAAAGTCAGAAATGACCGTCAAAGTTCAACATTCCCACGTAGCGCTAAAAACGCTCCATACAAAACGCGTCAGGCTAGTGACGTCACAGGCCGGTATAGGTACCAATAATTGTATGGAAAAATTAAGAAATTTGTCATTTTCACCGTGAAAAAGTGCGTTTAAGTTCATAATTGTCATACAATTATTGTTTCGTAAAATTATGAGGATTCTGAAAACATTTTCAAAATTTATTTTCGATTAAAAAAAATATCATAAAATTTGCATACCTTTGAAGTCACATATTTCCGAAAAAGATACATGTTTCTGGTTTTTTTTTCTTTGTTTCGTGAAATATTTAGCTAATTTTATTCATATAACTACAGTACGCTGTAGAATTCAACATCAGTCAAATAGCCTATTGACAACATTCCCCTTTAGTGCCATTTGGTAACCAAGTTCAAGTTGGTAACACTTATACTTGTCACTTATTACCTTTTGTATTGAAACTGAACTGTCACTTTAAGTTAAAACTTATACTCGTTACATCAATATATTGACAGACCTTATACAGGGTGGAACATTTGTAAAGACTGAGCTGACGGGATAGTGTCATCTGAGTGATCTACAATCGACCTATTATAATTGTAAAGCTGGATTTAAAAGAAAAAAAAAACAAAATAAAATATTTTAATATCAGTGACAACCCTACTAATTCAAAGGTTTTATTTGCATTTTAAATTGACACCTGTCTAACTTTAATGTTCAAATGATGCTAGGGTTGATATGTGCAGATTTTTACACTAATGTTTAACAAACTATATCTCAAAAATGGATAGAAATATTTACATAGTTCAATGATGAAAAATGAAGTACTCAGTCTGAACAATTCCCTGTTTGCTTAAAAGTCCTTGGATCTGTTCCACCCTGTATATATTCTGTGTAAAAACAACGATAGCGTGATCTAGCGGATCATTAGATCCCTAAACAAAATGCCCATGGTAATCCGGAGTTTTGTAACTGGCTACAAAATGGGAATCCAAAATTCCTTGTTGAAATTTTGAAACCAGTTACCGAATGGGATGTTTGCCCGTTTCGAAACTGGTTACGAACTTTTAGTTACAAACGGTATTAAAGGAACATTTCATATTTCTAACAGGTGAAAATTAATATACAGACAGAGAGGCTTTGCGTCGTGAACACCCTAAAAATCATAGATTTTTCTGTATGAATAGTCAAAAAAGGGTGTATTTCAGTCCACGCCATTTTGCGGATTTTTAGTGATACTAATTTATTTTACTGGCAACGACTAATTTTTGGTAGCTGACGTTGAAAATCAGTAAATGTCACTGATGTAAACAAAGTGGAAACAGGCCTAAATATTCTTCATATTTCAAGTAAATGCATAATAAAGCCAAAACTTTGCACAGTGATGAAAGTGGTGTTTTTTTTTCAATAGGATTCAGTATTTATTTCACAAGAAGAACGAAAGATTGAGGTAAACAATGACCAAACGACAAATTCTTGACAAATTGCTACTGACGTTTATTAATGCAAATATATTCTATTGTGCCATACTACATTTTAGAATGAGTTTAACAAAATTAATAAAATAATTAAATTACTAATCTCAGGAAAAATATAAACACAGTGATTACGTCCTGTTTCTAAGGGGAATACAGAAAAGTAATAATATTTTAGTCGTACAAATATGAAATATTGTCAATTTCTTTAGCCGTACATATTAGGTTAACAATGCTAACAAATATTATTTATTCCCTTTTAAAATTTATTTATTTCATATTATGACAAATATATTGATAATTTCAACCAACTTTTTGAAGTGAATAATACTTTTCCCCCGAGTTCTAGGTAGTAACGTAGCTATTTAATGCTTTCCTTGCGTGCAGTCGAAAATAAGTTGGAAATAGTACATTACTGCAGACGCCCTTTTCACGGCTAAGGCATGTATAGTGCTTTTCTCAAACATATGCAATGAAATAAAAAAATACACCACTCAAAAAAACATAATTCAGCTGTTTAGCCAGTTCATGAACACAGACGCCATGTTTAAAAAAAAGTATTTTTAATTTTGCCCTCCAATCCCTCTATATATTTTTTTTTTAATAAGTCGTCCACGTGTGTAGTGTTCGAATATAAGGGTCATTCATTAGGTATACACAACCTGATAATAGAATCTTAATTTCTATAACAAATAAAATAAAGGCAGAGGATTTTTAATATTGTCTATGGTCTCTGGTGACTTACGTATAAGTATTTTAAATTTATTCATCAACACATTGAATCATACAGATTTGTATTCTTAATATCATTTCGTGTGTACTAGGCATTGACACGGATATTGTTGGTTCGATGGCTGAATGGGTAGCCACTAGAAAAAAAATATATATCAGCTGTTCATAAACACAGACGCCATGTTTACATTAAAATTAAAAACAAATTACTTCCCGGCCTAGGCCTTAAATTTTGTATGAAATTCCTTTACAGTTCTCTCGAATTATTCCGCCCGAAACTTGACACTTCGAAGCCTGTTTTAACGCACGTTATGACGATATTGCATTGCATGTTTGAGAAAAACTTATTTTCTGCGTGAATTTTGTCAATTTCAAGTTGTTTTTGAAACAAAAGTTATCAATGAAATATTCAAACTATAGGTTCCAAATGTATACTAATAATCCCAATATCAAATCCCTGTTCTAGGTAGTAACATCAATAATATGTTAAGAAACATGTTTGATCATTGAGAAAAATGTATAAAACAATCAGCACTTTAAAAGGAATAAGGCCTCTTAAAACAACTCTCAAGATTTCGTTACAAACAACCGCACTTATTTTTCTTCATCGAGTCTTCGAGCTGATGAGTGAGGATCGTGATCATTTTCAAGAATTCAGCATTTTTGACATGTTTGACCATTTCCATCTGATTATTAAGCGTATTAAGCGGTTAACACTCACGTGAAATTGTCTGGAACGGGTCGACATGTTTCGAACTCGTATGGAGCTCTTCAGGGACTGCTACCCGTACAACGGCGCGGCAACTTCGGCACTGATTCTTTGATCGACGCTCCGCTCTAATAGCGGGGTGCTCGCAAGCCTGCAACTTGTCCGTCTGGCACTCCAACGTCACGTTTGTACTCCAAAAACATTACCATCTGGGTCATAGATTTAGGTTCAAGTCTTTCCTGTGGACATAAGCGAAATTAAGGAACGACGCCGATCATTTCAGGAGCTGGCACTGAAGTTGGGAGTGACCTTCCCCCCCGCCGCAGACTTCGCCCCCACCCCCCCGCCCGGCTCCCCGCTGCGGCAGATCACGGAGGGGCTCAGCTACCTGCACACCGGCTCCATCACCAGAGGTACTTGCCTGGATACCATGCCCCCCCCCCCCCCACACCCCCCCGCCCGGCTCCCCGCTGCGGCAGATCACGGAGGGGCTCAGCTACCTGCACACCGGCTCCATCACCAGAGGTACTTGCCTGGATACCATGCCCCCCCCCCCCCCCCCACACCCCCCCGCCCGGCTCCCCGCTGCGGCAGATCACGGAGGGGCTCAGCTACCTGCACACCGGCTCCATCACCAGAGGTACTTGCCTGGATACCATGCCCCCCCCCCCCCCCCACACCCCCCCGCCCGGCTCCCCGCTGCGGCAGATCACGGAGGGGCTCAGCTACCTGCACACCGGCTCCATCACCAGAGGTACTTGCCTGGATACCATGCCCCCCCCCCCCCCCCCACACCCCCCCGCCCGGCTCCCCGCTGCGGCAGATCACGGAGGGGCTCAGCTACCTGCACACCGGCTCCATCACCAGAGGTACTTGCCTGGATACCATGCCCCTCATTCTAAAAGAGCGCAGGTGATCAGTAATTGGTCACAGCGCAATAAATCATATAGTCGGACTATTACTAAGGCTAATTTAGTATGGAAATTGTACCACTGCTGTTTTTGTGTTTTGTGACTGTCAAATTTTGTACAAAATGACGTCATGTAAAGAGCCGATTTATATGATTTTTTAATATTCTTAAAACTAGTTGGTTTTATGTTAAAAACAATAGTTTTAGGTTCTGCGGTAAATAAATTAATACGAAATTAATTGAGCTGATATTGTTATTTGATATTAATTTGTTTTTATTTGTTTCTATGTTATTTAATTTGATATTACTTAATACTGTTATTTGAAAATTTCAAATGTTGTCAACTAATTTCGTAGTGATTGGCACGAAAATAAGAAACGATTTATCATATTTTCAACAACAGCAACAAAACATTGAATATTGGTCGTTATCGCCACCAGGCACCCCGCAGGCCAACGCGACGCCGCTCGACCTGCGGCAGGGCGCCGACCCGGACCCCGGCTTCCCGCAGCTACACCCCCTCCACCCCCTCCACCACGCGCACCGCTCCCTCAACAACAGCCCCATCTCCAACCCCAGCTCCCCCCTCGACATGATCCAAGAAGAGATCAACAACGGCTGCGAGCGGCTCGGCTTCACCCAGGAGATGAACAGAAACCTCCAACAGCAGTTCCAGAACTACGTCTCCACGCACCCGCAGATAAGTCTCACGGATTGTCTAGGTTCAGAGATCACGTTGGTCGCTTCCTCGTCTGAAGACAGCATGGATAGCTTGGAGAACACCAAGTATCCTTTACCGCAGTTCATCATATCTGAACCTTCGGACTTAGAGCCGTCGATAACGAAAGGCATAGGACGGAAGGTCAGTCAGGAGACGGAAGCCATCGAGGATGATAAAGACGCTGAAATGCAGAGTCCTAAAGAAGAGAGGTTCCTTACAGATGATAAGAGCAGAAGGAACAGCGATAAAAGTCTAGGTTTTAGCGACGATTCGTTAAGCAACGATTCTGCTAACGCGTCGCCGAATTGTGAACAAAATATACAGTCAATTTACTCTAATATAGTTTCAATAAGCTCAGGGTTTAGTGAGAATCGAGGGAGTTTTTCAGAGCATAGAGAGTCGTTTTCATTTTCCGATCGAGGAAGTTTCTCAGAGCGAGGAGACTTCGGGAGATCCTCGTTTTCAGAACGGAGCGACTTCGGACGAGGCAGCTTTTCCGAGAAAGGAGAAACGCCGCGATCTTCCTTCTCTAACCAGGGTATTTTAGGAGACGTGCAAGAGGAGTTCCTACCTAGAGATAGGCTAGAGAAATGCGACGAAGGAGAAGAGATAGAGAAACTCCAGAAATCCACAATGGATCTTCGGCTGACTGACATCTGTAGACCGGCGAAGATACCGATACTACTCAGTCCTCAGAAGGTATCTTGCGTGCAAGAATACTACGAAGTAGCTTTATCAACAGTATGTTCTAAGTTAGACTCCCAGATAATCGTGGAGCTGTTGAAAGAAGCGATCAACTCTCGAGTACCTCCTCAGAATATCCTCGTAGAAACGAGTCAAGAGAGTCACGAGGACACGTTAACTGGCTTAAACCTGGAATACTCCGGTGGTATCCAGATTGAACTGGTTCTGTGTGAGAACAAAGCTATGGAGAAGAAGGGACTTAAGATGAGGAGGATCTCTGGAGACCAGAGGGAGTATGGGAAGCTGTGTCAGCAGCTCATCACTAGTTTGACTGTTTAGTTTTGATAGGGATTCTCTTGTAACGCATCGTGTCGCCAAAAGGTATCTTATAGCTAGAGGAAATGCAAACCGGTATTTTTTATATGAAATTCCATAGAAAAAAAAACCGGTTGGCATTCACGAAGGTAGGGTCGTCTTGGAGTTTGGATTAGTGATTCCGCCCATTATTATAACTAGGGATCGGAAATTCAGGTGGATATTTCCTAAAGTTGACAAAAACCCGCTATCTCACTCATACCTCAAACAAAGCCTATACATACAACTGAGCAACAAAGCCGCCGCCAAAGTTTAGGTATAAAATCGTCCGATTATCTGATGCCTAATTATAACATAACCTAAATTAAAAACTTAAAACTCCCCCACACAAGTAGCTCTGGTCATCATGAGACCCTCATTCAATGATTGATATAGAAAATGCTACTAAAACTGAACATATGCATACTTAAATGTATCTATTTGGCAGAAGGATGATATTAGTCTCTTAAATAGGCCTATTTTTAAGAAAAAAGAAAGAAAGAAAGAAAGAAATACATTTATTCGTGACGAGACATAAAACATAATTACATAAAAGGTGTGACAGAAATTATAAGAAGATAAAATAAAACAAATAGCAACTACTTTTATGGCTGTGCCACGAAAAGGTCTCACCTCAGCAAGATTACGATACGATTTTAACAAAACAAAATAGTGCTATTTTTTAGGTATAATATATGTCGATTGTGACGAACTTCAAAAATAACGATCTGCCCGTCTACATTTCATAACATAAAGAAAGGAAATCGACGCTTAAGAATCAATACCGTCTAACTAACATTGACGTTTTTCACCATTTAATGCTATTAGTCTTGGAGATTGGCGGGGAGCAGAGTGCAGAGAAGTCCCTTAGTATGGATCCCATGAAATAAAACCAGTACATACGTTATGACACACTTATGCTCTTTATTTTGTATCGAACAGGAACTGGATAAAGCGATCACTCTAATTAAAATCAATTTAACTTTTAGACGACGAGACAAGTACAACAGTCAGTTTAGTCGGGGCACCGGATAACAGATAACCATAGAGAGGAAATGTCAATTGTGTCATGTGAGCATGTTTCAAATAATATTAAAAACGCCACATCTTAACACTTCCCCTCATGCAAAACATGAGAAAACAACATAACAATGCAGAGAAACATTATATAACTATATAATCTAATTAACAATTCAAATTAATTAAAACTCTACATTGACTATGTGCCGACAATCAAAAACATGACTTATGTCAACCATCCAATAAGCACCAAGATGATTGACATGATCTTACAAAGATATGTCACAGAACTATGCTCTAATTTAACAAAGTAAAGTAAAATTAAGACAATACATTTCTCAGATTTAAGTCATTAATAAAACCCAAATGCTTATAGCTACACAGAGGCTTAGTGAAAAGATCAGCAACCATCTTATCAGTAGGTAAATAACTAACAGTAATATTGTCGTTCTTCACAACGTTTTTCACAAAATGGTAGCGAAGATCTATGTGCTTGGTCTTTTTGTGGCAATACTCTTTAGTTTCAAGCAATTTCAACGCACTCTGATTATCATTAAAGATTCTACAATTAAAATGTTTACCAAAAATTTCAAACATAAAATTTCTAATAAAACATACTTCTTTGCATGAATCACTAAGACACAGATATTCACTTTCTGTAGTCGACAGAGCAGTACATCGCTGTTTGCGTGATTCCCAACAGACTGTAGAATCACCCAGCTTAATAACAAAGCCACTATACGACCTTCTATCCACGATATCATTGGCCCAGTCAGCATCAGCATATACTGACATATCAAAGCTGCCAGATCTTACAAACACTAATCTGTAATTAATTGTACCACTCAAGTACCTTAAAATTCTTTTGGCAGCCAACCAATGATCTCGCGTAAAAGCGGTATTAAACTGACTTAAATGACTTAGAGCATAAGTAATATCAGGTCTCGAACACACAGACAGGTACATTAGGCATCCTATTAACTCTCTATAAGGATAATCACTATCAGATAAACAATTATTGTCTGATGCCTTTTCTAACTTATTATTAACTGTCATAGGAGTTGAGACACTCTTACAATTAGTCATGCCAAAACGGCTTAATAACCTTTTAATATAGTCAGATTGTTCAAACATTAAAATGCCACGACTTCTATCCCTGTGAACTTGAGTACCAAGACAGTTCTTTATAGGGCCTAAGCTTTTACAACTAAATTCAGACTTTAATAAGCTATACAATTTTTCTTTCTCATTTTGACAATTAGAAAATATATAAAAGTCGTCGACATACAATGCAATCATAGTCAACTTATCATTATTCTTTTTAATATACACACATGGTTCACACCTATTTTGCAAGTAACCATGATTAGTCAACACATCATGAACCTTATTATTCCACAGCCTACTCGCTTGTTTAAGACCATACAAACTTTTATTTAACAAGCATACTTTAGTCTTATCAGTTGAGAAACCTGGAGGCTGTTCCATATAGATTTGTTCATCAATATTACTATGTAAAAACGCAGTATTTACATCTATATGTTCCATATCCATGTTAAGTTCGTTAGCTATACAAAATAACATTCTCAAACTAGAGTGCCGAACAACTGGCGAGAAGACATCTGTAAAATCTCTACCAGGCTTTTGACTAAATCCTCTTGCCACTAAACGAGCTTTATATTTTGTATAGTTACCTGTAATCATCAGACTTTAATTTAAAAACCCATTTACAACTGACAATGTTATGGTTAGCAGGTCTATCAACAATTTGCCATACATTATTTTTAATCATAGAGTCGTACTCAGCTTGCATAGCAATTTGCCACTTATCTTTGTTAGGGCTTGCTACTGCTTCATCATAGGACTGAGGCTCGTCATAGATAAAATTTTGAACTAAATATGACAAATCTGATGAGTCAGACAAATCGTAATCTGCATACCTTGCTGGTTTAGTGTTCCGCGTAGAACGAACAGGTCGGTCGCTGTCGCTGCCGGATGCTGGCGCGCCTAAATCTTCCCCTCGAACGACCGTTTCGTTCGATGAAGAGGAAGAACCTAAGTCCTCGCTGTCTCCATCGACTCCCTCAGCACTATGGAAGGAAGAGTCCCCTGAAACTGGAGAAAAACAAACATTAGGCGGGCTTTGCGCATTATCAGAAATATCAGATTGACAATTACTGTTGTCAGTTGGTTCATTAAAATTTAATGATTCATTATTTAATTCAGGAATATTATTCAATTCATTACTGGATTCATTGCATTGCATTCCATTTAAATTATTATTCGATAAATTATTATTCCTTAAATTATTATTCACTAAATTATTCATATTAGAATTATTTTCATTGCTTTGCAAGTCATTTTCATAAGAATAAAATTTATCATTATCATTACATTGAATATCACAGTTATCAGTTGTACTATCACAAAACTTATTTTCAAAGAAAATTACATTTCTTGAAGTTATTATTTTATTAGGTACTAAGGGATCAATTAACCTATAACCCTTGGTATGCTCGCAATACCCAACAAAGATACAATGATGAGATTTAGAATCAAGCTTATCACGTCTCACGCTAGGTATGAGCGTCAGAGCACGACAACCGAAGACACGTAGATGGCTCAGGTCAACTTTGTTGCCTGTCCAAACTTCTTCAGGAAGTTTATTAGGAAGAGCCGCTGTAGGACTTCTGTTCTTAAGATAAATAGCTGTGGAAACAGCTTCACCCCAGTATTCTTTACCAAGACCAGATTCCTGAAGCATACAGCGCACTTTTTCCAGCAGGGTCCGGTTAAGGCGCTCCGAGACACCATTTTGAGACGGGCTATAAGGAGCAGTTTTCTGATGAATTATCCCCTGACCCAGTAAATACTCACTGAATTCATTACTGCAATATTCACCACCTCCGTCAGTACGAAGGATTTTAATCGAATATCCGGTTTGCTTTTCGACGGTAGCCTTAAAACACTTGAATTTGGACAAAACTTCAGATTTCTTTTTAATTAAATAACCAAACGTTTTACGTGAGAAATCGTCTGTAAATGTTAGCAGGTACCTAGATCCACCCAAGCTGCTGACAGGCATTGGCCCACAGACGTCGGAGTGAACAAGCTCCAACAATTGCACAGCACGTTTAGCTTCACCCTTAGGAAAACTTTGCACTGTTTGCTTCCCCTCAACGCAAGATTCACATTCCTTAACGGCTGCATCCTGCTGAGATTGATGAAACTTAACACCATTAGCAATATTACGGAGAACACTCACCCCACGATAGCTGAGATGACCCATCCTCCGGTGCCATAGCTCCGATGACACCGCCAAAGAAGCAGCATCTGTGTCGGGCAAGCTCTGCTGCTGCGACACATTTTCCATACTCTTGGTCACAAACGACCTTTGCTGTGGATCAGAAGAAACAAAACCATGCACATTGTCCAAAATATAAATTCCCCCAAGTTTAGTGGCAGATATTGTTAAATATTCCCCTTTGAAAACATAACACTTATTATTTTTAAAGGTAACAGTAAATGCCTTCTCACACAATTTACTAACACTTATTAAATTAGTTGAGAGGTCTGGGACGTACAAAACATCTGTTACTATTTGAGACTTGTTATTTTTCATAGGAATACTAACCTCACCAAAGCCTAGACATGGCAGGGAGCCACCGTCAGCAACAGTTACATGTTGTTGACACTTAGTAATGTCCTCAAATAAACTAATGTCTTTGCACATGTGTTTAGTTGCACCCGAGTCCAAAACCCAAACTGTACTACTATGTGGCACACACTTTGAAGAAGTCACCATCAAAGCTTCATTTCGATTGCCATCTCGCTTCTTATTCTTCTTAAACTTGTAACATTTCGCCTTTATGTGTCCTGGTTTGTGACAAAAATTGCAAATGATGTCCTTCCGCTTGGTGAACAAAGCTAGATCACTTTGTTTTTCATTATTTTTCCTCCGATGGTCCTCCTGAAGTAATCTAGTTCGCACCATCTCACTATTGAGGCTGTTGGTGATCGAAGCAGTCTCCAAGCTGCTGACAAGAACATCAAAATCTTGAGGAAGTCCCGACAGTAGTAGTTCTGCTATCTCAGAGTCTTCTATCATTCTTCCAATATCACTTAATTGATGCACAAGCGTCATAATGTGTTCAATGTAATCATTCATATTATTAAAACTATTGTAACTCGCTTGATGCAGTTGTCGAAGAAGCATTACACGTCTGTAGAAGCCTTTATCCTCAAAAACATGGCTGAGAGCTTGCCAAGCTTCCTTTGCAGTATTTGCATCTCTTACATATTGTATACAGGAAGCTTTCAGGGATAAATTTATTCTTGCTAAAGCTCGTTGGTCATTGACCGCATCCACAGCAACGTCGTCGCCTCTTGTTACACAACTCCACAAGCCGTCGATAATAAGCGCATTCTTCATATAATGCTTCCATACACAATAGTTTCCAACACCTTCAAGCCGGTCGAAATGAGTATACGACAGCTTTGTAGCATTTGCATTTATATTATCCGCCGCCATTTGCATGCACGCGCCGCCTTGCACTTGCCCCAAGCACTGCAGTGAAGCTCGCTGCACCAGCGCGAAGCGAAATGGATGAAGGCGGTTAGCAACACGCCAGATGAGTTGTTCGTATTGAGATCACACATATATTTCATGGGATTACGCAAGGGTTGGTCGCTGGGACGATAACCTCTTGGAGATTGGCGGGGAGCAGAGTGCAGAGAAGTCCCTTAGTATGGATCCCATGAAATAAAACCAGTACATACGTTATGACACACTTATGCTCTTTATTTTGTATCGAACAGGAACTGGATAAAGCGATCACTCTAATTAAAATCAATTTAACTTTTAGACGACGAGACAAGTACAACAGTCAGTTTAGTCGGGGCACCGGATAACAGATAACCATAGAGAGGAAATGTCAATTGTGTCATGTGAGCATGTTTCAAATAATATTAAAAACGCCACATCTTAACAATTAGGTTCTGAAAAAAAAAAAAAACGAGGCACTATTGATTCTTAAGAGTCGAAATATTAAAATGGGTGTATCAATAGTAATTCGACTTTAAGCACCTGTAGCTATAAGGTACCTTTCATTTTAATAGACATCAGCCCGTCTAGTATAACTTGGCTTCGCGGACTTGTCGCGCGACATAGCATCGTCGCACTCTCTCACAGTACTGTGAAGAAAGGGATAGGTATTATTTGTCGCGCGGCAAAGTGTGGCGTGTCATGTGCTAGAGAGGTGCAAGTTCCCATTTATTTAACTCACTGTAACAATTGCTGAAGTTATACCTAAGGGAGGAACTTAGAACAAAAGCATGTCTCTATTTGAGCGGCCACAGTACGAATCGCTACTGACTGAATACCGGGCGAACGATATGAAGTGTTACCAAATCCACACTGGCCATATCTGACAAAATACTCAGTAAAAAAACTCATTTTGTTTTTTTTTGACAATTCTTTTCTATCTGGGCAATTTTGGAGAGCAAGGAGAGGACAAGAAGGCGTGCCGGTATGGATACACTGAGGAAAGCGATCGTACGTACAGTCCGACAAAAAGTGTCGTCCCCGTTTTCTTAGATTGATTAGAAAGGGACAACACTACAGTATTGCCTCTTTTTAATTTCTACTCTTTTTGGTCGAAATGTAATTTGTACAACATACCGCAGGACCAAATTCGTGCAGCGTGTAACTCATTTTTCGACCATCTGAAAGCCATAGTCAAGGCAGGTGGTCATATCGAGTTAAAATATACGAATAAAAAAAAAATGTTATATTTTCTCATTATTTTCGTAATAATAATTAAACTTTGTTGCAACCAAAAAATCGTAGCCTCTTGAAATCGGTAACACTTCATATCGTTCGCCCTGTATATGACATATACACATTAATTATTGCCATATGAAAGTTGTTGTAGCGCCTCTACCCTGGATCGGGCCGAATAGTTACGCTACACTCAATTAGAGATTGATTTGAATCGGTCGGACATCAAAAATTTGACCTAACCTTGACTTTGTATAAATAATATTTCCTATTTTTTGCATTCCAAATGACTTATAATTTGATTCCTTTAATGCGAACAATTCGATACGTATTAGACATGTTTTTTTATTACAAATTACGTTGTAAACATTATAATCGGATTTGAAATGTCGGCTGTTTGTTGATATGAGTAGTATGCGTATTCTATGGGTTGAGGGCGATTATAACGAAGCCGGCAAGCCCTATTTACGGCTAAGGCATGTGCTTTTCTCAAACATGCAATGAGATAAAAAAACACACCACTAAAAATGTTATACAGCTGTTTATCCTATACAGACGCCATGTTTAAAAAATGCTTAAGGCTTAGGCCTTCAATTTTGTATGACATTCCTTTACAGTTCTCTCGAGTTGTTCCGCCCGAAACATGATACTTCGAAGCCTGTTATAACGCACGTTATGACGAAATTTCATTGCATGTTTGAAAGAAATATAATTAATTCAACCCACATAAGACGATACTGTTTCTAAATAAATATACGCTGTCAAACAATATGTATTGAACACCTGCGAAATTGCATTTTTCTAATGTTTTCCATGAAAATTGTTAAATATATCCTATAAAATATAGCATAATAAGGTTGAAGTGAATACGACATGCAGAGTATATTGTGTTAATAGTAGTTTACGTCACTAGGCCGTAAGCGGGATTTTCTGCCCGCTACGCGGTGAGAAAATCTCACTTCCTAGCCAAGGCAAGACGTAAAACTTAACCACGGGCGGTAATTCGTAAACCCAGATCGCATTTATGGCCCTCACCCTCTGTTCACAAACAGCTGTGATCTGGGATTATCACGAATTTGCCGCCCTAGGTATGTAATGTAGGTACTATTACGTAACTGTTACATAATGAGTGGTCTTAAAACACATGTGTTAAAGACCCTAATTATGTAATGTTGCATGTCACTTTATCTACACACATATTCATCATCATATCATACATGTATGTATGAAGTACTTAGTACTATTAATTAATCCCGCGAAGACATATTGATGATAAAATGATGATGAATATTTGTTTTTTTTTTCTCCTGTTCCTATATTCAATACCGTTCCAATCTGTCTTATTTCGTCGTGTAGAATGTTACTTCTACATCCATCCGCGTTTGACATAAATTCACTTCACCTAATGTATATAGTATGCACACTTTGTATATTATGTTTAAATAAAATAATTTATTCCAAATATAGTTTGTTTAAGTAAATAAAATAGGTATTTTAAATATGAATGCTTTGTAAATAATATTAGATGCGTTTTTCGAGTTTATGTATTATATAAGTACGCGGTAGCGGGCGGGGGCGAAGTGCATTTTTTCTACTTATTGTTTTCGTCCCGCCAAGCAATAACGTACCTTACTGTAATAGATATTAGGACGATAGTTTGCCATAAGTCTAGTTATGAAACTTTGAATACTTTGTAAATAATATTTTAATAAATATTCCAGTTCCATAATGTTATGGTGTTGTTTTATTTTTACACTGACTAGTGGGGTGTTATAGTAGTTTATGCAACGGTTACATAATGAGTAGTCTTAAAACACAAGCGTTTAATGCCTAATTATGTACTGTGCCAATTGACAATATTATTATTTTTTAACCATGCCTTTTTCGATAGTCAAATAGAGAATAAAAAATAAATATAACCACATTTAATTTCGAATATATCCCAATTTATAATAAAAAAATCCATTTGTAAAGTTCCTAATCGCGGTACTCGACTTTAAGGACCTTGATTGTGCAACGATTCATACTATTGAAGAACTACAGACCCGTCTCACTTCGGACTCATGTTCATTTTCAAAATACATGTACATAGTTAAAGAATTTAAATTAAAACTAAACTTAATTGATTCCTTTGTGTAACGATAGTTACCAATATATTTTGTATGAGTAACTTTCCTAACACAAAAGACGCGATCGTAATTTTGTTTTTATTAAGCCTTTAACCCTTTTACCGCCAAAGACGGCAAATCACGTCATCGGGAATTCGTGCCACTGACGCCAACGACGTCTATTGACGTCAAAAATGTCAATGGTCAAAAACATGCTAATTCAAAACACTATCTGTGTTTTTCAATCTCTGTTGATTTTGGAGCACTTTTTTTTTTGGTGTGGCGTCAGTGGCACGGTGAATTGCTTTGCGGCTTGGCGCTCAAAGGGTAAGGCTTTAGTTGACTATTGTATGTACTTACATGTTTTTTGAAAATGACTCTCATGTCTATAAGCGGTTTTCGAGTCATCAAGAACCGTCTCGCACGCAGGTTTGAAGACTTCCAGCCCCCGAACAAGCCAGCTTCCCTAAAGCGTTTAGTACCATAGACCACATCCACAGGCTGCTGCAGGCCAGAGACAAGACCGAAGACTATAACCAGCCATTAGCCTTAGCATCTGAAGATGCCGTACTCCGATATTTTGACTATAGATACCTTTTATATCATCAAACTTACGGTTTACTAATGTTTCGCAGAAAATTATTTTACCGAACGTTATGTTTCCCATAATGCTCATTTCGCATAATGGTTATTCTACGGACGCCATTAAGTTATCTGAAAAGATATAAAATAAACCTAACCTAACCCTAATCTACTAGGATACACCAAAACATTTTTAAATATATTTCCTGTTTCAGCTACAGATAATTTCTGCCAAATGATCATTATGCGAAACATTACTGTGCGGTTAAACTATTTTCTGCCAGATTGGGATAAACCCAAACTTACTTTTTAGGGTTCCGTACCCAAAGGGTAAAAACGGGACCCTATTACTGAGACTTCGTTGTCCGTCCGTCCGTCTGTCACCAGGCTGTATCTCAAGAACGGTAAATAGCTAGACAGTTGAAATTTTCACAGATGATGTATTTCTATTGCCGATATAACAACAAATACTAAAAATTAAATAAATATTTAAGGGGGGCTCCCATACAACAAACTTGTTATAGATTATGGTACGGAACCCTTCATGCGCGAGTCGGACACGCACTTGCTCAATTTTTTGTGTGGTAGCATGTGGTAGTTACAAGTTGGCACCTAGTACCTACTCGTATTAATGAACTCCGATAAAATGTTCGGCTTTAATTTTATTAATATCGTTGGCCTCATTATCGCCAAAAAAGCACATACCTAGAGGAAAACTCCGTATTTTTGTCGTTTGGCTATCGACGGATTTTACGGAAATGGAGTTAGATTAAGGTAACGTACAAAATAAAATAATTCCACACCGATAGGTACTATTATTTAATAGGCTAGTTGACTCATGTTAAATTGTATTAAACTAATATTTATTTCGTGTAGTATTTAGCAAAGGAAACCTAAATATACATGATTATATTTTTCAATTAATAAAAGTGAAAGATAGCTGAATGGATGGTATGTATCACGCCGACAAAACGGTATAATAAAAACTAAAACCCGAATAAAAGTTTTTCTTTTATTTAGTCAGCAGTTTTGTAAATATTCGCTCCGGAAATCCGAAAAATCGCGCCTCCGCCCCCCATCTAACTTTCTAGGGAAACATTCATGAAAATGAGGCCTTATAAGTACTTTCAATGAAAACTATATTGAATAAAATCGGTCGAGCCATTTTTGAGTATTCACAAAATTTCATAATTTTCTTTAAAATGATGTAAGTGCCACGCGGTGTCCGAACTTTACACATTTAACTAAAATGTGATAAGTGCCATACTGCATTAAGACATTCCGCTCAATCTGGCGCGTATAATCGATAACTTTCAGAAGGTAATAAGTGTGAAATCAGAACACTCTTAGACAAAGTATTAACTTTATTATTCTCATCTACACATTTACATACAACAACACTCATCGCGCGCGCTCTCGATAAACCCGAATGCCGCCACCGGCCGCCATTATTGTCACTTTTTCCGTCCGGTGGCTCCATCTATCGGTGATGCTACGAACTCCGTAGTCAGCTATCAAAAACGCCTACACCAAGCTGGTGCTCGCTCAGAGGTTCCATTTGTCCGATGTATCTTGTATTTATTGATCAGTCATATCGAACGGTGTTTCTAACATTCGGCCATCCTGCAATAAGTCTGACCTCAGACTTAAGGGTATGGATAGGTATCTGTTTCTAACCGTGTAGGTAAAGAAATCGAATTGTCATGTATCAATAGTAAGCATATCTTCGGCCATCCTTCACTTACAGAATGACCTCATTCTTATCATCATTCTTCGGCTTAGTTATTTCATTAATAGTATCTTTTCTTTATTGCCGTTAATGGTCTATATTCTCTATTTGCAGCGGCTTTCATTCAGAAGCTTATCGGCCGGAGGTGCTGGCAATACGCTCACTCCAACATCTTCCTATGTTTCTTGTAGTCATTAGCAGCGAGCTCGCCCTAACATACTACACATTGGCAGCACGCTCACTCCAGTATCCTCATTAACATCGGATCCGTTGTCGGCAGCACGCTCACTCCGACAATAACATCAGCACAGTTGTCGGCAGCACGCTCGCCCCGACATTCTGTTTTTCTATATGTAGCCATCGGCAGCACGCTCGCCCCGTAGTCTACCTTTAACATAAAAATAAACTACAAGCAGTATCATTGTCATTACCAATGTTATATGTTATAAAAACATTGTGTCATATATGTCATATAGTTAGTATTTAATATATGTATATATATATATATATATATATAAATGATTTTATTTTCTTAGGGGTGCATAAATAGGTATAACCTAAATCTACTTATTTGTACTGACGTTTAGTGGATCTAGTTTGTAAGGTGAATATTAAGTAAAAGCCCTGCGTTACACTGTACCAATTTTAATTAATTATAACATAATATCCTCTCTAAATGATATGTTGATTTGTTTTAACAATTTTTCATAGCTAACCTTAATTTTAATTCAAGTACAATAATTATTCAAGATTAGTTTTAGTAGAACATCAATATGGCTTATATCCAAACCGTGATTATTGATCACAATGATTAAAAGAATAATTACGTACACATGTTGAATTTGACTTTTGATCATTAGTTACAATACAGTGAGTTCTTTTATTATTATAATTATGGCATTGGATATTTGTCTTTTATGGTCTTCTTATTAAGTGCTCTATAGTCCACGCAAAGGCGCAAGTCCCCATTCTTTTTTGGCACAACTATAACTGGACTTGCGTATTCTGACTCAGACTCCCGTATTATGCCGTTAGCACAAAGATCTTCAATAATAGACTTCACCTTTTCTCTTTCGGATACCGAAAGACGATACGGTCTATAGGTGACTGGGGTGTCATCTTTTAATTTGATACACATCTCAGTCAAATTAGTTTTGCCCAACTCAGCAGTACAAAACGCCATTGCATCTCTGTTTTCATTTAAGAGATCGCAAAGTTATTTTTTCACATGGTCCTGTAGCTCATTATCCGTGTTTAGATGATCAAACTTGATATCGCGAGTCTCTTGAACACCGACCTGTTTCCCTTGAACCGACACACAGTTTTAGCGTAATTTTGTACTTGCAGTTGGTTTTCTTTTTGTTTAAGCAAGTCAACTACAAAATCTGGTAACACAATTATGCCTCTAGCCACTAGCTGCCCTTTATACAAACTGATTGAGTACGTTGTCAGACCTAACGCCACAATATTCGATCGACCTTTACCGAATTTATAAATGCCGGGTAAAATGATATACTCTGATTCGGGCTTTAGGCACGCCTCCGATGAGATGTACAAACTCGCTCGATTCTTCGAGAGTTACATGTGCCAGCCTGTCTATTGCTTTGAATAGAATCAGTTCCGTATCAGTTTTGTAGACTCTCACGTTCGGCATCTCCGTGAGATTTTGACCGATGAGTATATTTACGCCGTAAGGTAACATGGTATGCGGTACTATGTATGCATATATTTCCTCATTCAGGAAATCGACCTGGATGGAAATTTTGACTTGTGCGCTGGGTTTTACAGAACAGTGTGCAAATCCTTTCAATAGCGGTAATTCGCTCTGATCTTGGGTAACGAGCGTTGAGTCGATGGAGATATTATCGCTGAGTATAGTGCATTCGCTACCAAGATCTACGAAAGCTCTCATACTCGTACTTTGCTCGTTAGTTGTGACATCCTTGAAATACTTGTCGCAAGTACCCAATGCTGATTCTATTTAATTAACGCTTTTGGTAGCAGTTGCTGCGTGTGTCTTATCTGCGTTATAAGGAGTTTTGTCGCAGGAACTAGCATTATGGCCTACTCGCTTACATTTGCCACACCTAACTAAGTCCTTTGGGCAAGCCTGCCAAAAATGGCCCTTTTCTCCACAGTTAAAACAGCTTATTGTTGTTTTCTTTATATTATCTGGAGCTTGTACTCGTTGCTGTTCTTGTGGATCAACGACTGGACGATAACTCCCAGTGTTCTTAGCGATTTCCTCCCTTTTAGTGGAAATTTTCCTAAAATATGTGAGAACATCTTCAGGTTCCTTGAAACAAGATCCCTGAGCGTTCATACGGATATTGTGTTCAAATATACCGTGAGTGAGACAATCAACCGCTTTTAACCCACGTATTCCACACCGGTTAATGAGTCGAATTTTATCGTAATAATACTCTTCCAGGGTTTCGGTTTTCCTACTTTTGCGAGCTAGCATTTCAGTTAGAAGATCCCCATAATTGTCTTCACAAGGAAAAGCTTTCAAAAGCTTATCTTGCCATTGACGCCATGAATAATTTACACTAGTGAGCCCATCATACCATCGTTTCGCCAAGCCAACAAGTCGAGGCAGAGAATAGTAAATGGTTTGTTTTTTAGACCATCCATATATGAGAGCTGACTCGTTAATTTTCAATAGCCAGTCATTCATTGTCTGAGTTTTGGCCTGAGGATCGAACTCAGGTATAATATTTTGTGACCCGTGACCGTGAGCCGTACGATTTTTACCCTCCAGTGCTGTCACTAACTGCTTTAAAACAGACGATTCAGCCTGGTCAGAACTCGTATTTGACGGACCACTAACACGCCGACTTCTCTTCTTCCGTTTTGTGCGTCTTTTTGAACGGCTACTCCTAACCGGAGAAGAGGTGCTGCTAGAGTATGATGTACTACTACTTTTATTTCGCTTACGGGTAGACCTAGCTTTTGTGTGTACATGACTCGAACTTGGATGCCCTCTTCCTTTCTTAGCTTTCCGGCGAGGATTCCCTTCGTCCGACTCGGCCGGTAAAGGAGGTGTTCCAGGTTCAGACATCGTCACCTCTCTATTATTGTGGCACCGAAAACAAAAGAAATTGCCGTTACTTAGTCGTAGTTATTATTCGGCGTTCTTCGTGATATTATACCCCGTGTACCAGTTGCCAAAGATTTAATTTTAAACGAACGCATTCATATTTCACAACAACAACTCAAGCAGGGTAAATATCCGGAACGGGGACGTCATTTAAATTAATCATCCAAAAATATTAAAGGATTGATCCGATTCGACTCGCTTCAATCGGGGTAGTCACGAATATTATAATTAGAACAAGCGGTCAGATTAACACGTATGAAACATCAAATTCTCGAATACTTAAATCTTATTTCGGGAGAGACATCTTGAAGCGTTAAAAGGTTCAGTTGAGTCCCATGTAGGCACTTAAAATAATCATCATTAATTTTCGCGATCGATAATAATAAAACATAATGAAAATGTCGGATCCATAAATATTTTCTACGTAATATTTCGAAAATAACAACAAAAAATTGCAAAAGATTGATCAGATTAAACTGGATTTAATAAATTTAATCATAATTTCCTTTCTTAGGACGTGGTCGAATTAAGTAAATATAAGTGAACGATTCAGTTCATGAAGACTTTCAACGTAATATTTTTAAAAAACACAATTACAAATAATCAAGGATTACACAGATCCAGTTGGAATTAATATAGGTGGGTACTCGAGATTGTCATAATTAGGAATCATGATCGAATTAAAAAAAACGTGGCGTATCAAATTCGTTAATGTTTTCTTAATTATATGTCGAAAATACCATCTAAAAATAATACAGGATTCACCGGATTCAATTGGATTTAATATTATTGCGCAATATTATCAATAAAATAAATTTGATATATTTTCAAAATATAAGTTAATCCAGACTCACACATCATATTCCGTTAAATCATATTCCGTTATCATCATCTCACGATAAAGTATGATTAGCAAGATGTAGTCAGATTGATTTGTATATTAATCTAGACACGCGGCAGCGTGTCCAGCCAAGTTCACCGCAGGAACTGGCGAGCAGCAGCCGTGTGTTATATTACACGAACCGTTTGGAGCCACTTTTGACCCCCCAATAACTCCAAATCTATTTAACATAAAAAAATGAAATTTGGCTTATGTATTAAGATCCTTTAGAACAAGTAGATCCCCAAATTTCATTAATATAGGTTAAATAGTTATTGAGATATTAAAGTCCAAAAAACGGTATTTTTATCACTGACTGACTGACTGACTGACTGACTGACTGACTGACTAGTAATCAAAAACCTAACCCACTTCCAGGTGACCTAGAAAGGTGAAATTTGGCATGCAGCTTAGTAATTGTGTGTGTATACATATAAAAATCGAAAACAGTGATTTTTTTGTTTTTTTATTATTATTATTATTATTATTATTATTATTGATGGTTGTTGCCTCAGAACTCTGTCATTTATAAACCGATTTGGAAAATTCTTTTTTTGTTTGAAAGATATACTAGAATAACATATACACTCACACGCACACACTTACACATACATGCACATAAAAATCCAATACGTACTAACCGTTTTGGAAAATTCTTTGTTTGTTCAAAACTTTCAAAAGATGTACTAGAATAGCACACAGAACTAATTAACAAATAATAATTAAGTAATTTACACATCATAATAATTTCTGTACAAAAAGTAATGATATCCCATCAAAAACATAAATGTAAAATGAGAGCCAAGTTCAATATCGCGTGCACTTCGCCGACAAAAGAATTGAGATCTGCAAGGGCGCCAAGTTCTTTGCCCTAAAATTTTTAGATACAAGGACATGCGACATACTCAATGCATTTATTTTACTTGAGGTGTAATTCAATATCAAGACTTGACTTGGCTAGTTTTAAAATATAAATTTATATTATAAATCAAAATCAATCAAATCATTAACCTATTTTCGTAAAGGTAAGTACGCAAGTTAGTGTACGGTTTGTTACTTATACTGTTAGCTTGATAATGAACTATGACTATGTTACTTTTATAAAATTTAGTTAGTTTGTGAAAACTAGCCAAGTCAAATCTTGATATTGAATTACACCCCAAGTAAAATAAATGCATTGAGTATGTCGCATGTCCTTGTATCTAAAAATTTTAGGGCAAAGAACTTGGCGCCCTTGCAGATCTCAATTCTTTTGTCGGCGAAGTGCACGCGATATTGAACTTGGCTCTCATTTTACATTTATGTTTTTGATGGGATATAATATTCACGTTTCTATTTTACCAATGTTCATCAAACATCATGCATGGTTCGTTTAATAGATATAATACAAATTGACTAAAATATACTGTCAAGAGCAATTATACTCTGTATAGCCTATTATCGTCGTTATTTTAGCAACTTGGGAATAATAACAAATAAATAAATTCTAGTTCATTAGAATTCAGCATACCTTCTCGTATGCAACTCTGACTATAACGCTTTGCTCTTAAACATAAGATAGCTGGTTAACTTTGTTCTTAGTAGTCAGTATAAACAACTGAACACTTCTTTCTAATAATTTTCTCACTTCAATAATACAACTTTAAGACTCACCCAATATGCTGTACTTAACCGAGTATCGCGTTGTTCTCAGCCACACTTCTGATATGTGAAATCAGAACACTCTTAGACAAAGTATTAACTTTATTATTCTCATCTACACATTTACATACAACAACACTCATCGCGCGCGCTCTCGATAAACCCGAATGCCGCCACCGGCCGCCATTATTGTCACTTTTTCCGTCCGGTGGCTCCATCTATCGGTGATGCTACGAACTCCGTAGTCAGCTATCAAAAACGCCTACACCAAGCTGGTGCTCGCTCAGAGGTTCCATTTGTCCGATGTATCTTGTATTTATTGATCAGTCATATCGAACGGTGTTTCTAACATAAGTAATTACAGTTACTTTGGCGTTTACCACCTCTTTTTAGAGCTTGAAATCTTTCTCGTAATTTATTTATTTATTTTATTTATTTAAACTTTATTGCACAAAATACATAAGTAAAAGTACAAATGGCGGACTTAATGCCTTTAGGCATTCTCTACCAGTCAACCACTGGGTTAAACAGAAATATGTTGTCGGTGCAGGATCAAAGATTACAGACAAACAGTAATAACAACACGAATCAATTACCTAAAGATATATATAAGAATGTATATATAATTAATTAATTACCATAAACTTAAACGAATACTTTATATAATATACTTACATATATTATGTACCAAAAGTAAAATATTTCGAAGAGAGTTAGGAAGAGAGACTGTCCAAAAGATGCTTGCGCAACATGCGCTTGAAGGAGACCTTACTCTGAGCTTGCCTGATGTTGAGTGGGAGAGCGTTCCAGAGATGTATTGCCTGAACCGTGAAAGAATTGGACATGAAACCGGAGCGGTGAACGGGGACTACTAGCTTAAGTCTACGAGAAGTACGGAGAGTGCATCCAGGGCGAGCAGTTACAAATTGAAACTTGGATTTGAGATAATCGGGAGTGGTTGGATCAAATAAGATCGAAAAGAGAGTGCAGAGAATTCTTTGAGATCTACGTTCACGTACAGGAAGCCAGTTTAATTGACGGCGAAACTCCGAGATGTGGTCATACTTACGAAGGCCAAAGACAAACCTGATACAATTGTTTAGCATGCGTTCCAGCTTATTCAGGGAGGCCTGGGTGAGATTAGAGCAACACACATCAGCATAGTCGATGACGGGGAGGACAAGAGCTTGGACGAGAAGAGTCTTAGTGCTCACCGGGAGAACATTCTTGAACCTGTAAAGCGATCTTAACGTGTATGTCACCCTGCGACAAACGTCAGACACCTGAGGGTCCCACATAAGGTGACTGTCAATAATCAGACCCAGATTCTTCACTTGTGACTCGACCGGTATGACCACGTCCTCGTACAGTATCGGCTTCAAGTGTTCTACATCAATTGTTGCACGCAGACGACTGCTCCCGAGCAAGATGGCCTGACACTTAGATGGATTGACAGCAATCCCAAAGCGACGCGACCAAACGGAAATACGAAACAGATCATAATTGATAGTCTCGATTGCAGCATCAATGTCATTAGGACTACTATGAGTGTAGAGTTGTAGGTCGTCAGCGTAAAGATGGTAAGAGCATTTGATGTTGGAGGTTAGAAGATTAATAAATACGGAAAAAAGGAGAGGAGAAAGAATGCCACCCTGTGGAACCCCAGAAGTAAGATCGCACCAGTCAGAGAAGGACCCATCCGCTCGAACAGATTGACGTCGACCTTGAAGATAGGAAGAGAACCACGCAACTGCTGATGATGATATGTTCAAGTGACTGAGGGATGATAGAAGAAGGTCGTGATTGACAGCGTTGAAGGCGTTTGAAAAGTCAATCAAAACCAGAACAGTAAGTTGACGAGATTCCATGCCATGTCTCACATCTTCAACAACCTTAAGTAAGGCAGTAGACGTACTGTGACCAGGGCGAAAACCAGACTGGAATGGCGAGAGAAGATGGTTGGAGTAAATGTGTGCAGACAGCTGTTTATGTACAATGGCTTCGAGAACTTTTGACAGAAATGGGAGAATGGATATTGGGCGGAAGTCTTTGAGTAAACTGGGGTTATTAACTTTAGGCAATGGGATGACATGGGCATTACGCCAGAATGAAGGAAAAACCCCAGTAGCTAATGATAAGTTAATAACATGCGTTATAACGGGGAGAATGCATTCCAAAATGCAGACAACCATGGTCCTGCTCAATTGATCAGGACCAATAGCGTTCGATTTGACTGAAGCAATAACTTTACGAACATCATCATCAGTAGCTGGTGTAAATGAAAAAGTTTCTGTAGAATGACGGGGTAGGGCTGAGATATGTGAGATAGTTAGAGATAAAGTGGCGGGATCTAACGATGAAGATTTTGCGAAGTGTGAATTTAAATCATTCAACGAAAAGGAGGACGAGCACGTAACAGCATTACGAGATTTTACCACGCCAATCGTTTTTAAGAACTTCCATGTTTCGGCTGGGGACGAAGAAACAATATTCTCATGTATATATTTGCGTTTGGCTGCTCTTACCATCTGATTGCATCGATTCCTGGCAGTCTTAAAAGCATCCCAATTTTCCACGCAACGGTCCCGCTTAAACTTACGGAATGCTCGATCACGTCTGGTCATAGCCATCCGGACAGCTCTTGTAATCCACGGTGCAGGAGGACGCTTTAGCTTGACAGTTCGGACGGGCGCATGAATGTCGAACAATCGCAAAACCGTCGAGTTTAAAGATGAAACCGCTTCGTCGACTGTCGAAGCTGATATCGTAGGAGACCAATCCTCATTACACGCGTCACGTTTCAGCGCATCCATATCCAATCTGGCGAAGCTACGCAGTTGGATACAAACAGGCTGCGGTTTGGAACAACGCACACGGTAGCTCAAGAAGATTAAGTCATGATGCGAAAAACAAGGAGCCGAAAGCTGACCCACCGAGTCCACAAGTTCGACAGAAGAAGTGAGTATGAGGTCCAGCCAGGTGTCTGGCGTGCCAACATTGTGATGCGTTGGTTTAAGCGGGAGAATAGTGAGATCACTAGACTCAGCAGTCGCGTTCAATTTTCTTGTCCTGAGATCATCCTTGATAAGGTCGGTATTAAAGTCACCCATGATTATGTGATGTGTGTACTCACTACTAAAGGATGTCAGAATAGACTCCAGGGTATCAAAGTAGTCAATGGTAGGAGGACAGTAAACAACTCCAAGAGCTGCCTTTGTCCCACCAACACTCACCTCAATGAACAAATGTTCCATAGACCCAGAGTAATCAGGCGGAGAGGAGGAAATAATATTGTAAGGAATATTACTGCGGATATAGATGGCAACACCGCCGCCACCTTTCCCTAAGCGGTCGTTCCGCAGTAACACATAGCCAGGCAGAGCGAAAGAAGTGGACTCGAGATTTGGCTTAAGCCAGGTTTCAGAAATAAAAATGACGTGAACGTTGCAGGAAGAGAAAGTCTCTAAAAAGTCAGTTAAGTGGCTGGGAATACTCTGTGCGTTAATATGGCACAAATTGAAATTTTTGGGAAAATTTTGGAAAGTACGGGTCAGGCAGTTGCCAAGTGTATCAGGTTCAGACTCCGAGCTGCTAAGTGAATGAAACGATGAAGAAAAGTTACAAGCAGAGTGAAATGATTCATCTTCAGACATAATATTTTACCAAGGTACATAAATATAAAAAAAATATCAATAAATATATAATATAGCTTATATAAGTGCAATAATGCACACTTTACAGATTTGAATTACCAAAAAATCTTTTAACCCACCAGTCAACCGTTCACACTCAAAAAGTTAAAATAAGTACCTAATCAAGATTGATTTTAACAAAAATAAAATTAAAAAAGTAGCATATCAAATTCACAGAAAAAGAAAGAGTAAGAAATCACAGATAAGTAAACCAGTTCAACATTAGTATCATTGATAACAGTATCACATTACATACAGATAGTAAGCTTCAACAAGAAAATGAAAAGCATAAAAATAAGAAGTAAAAACAATGCACTAACAAAACGCAAACAATGACATGACGTTGACATGACAGATGTGACAGCTACTAAACACTATTTGACTCTTAAGACAGATTTGATTTGTAACTTGTCGTATAAGGAAAAACATTCAGGTAGATGAACAATTGTATCGAAAACAAAAATTGTGAGGTACTTACATAAAATATCGAAAAAGTGGGGAACGGAACGGACAAAATGCGTAACGCTTATACAAGAACCACAGAGATCTACTCACAATATGGTTACGAATTCTAAGGCAACAGAAAATACGAAAACACTAGTTAAAACGCTTCCCACGCCGATCCTCCGTCTTCTTGGATGCACAGGAGTCATCGCCCTTTCCCAAGGGTGGCGGTGCCGTGCCTGCGCTGGCTGCTGGCGCGGGCGCAGTCTTGGTTGGCACGTTCGCTGTCTTAATTTAAACCTCGGGCTTAAAATAAAACCGCTGTTTTCACATTCACAATAGACGGGCTTAAAACCGCTATTTTAAGCCCGTCTATTGTAAAGGATGGGCACCTATATGGAACCCTACACTGAGCGTGGCCCGACATGCTCTTGGCCGGTTTTTTTATACCATGGCGTGTATAAAGCAAGTCCTTGGAACATGTTACACGACTCATCGGCGCATCAGATCGTCGGGGGCTCGGCGGCTCGACATTACAAACAAGTAAGTCCCTTTTTTAGTTTCACCAAGGTTTCTTGACCCACTGAATTACTTGTGATAAAAATATGTATAGGCTATTTATACTTTCTGTTTTTACAAGCTTTTATTTAACTTGCATTGTAGGTATGTATGTATGTAAGTAGGTATGTTTGTTCGGGTGGAATCTTGCAACTCAATTTTGAAGCAGATATCGTCAACCGATTGAGCTGAAATTTTGCATACTTACTTAACTTTGATGACAATACAATAATATGGTACCATGGGGCTGATCTGATGATGGAGCCCGAAGGTGACCAACGTGGCCATATAGGAACTCTATAATAGAAAAAGCAATCCTACCGAGTTTGGGCTCTTTAGAATCAACTTAGCGAGAATTTGATGGATATATATCTAAAGAAAAGTACAGTCGGCTATAAAAGCTTGTCACTAAACTGAAATTTTTGACAGAAACTTATGTTTATACAGTTATTGGTAAAAAGGATTTAATACCTATTTTTTATTTATTTTACCTATGAAATTTAAATATTTTGATAATTTTAACCAACTTTTTGAAGTGACACTTTTCACTGGCTTCTACAAAGTAACATAACTATTTCATGCTTTCATTGCGTGCAGTCGAAAATTAGTAAAAATACCTGTTTTCTGCGTGAATGAGGTGCACCCTATTAAATCAACAGCAAATAATAAGTTTTAAGTCTTTGTTATGTGTAATTATAGTTGGCAGTGCCTGAAATACACAATGATGACCAGCTACTTGTATCGATTAATATTTCTTTAAATTTTGAATTTAGATTATATTTATTTTAATATTATGTCGTTTATTGCAGTCAAGCTGTGACTGTGTAAGATGCGTGTCTCCGTCACGTTGTCGTCGCTGGCGGCGCGGCTGCTGCTGGGCGGCGCGCGCGCAGACTGCGAGGGCGGGCGGAGACCGAAGTTTACTGTGGCCGGTCCTACTGTTCGAAGTTGTATGGATTATTGTGTGGAATATCTAGAAAATGTAGAATTAATCTGCTCCTTCGATGACATGAGGAATCTGACTATCCGACGATGGTGGAATTTCCGTGCGTACGTGGCATGGCACCTCACAATACGGAAAACGTTAGCATTTCACCATATTAGTTTATGTTGAATATAATATGCGTTTGTAATTATATGTATATTTATTTATCTAATATCATGTATTGTTTTTGAGTTTTTGTCTATATTGTTTTATGTGCAATAAAGTGTTTACATACATAGGTACATACCTACATTGAAACTTTTAGTACTCAATAAAATTTTCAGTTCCTTCTGACATCTTCAATTTTAAAAGAAATTGCGACGGCCCGATAATAAAGAGTATAACTTATAATAGAACTTTAATAAAAAAATACTATAAATAAATACACACAAAAGTTTAAAAATAAACATTGAGTTTTACTGCAATAGGTATTCGCAAATTGAACTGGTATTTCCCTTCATTGGATAATCAAAGTAGCTTATTATTTTTTATCATCAAAACATGTAGGTAGTTCGGTTGTACTGGGGTAAATGCTCGTTGTTTTGGAAAGGTGATTTGACTTTTGAGGATTTTAACCTACTTTAAAAAAGGGTGGTTCTCAATTCGACTTCGACTGTATGTTTTTATATATTACTAGCTTTTGCCCGCGGCTTCGCACGCGTTAAAAAAAATACGTTCACTTGGCATAACTTGGCATTTGGCATTGGCTTGGCATAACTCAAGCCCCCCATATTTTTTGTTTACTGTATCTTTGGAATATTTGAATGCTTTCACGGACATGATTCCTTGTTCATTTTAGATTCAATTTCTACTTTCTTGTTTTGTTTTCTCAATGCGAGGCCTCCGACATTTTTGTGCACTGTCTCAATTGGTTACTTAAATAAAGTCATGTTCTCTTCTTTCCGTTGTGGTATATTGTCTTGCTTACTGCCCCGCTTTTTTTGGTCATCATCTCCTTAGAATACTTAATCGTTTGTTCAGAATTGCTTTTCTGTTACCGTTTTTAGGTTTATGTATTCTCAATGTGAGCACTACTGCATTTTTGTTATCTATCTCGTCAGATAACTTGAAAGTTACACCAGTCTTGCTTTTTTCTTTCCGTTTGTTATATTGTTTTTTCTTCGCGCCTCCCGTCTGGTTTGGTCACCATCCCCATTTAGAATCCTTTAAAGTTTGATCAGACTTGCTTTCTTGATTCCGTTTTAGGGTTTTGTTTTTATTTAATGCGAGCACTATGCCATTTTTTCACTATCTTTTCACTATCGTTACTTTAAAGGTTGAGCAGAATTGCTTTCTCGTTAGCGTTTTTAAGTTTTGTGTCTTCTTGTGCAACATGTCTACAGGTAACTTAGGCGTTTCAACCGATTTACTTTAATTTTTCAATTTTAGCATGTAATGTTTTTTAATAGCGGGCGGCTCTGCCCCCCGAACCCCTCGTCTTTTTCAATGCCATCTCTTCGTGTTACTGACAAGTTTTATCAGTCTTCCTTTCTTCTTTCCGTTGTGCGAGGTTTTTTCTTCGTGCTTCCCGTCTGGTTTGGTCACCATCTGTTTAGAATCCTTTAAAGTTTGATCAGACTTGCTTTCTTGAATCCGTTTTAAGGATTTGTGTTTTCTTAATGCGAGCACTATGCAATTTTAGTTCACTATCTTTTCAGGTTACTTAAAAGTTTGATCAGACTTGTTTTCTAGTTAGCATTTTAAGGTTTTGTCTTTTCTTTCTTTTCTTTCTTGATCACCATATCTACAGGTCATTAGCCTTTCATCAGATTTACTTATAATTTTCAGTCTTGGCATATTGCATTTTTTAAGTGCGGGGGGCTCCGCCCCCCGAGCCCCCCGTCTTTTTCAATACCATCTCTTCGTGTTACTTAAAAGTTTCATCAGTCGTGATTACTTCCTTTCGTTTTGCAATATTGTTTTTTCTTCGTGCCTCCCGTCTGGTTTGGTCACCACATCTTCTTCTTCTTCGAATTATTTAAAGTTTGATCAGACTTGCTTTGTTGATTCCGTTTTAAGGATTTGTGTATTATAATGCGAGCACTAAGCCATTTTAGTTCAATATATTTTCAGGTTGCTTTTATGTTTGATCAGACTTGTTTTGTTGTTAGCTTTTTAAGGTTTTACGTTTTCTTCATCACCATATCTACCTTTGAGTATTTATTTAGACAGGAGATGCCATGCATGGGCGACCCCCTCCGGCAAAATAATTGGTCAAATGGTCAAGCACGTTATATAAAACTACTTAAAGTCACTTCACTGTCATTTTGCATCATTCCGTGTCGCGTGACTTTTCTCTTCAAAAATGGTGAATTGTGCAGTATTTTCGTGTAAAAGACGATCCAACACCTCAAATTCGCCACAAGATCGCGTTTCCTATCACAGGTAAGTGTTTTTATTAACTATTAAATGTGTATTGAAGTAAAATCTCCATTGAAAGAAAAAACCGTTGCGATACGTAAACGACAGAAAAATGTGTACGTCAAAACAGTGGTACGGGGGCGAGGGATGTGGCAAAATGAAAACAGCGACTCAACATTTGAATGAATCATTCATTCATTCGATCACTGCAGTTCGTTTAATAGTTAGTGTTTTATTATATATTTGCAGCCCTCCCGGCTTGGGTGCAAAGCTAATATATAATGCATGTATTATACATATTACAAACCTTCCACTTGAAACAACTCTATCTATAAAAAAAAACTGCATCAAAATCCGTTGCGTAGTTCTAAAGATCTAAGCATACATAGGGACAGACAGACAAACAGGCAGACAGCAAGAAGCGACTTTGTTCTATACTATGTAGTGATTGAATTTAATAATAGGTATAGATGTATGTTATTTTTAAATCTTGTAAGATGAATTAGAATATTACCTTTCTCTAGACATACGATGTTGAAATTTAATATGAAAATGAAAATAATTGTTGGCTAAAAGTATGTCTAGGTAAAAGGAAAATTTAGTGCTGGGCTATGAGTATATGCGTTATACATATACTATTATTTATATACTTTATTTCATATTCTTTCCATCTTCACTGCTTCCTCCTTATTTCCTTATTCTTCTTTTCTTTTATAGAATGAGAAATGAGGATATGCCGCAGAAGAACCAACCGGCATAGCTCACAGGACTGCACGATTGAAGTGGCTATGAGCAAGCCATGTAGCCCGGAGAATCGATGGCCGTTAGGTCAGCAAAGTGCTAGAGTGGCGACCACGTATAAGAAAGCGCAGCGTAGCGAGCGTTGTGACGATTGTTGGGGAGGCCTATGTTCAGCAGTTGACGTCTGTGGCTGATAGATAGATGAATATATTTACTTAATTATATCTTTTTTATTTTATTTTTATACTAGCTTTTGCCCACGGCTTCGCACGCGTTAAAAAAAATACGTTCACTTGGCATAACTTGGCATTTGGCATTGGCTTGGCATAACTCAAGCCCCCCATATTTTTTGTTTACTGTATCTTTGGAATATTTGAATGCTTTCACGGACATGATTCCTTGTTCATTTTAGATTCAATTTCTACTTTCTTGTTTTGTTTTCTCAATGCGAGGCCTCCGACATTTTTGTGCACTGTCTCAATTGGCTACTTAAATAAAGTCATGTTCTCTTCTTTCCGTTGTGGTATATTGTCTTGCTTACTGCCCCGCTTTTTTTGGTCATCATCTCCTTAGAATACTTAATCGTTTGTTCAGAATTGCTTTTCTGTTACCGTTTTTAGGTTTATGTATTCTCAATGTGAGCACTACTGCATTTTTGTTATCTATCTCGTCAGATAACTTGAAAGTTACACCAGTCTTGCTTTTTTCTTTCCGTTTGTTATATTGTTTTTTCTTCGCGCCTCCCGTCTGGTTTGGTCACCATCCCCATTTAGAATCCTTTAAAGTTTGATCAGACTTGCTTTCTTGAATCCGTTTTAAGGATTTGTGTTTTCTTAATGCGAGCACTATGCAATTTTAGTTCACTATCTTTTCAGGTTACTTAAAAGTTTGATCAGACTTGTTTTCTAGTTAGCATTTTAAGGTTTTGTCTTTTCTTTCTTTTCTTTCTTGATCACCATATCTACAGGTCATTTAGCCTTTCATCAGATTTACTTATAATTTTCAGTCTTGGTATATTGCATTTTTTAAGTGCGGGGGGCTCCGCCCCCCGAGCCCCCCGTCTTTTTCAATACCATCTCTTCGTGTTACTTAAAAGTTTCATCAGTCGTGCTTTGCTTTTTTCTTTTCGTTGTGCAATATTGTTTTTTCTTCGTGCCTCCCGTCTGGTTTGGTCACCACATCTTCTTCTTCTTCGAATTCTTTAAAGTTTGATCAGCCTTGCTTTGTTGATTCCGTTTTTAAGGATTTGTGTATTATAATGCGAGCACTAAGCCATTTTAGTTCAATATATTTTCAGGTTGCTTTTATGTTTGATCAGACTTGTTTTCTTGTCAGCGTTTTAAGGTTTTACGTTTTCTTCATCACCATATCTACAGGTCACTTAGCCTTTTATCAGATTTAATTGAATTTTTCAGTTTTAGCAAATGACATTTTCTGAGTGCTCTGCCCCCCGAGCCTCCTGTATTTTTAAATACCATCTCTTCGTGCTGCTTAAAAGTTTTATCAGTCTTGCTTTTTTCTTTCCGTGTTGCGGTATAATTAACTTAGTGCCTTCCGTCTCTGTTAGTCACCATCTCTTTAGAATACCTAAAAGTTTGGTCAAACCTGCTTTCTTGTTTCCGTTTCATTAATGCGAGTACTATGCCACTATCGTTCACTATCTTTTCGGGTTACTCAAAAGGTTGTGCAGACTTGCTTACTCGTTAGTGAAGGTTTTGTGTTTTCTTGATCACCATATCTACACGTAACTTCTTAGCCTATCATCAGATTTACTTTATTTTTCTGTTTTAGCATGTTATACATTTTTTTTTCAATAACATCTTTTCGTGTTATTTAAAAGTTTCATCAGGCGTGCTTTCTTCTTTCCGTTGTGCGATATTGTTTTTTCTTCGTGCTTCCCGTCTGGTTGGGTCGCCATCTCTTTAGAATCTTTTAAAGTTTGATCAGACTTGCGTTCTCGATTCCGTTTTAAGTTTTTGTGTTTTCTTAATGCGAGCACTATGCCATTTTAGTTCACTATCTTTTCAGGATACTTAAAAGTTTTATGAGACTTGCTTTCTTTTTAGCCTTTTAGGGTTTTGTTTTTTCTTGATCACCATATATCTACAGGTAACTTAGCCTTTCATCAAAGCTACTTGAATTTTTCAGTTTTAGCATGTAGTATTTTGTTAGAGCGGGGGGCTCCGCCCCCCGAGCCCCCCGTTTTTTTCGATACCATCTCTTCGTATTGCTTAAGTTTCATCAGCCTTGCTTTCTTTTTTCCGTTGTACGATATTGTTTTTTTTCTTATTGCCTCTTGTCTCTGTTAGTCACCATCTCTTTAAAAATACTTAAAAGTTTAATCAAACGTTGTTTGAGATTGTTTATATTTTGTCTAAACACATACTGACGCTGAACGGCCCTCGAGCTGTCAACTTAAACTTTGCATCAGCTGTATTAAAATTAAAGAAATTAATTGTACATAGTAATAACATTTAAATGTATCACTCATTAACTTCAAATTTGTGTAAGAGGTCGTAGTAGACGTAGTAATATAGTGAACGTATGTTTTAACGCGAGCGCAGTGGGTAAAACAATCTAGCTAGTAAAACAATACACAAATTACAGACCAATCCACTCACTTCGCCATTGCGAAAACTCTGCTGCGGACGGCACCTCAGGGAAAACTACTGTTTAAAGCTCACAGATGGCGCTACTGGTAGCACTTATGCGCGTATCATATTTCATTAACTTTCCGTAAATATTTATACGTCAAAGGATAAAATTGATTTTAAATAATTTTATTTTGATTATTGTCTCTCAAGAAAGTAAAAAACAACTTATTTATTCATTTCAAATTTTCTCCGCGTCTCAGTACGTTTATGAAAAGAGGGTCAATATTTATAAACTACTGAGTAAATACATGATTTTTATATGCAATAATAGAGTGGTAGTTCCCATTGTTGCATCGAGAAATTAATAATAACAAAATTGTGTTCAGTTTTGTTTCATAAAATTATCATTTCGTGTACCACTAACGCCATCTACTGCCCCAGTGTCCGTAACTCGGCGACTCGTCCAACCTCAGAGCTATTGTCCCCCGGCGGGTAGCGCAGGCCGGCCCCCCGCGGGGTACGCTACGCGTGGTGCTAAATTCAAATTCACGACGCTAATGGATGACGCTATGAGATGCACACGACTTCATTCGCGTATTTTTTCTTTACCGTAGACGGAAAAAAAGTATCCTATAACCATCTTCGGATGTCCAGCTATCCCTGTACCAAAAATGGTTAAAATCCGTCCAGCCATTTCGGCGTGATTGGAGGACAAAGGATTTTATGAAAACAGATGGCGCCAGGTTGGCACGGCGACGCGTGTCCATACAAAACAACAATCAAGCTGCATCACGCTATCAATATTTTTCCTGAAGTAAGTTAGGCCAAACACAAACAATACAAAAATTTGCGCCTAATGTTCTAAATGTTGGTTGGTAAAACATATTTAAAAATGTATTTAATTAACTTAAATTCATTCGAAATACTTCTATTTCAATTACACTCGATAAAATGGCATTAAAAAATCTTTTTTATTCATTAACATTTATTATTGCGTCTCCGGGCTTTTTTATGGTCAATACTTACAAACTACAGAAGAATATAATTGCATATTCAATAAAAGAGCATTAATTAGTTCCTATGGTTGCAAATTGTGTTTTTAAAGAAATGCTTATTTTTTTTTCAATTTTCGCTTCATTTGTAAACATTTAAAGAAATGTATGTTTTTTTTTGAGCATGAGCCAATTTATAACGAACATTGCACTCATATTTTCGTCTGTGTTGGTCGATAATTGGCGCCATCTTTTCTATCTAACTAAGACGGTTTCCGTAACTCAACGCCTCAAACAACCTTAACCTTATTGTTAATACCGGTGGGCCGCGCGGAGGTATTATGTCGAATTCATACTTTTTAGTTTTTGTACACGTAAGAGCCACGCGGGGGTCGCGTCGTTCTAAATTCAAAATCACAAACGCTGTCATTATAAGGTTTACACATTGTAAGGAAAATATTTCATGGAATTTATGTTTTCAAAGATAAATATTAATCATAATAAAAAGTATCCTATAACCATCTTTGGATGTTCAGCTATTCCTGTACCAAAATTAGTAGCTTTTTATCCAGCCGTTTCGGCGTGATGCGAGGACAATGGTTTTTTTTATAACAGATGGCGCCAGGTTGGCACGGCGACGCGTGTCCATACAAAACAACTATCAGGCTGCATCACGCTATCGAGATTTTTCCTGAAATCATGACCTCCCTCCATAGAAAATTTATTTTCAATACATATTTAGGATTTTATACATATTTAGGATTAGGATTAGGATTAGGATTTAGGATTTAGGATTAGGATTAGGATTAGGATTTAGGATTAGGATTAGGATTAGGATTTTATAATAGTATAGAATAGATGTGGTAATTCTAATTAATTAGTAACAATTTGTTTTATTGTTTTCTCTTTACTCATTCTTTACTCGTATCTTTAAATCACTTTATATGTGGTTTCATATAATCACCTTTATAAAATAAATTAGTTAAAAAAAAACAAAGTCCGATAAAATCAAATAAAGCATAAGAAATTATTTAAGCAACTGCAAGAAGAGTTACTAGTAAGTTGCTGGGTTTTAGATGGGCGTACGTTCTTTTCTTGAAGGTTATATTCACTGAGATCTAAACTACAAGCACGTTGGACTAAATATTCCATAGGGAATGACAGTTGTTTTCAGTGCCCATTCAAAGCACCCTGCGTGAACGTCTACTAAAATTGCCAATTCATGCAAACGGTTCTTTGATCTGTGACGATCTGTGAATCTCTAATATTAGATCCATGGACGCTCACACAACTTGCACATAGCTATCAGCGCCAAAATGGCGAAAATGAAGTGGTTTCATTTTAGCAACGACAATATGAAGTCGAGTGTACTTCTTTTAGAAGTCAGTGATTGTTTAAGCCCGAAACAACAGCGGGCGACAGTTTTATTTCACAGTTTAGTTATGCGAGAGTGACACACACAGAGAGGGACACAATAAATATAGACAGATATACATAGAAACAAATATATTTATTGGATAACATCTTCAATATACTTACACAATTTACACATTTCAAATTTCATAATAAATAGTACCTATAAGACAAATCAGTTCATTCATTCAAATGATTTGACTCATTCTTCATATGTGTCCCATCACTATGTTGTTCGTATGTATGCTGCACAGTTACGTGAAAACTGTATTTGTGTGCATGTCATTTTTGATGTGTTGAATTCTGCTGTAGTTTGCGTTTATCGCAACAGCAAAATTTGTGTCTGTTGAGTTATTCGTCTTTTGGTGGTGTGCTGTACGTGTTTACCTCGCCCCCCGCTAAAATTGGCGAAAAAATTTGTTCGGAGAGTTTACGTTATGACACCTCCATTGTCTATAAATACTCAAAGCTTTTATCAGATTTAATTGAATTTTTCAGTTTTAGCAAATAACATTTTCTGAGTGCTCTGCCCCCCGAGCCTCCCGTATTTTTAAATACGATGGTATTTAAAAATACGGGAGGCTCGGGGGGCTGCTTAAAAGTTTTATCAGTCTTGCTTTTTTCTTTCCGTGATGCGATATAATTAACTTAGTGCCTTCCGTCTCTGTTAGTCACCATCTCTTTAGAATACCTAAAAGTTTGGTCAAACCTGCTTTCTTGTTTCCGTTTCATTAATGCGAGTACTATGCCACTATCGTTCACTATCTTTTCGGGTTACTCAAAAGGTTGTGCAGACTTGCTTACTCGTTAGTGAAGGTTTTGTGTTTTCTTGATCACCATATCTACACGTAACTTCTTAGCCTATCATCAGATTTACTTTATTTTTCTGTTTTAGCATGTTATACATTTTTTTTTCAATAACATCTTTTCGTGTTATTTAAAAGTTTTATCAGGCGTGCTTTCTTCTTTCCGTTGTGCGATATTGTTTTTTCTTCGTGCTTCCCGTCTGGTTGGGTCGCCATCTCTTTAGAATCTTTTAAAGTTTGATCAGACTTGCGTTCTCGATTCCGTTTTAAGTTTTTGTGTTTTCTTAATGCCAGCACTATGCCATTTTAGTTCACTATCTTTTCAGGATACTTAAAAGTTTGATGAGACTTGCTTTCTTTTTAGCCTTTTAGGGTTTTGTTTTTTCTTGATCACCATATATCTACAGGTAACTTAGCCTTTCATCAAAGCTACTTGAATTTTTCAGTTTAAGCATGTAGTATTTTGTTAGAGCGGGGGGCTCCGCCCCCCGAGCCCCCCGTTTTTTCGATACCATCTCTTCGTATTGCTTAAGTTTCATCAGTCTTGCTTTCTTTTTTCCGTTGTACGATATTGTATTTTTTCTTATTGCCTCCCGTCTCTGTTAGTCACCATCTCTTTAAAAATACTTAAAAGTTTAATCAAACGTTGTTTGAGATTGTTTATATTTTGTCTAAACACATACTGACGCTGAACGGCCCTCGAGCTGTCAACTTAAACTTTGCATCAGCTGTATTAAAATTAAAGAAATTAAGTGTACATAGTAATAACATTTAAATGTATCACTCATTAACTTCAAATTTGTGTAAGAGGTCGTAGTAGACGTAGTAATATAGTGAACGTATGTTTTAACGTGAGCGCAGCGGGTAAAAGCTAGTAAAACAATACACAAATTACAGACCAATCCACTCACTTCGCCATTGCGAAAACTCTGCTGCGGACGGCACCTCGGGGAAAACTGTTTAAAGCTCATAGATGGCGCTACTGGTAGCACTTATGTGCGTATCATATTTCATTAACTTTCCGTAAATATTTATACGTCAAAGGATAAAATTGATATTACATAATTTTATTTTGATTACTGTCTCTCAAGAAAGTAAAAAAACAACTTATTTATTCATTTTAAATTTTCTCCGCGTCTCAGTACGTTTATGAAAAGAGGGTCAATATTTATAAACTACTGAGTAAATACATGAATTTTAAATGCAATAATAGAGTGGTAGTTCCCATTGTTGCATCGCGAAATTAATAATAACAAAATTGTGTTCAGTTTTGTTTCATAAAATTTAATGATAATTTCGTGTACCACTAACGCCATCTACTGCCCTAGTGTCCGTAACTCGGCGACTCGTCCAACCTCAGGGCTATTGTCCCCCGGTGGGTAGCGCAGGCCGGCCCCCGCGGGGTGCGCGTGGTTCTAAATTCAAATTCACGACGCTGATGGATGACGCTATGAGATGCACACGACTTCATTCGCGTATTTTTTCTTTACCGTAGACGGAAAAAAAGTATCCTATAACCATCTTCGGATGTCCAGCTATCCCTGTACCAAAAATGGTTAAAATCCGTCCAGCCATTTCGGCGTGATTGGAGGACAAAGGATTTTATGAAAACAGATGGCGCCAGGTTGGCACGGCGACGCGTGTCCATACAAAACAACAATCAAGCTGCATCACGCTATCAATATTTTTCCTGAAGTAAGTTAGGCCAAACACAAACAATACAAAAATTTGCGCCTAATGTTCTAAATGTTGGTTGGTAAAACATATTTAAAAATGTATTTAATTAACTTAAATTGATTCGAAATACTTCTATTTCAATTACACTCGATAAAATGGCATTAAAAATCTGTTTTATTCATTAACATTTATTATTGCGTCTCCGGGCTTTTTTATGGTCAATACTTACAAACTACAGAAGAATATAATTGCATATTCAATAAAAGAGCATTATTAGTTCCTATTGTCGCAAATTGTGTTTTTAAAGAAAGGTATGTTTTTTTTTTTAGCATGAGCCATTTTACAACGAACATTGCACTCATATTTTCGTCTGTGTTGGTCGATAATTGGCGCCATCTTTTCTATCTAACTAACACGGTTTCTGTAACTCAACGCCTCAAACAACCTTAACCTTATTGTTAATACCGGTGGGCCGCGCGGAGGTATTATGTCGAATTCATACTTTTTAGTTTTTGTACACGTAAGAGCCACGCGGGGGTCGCGTCGTTCTAAATTCAAAATCACAAACGCTGTCATTATAAGGTTACACATTGTAAGGAAAATATTTCATGGAATTTATGTTTTCAGAGATAAATATTAATCATAATAAAAAGTATCCTATAACCATCTTTGGATGTTCAGCTATTCCTGTACCAAAATTAGTAGCTTTTTATCCAGCCGTTTCGGCGTGATGCGAGGACAACGGTTTTTTTGAAAACAGATGGCGCCAGGTTGGCACGGCGACGCGTGTCCATACAAAACAACTATCGGGCTGCATCACGCTATCGAGATTTTTCCTGAAATCATGACCTCCCTCCATAGAAAATTTATTTTCAATACAAATTTAGGATTTTATAATAGTATAGATAGTATAGATAATAGTATAGATAATAGTATAGATGTTTGTTACCTCAGAACTTTCGTCTGGGTGAACCGATTTTTAACAGAGTTACAAAAAGGAAGAAGTTCTATGTTCGACTTTATGTATTTTTCTTCTTCTTTAAGGATTATTCCCCAATAATTTTTTATTCTCTTTCTTCATTTTTTACGTTTTTTCAAAAATACGAGAAAAAGGTTTCGGAGGTCACTGAGTAAATTTTTGTTTATGAACTGATTTAACTATTTATTGACCGAACGAGCGAAGAGTCTCCGTTTCAGTTTGGCCAAAAATATTTAAAATCTCCGGACGGCTGGATTTCCGGCTGTTCTCGCCTACAGGTCGCGTAGCTCTACCGATCCTCTTTAAATTTTGTGAATATATCGTTTTTGGTGTCGAGTCCGTTTTTCAAAATGGCGGAATAGGTTTTCCCAGATGGGATGTTTATTTAGTTATTTATTATTTACTCGTAGTTATATACCTGTATGCCTTTTAACAAGACTATGGGCGAGTAAAAAAGTCCTAAGTTGTGAATCTACCGGAATGTCTCAAGGGGAGACCGCTGTTGAGAAGAAAGCCGAAAGAAACTCAACAGCAAGTATCGTGATCGAGTCGCAACCTTCCCTATAATATGGGTGAGGGCGGTGATGGCTGAGATAAGCGTCATGCTCGTGAACGGCTGCCGTTTGTAGGGTCCGGTCTGTTCATACTAGCAAGGGCCAAATTAGTTGTGTAGTAGCTGCTTACCAGTGTTGTGCTTACTGCGTTCCCTGGCTCGCTGGAAAACCTTCAATTTGGACTTCTGGCTCTCAGTAAGGGACCATGTTTGGGCACCGTAAGTTAGGACCTATATGTATGCAAAATAGTCGCCTACATTGTTTTTTTTTGTTTTCAATTTTGATACAATATATCAAAGCTCAAAAAAAAATTGAAATGCGTACCCTGGGGACTATGATGGTTGCAATTATCACGTGATAAATAACTGAAAAAGCATCCGTCACGTTTTGACAAGATGCTAGTGTGAGTGACGGATGCTTTGTTTCTTATTTATCACGTGATAAAAGCAACCATTACAGGCCCGCTGGTGGAAGAAACCGGGAATCGGGTTTAATATAAAAATTGTGGCCTGTACCCACATTAAAAAGATAACTCATTACATGTTTTATAAATTTAATAATAAATTATATGCTATCCCGAATTTAAATACAATTATTTCAAGTCAAAAAAATACACAGAAAAATAAAAAATAAATTAATACTTAAGCCTAGTCAAACAGGGCTCCTCGGGTTGCCCCTGGCGCAAAGGTACCCATCACACTGGCCGCGTTACCACGTTGAATGGCGATGGACAACCTTTGCACCAAGTACGAACCCGCACGGGCGTCAGATCCCCTCTCCCTAATTCGACGGCCCACTTCCCGAATGAAGGTTATAGCATCCGCCCCCCAGCACCCAGTAGCCTCAAACGCGAGCGGTACAAAGTAATAGTCCTTGCCCAGTGCCGAAATCCCGAATTAGTACATTTTCCCTACATTCACGGAATACAGAGATATCCGGTGCAAATGGCGGCGGCGTGTATAAAGCAGCCGCCGGAACACCGACTCACTCGCCTCAGCACAGCACAACGCGACACGCCAGTCTCTCGCGCGAGATATATTACCTATCTCTTTCTGTACAGTACTGTGTGAGAGTGACGGGTGACGCTAAGTCGCGCGACAAGAGCCGCGAAGTATATTGTGCTAGCTCAGCAGCTCGACATTACAAGTAAGTCCTTTTTAGGGTTCCGTACCTAAAGGGTAGAAAACGGGACCCCATTACTGCCGTGTCAATCCTATCTCATGTATCTTAACATACATGAGATACGCGTAACAGCTCTAAATCGTATTTTTTCGAGTAACTCTATGGACCCACATACCAGGTTTTTTAATTTATCTAACCAATTTCCTGTACGGGCCTGTCACACAACTCATGTAACTGTGATTTTGCCATGGTAAATTATGCTTAAATACTGTATCTTAAGTTACATCAATTAGGCGTGACAAGGTTTGTAAACGTCGCGCAAATTCTATATCAGGTAACTTAAGATACACGATTTAGCCGCGACTGGATTGCGCGTGATCCTGCTTGTCACTCGTCGCGCGCGCAGTACTTTCTCTACCCGTCTCTTTCTTCCGCCCCCGCTCCGACCTGTATCGGCGACGAATTAGTGTTTAGTTTCGTATAGCAAGCGATCACGGTCATTAGTCGTTACGCGGTGTCACAAAATAATTGTTAAAGCAGTTTTCGTTTAGTTAATTAATAGTTTGTGCACTTTTTTTTGACGACGTGGTTGACGCAGCATTCCAAGAAAGTGTTTAAATCTAAATTAAAGTGGTGCCACGACCGGCAGGAACAGATTAAAATGGATAAGCTGGCCCTTGCGCACAAAAATAAGAAATTTAGAGACTTCTGGAAAGGCACTAGACAGTTAAATATAAAGCCTGGCCTCCCGGTGAGTGTAGAGGGCAAGTCTGACTGTACAGAAATTGCAGAATTGTTTAGGGCGCATTTTACTGTAAAGTCTTTGCGTAACGGGGAATCTACGGTGGAGGGAGAGCGAGGTTGTGTGACTACTGGAGATAGCCGTACTGCCTTCTTTACAGCGAAACAAATTAGAACGGTAATAAGAAACATGCAGAAGAGTAAGTCTCCAGGGCATGACGGGTTAAGTGTAGAATACTTTAAGTATGCGGGGTTCCATTTGCCTCGTCTTCTCTCCATGCTGTTTAACTTATGTGTTGGGCACTCGTATCTTCCTGAAGCACTAATGAGGACGATTGTTGTACCGGTGGTTTAGAATAAAACAGGAGACCTGTCTGTTAAGGCAAACTATCGGCCAATTTCACTTGCCACAACTACCGCCAAAGTACTTGACCGTATGTTGGACGCCGAGCTGGAAAGTCATATAAATATACATGACGCCCAATTTGGCTTTAGGGCCGGACTGTCCACGGACAGTGCAATCTTATGTACGATCAGGATCAATCATACGGTCAGGTATTATACGGAAAGGAAAACTCCCGTGTATGCCTGTTTCCTGGATCTGTCCAAGGCATTTGATCGGGTTGACTATGATCTGCTTTGGCAAAAGCTGAGTAGGACGGGCATACCGGGAGAATATGTGGCTCTCTTTAGGCACTGGTACAGCAATCAGCTCAATCAGACCCGGTGGGCTAACATTTTGTCAGGCGAGTATAAATTGGAATGTGGGGTAAGGCAGGGCGGGATCACTTCTCCTAAGGTATTCAACTTATACATCAACGAGTTGATTTGCGAACTCAGCAGCATGCATGCAGGATGCTATGTGGGAAGCACTTGTATAAATAAGCTGAGCTATGCTGATGATATGGTGCTGCTGAGTCCGTCGATCGGCGCGTTGGAAATACTGCTTGGGACTTGTGAGAAATATGCCTTAGCCCACGGACTAGAGTACAATCCGATTAAAAGTGAGGTCATGATATTTAATGCGGAAAAGATCAAGCCCTACTATGGACCTACCTCCTATTTTACTTAAAAATACTCCGCTGAAGGTCGTGGATAGAGTTAAATATCTGGGCCACATTCTCACAAGGGATCTGAAAGACGATATGGATATGGAGAGGGAGCGCAGAGCGTTGGCAGTCCGCTGTAATATGCTTGTCCGCAGATTTGCTCGATGTACATATGAAGTTAAGATAACGCTTTTTAAAGCTTATAGCCAATCTTTCTACACGAGCAGTCTGTGGATTAGGTATACGAAGCGGACTTTCAGCGCTCTGCGTGTCCAATATAACAATGCGTTTAGAATGCTGATGGGACTCCCTAGTCGGTGTAGTGCCTCAGGCATGTTTGTGGAAGCCCGCACTGATAGTTTCCAAGCCATCCTGAGGAAACGGATAGTCTCAACTTGGAGCCACCTGAGACAAAGTCCTAACAGCATTCTAAAAGCAGTTGCTGGGAGATGTGACTGCCCTATACAAAGATGGTGGACAGAGCAGGTTAAAGGCGTAGCTTTATTTGTAAATTAAATATGTAAATATCTCGTTTAATTTTAAGCACATACTAACCTTAGTTTAAGACCCTACTAATATGCTATGGATTTTATTATGTCCGAAATAAAGATTTTCATTCATTCATTCATTCTGAAACAAAATATAAGTACGTTTTTTTTATGAATAGCACGAGTTTTTTTTTCTCTTTTAATAAGTACCTACTTAGGTAAAAATATTTCTACTTGCCTGCCCACTTCCTTGCTATGACATTATAATAAAATTATACCATGCAGCCAGCAGCAGCTTTATAAATATAATTCGCATTTCACGCCCTGATATGCCTAAGTCATGTATCTTTAGATACAGATTGTTGCATGACAGGCTTAGTATGGCGAGCCTGTCACGCCTAACTCTGTTAGAGCTCATAAATAAATAAATATACACATATAAAAATATTTTCAACACAGAAAATATGCATTAGCCTTTCACTGATCACTCAAAATATATATTTTTTAATTATTGCATGATATCGTTGAATTATCAACAATTTACGAAAAAAAACTTTAAACTGCTTTTTCTCAAAACTATGTTTTTTGAGATACATGAGATAGGATTGACACGGCAGATTAGTAAGCCTCCATTGTCTGTCCGTTTGTCCGTCTGTCACCGGGCTGTATTTAATGAACCGTGATAGTTAGCCGGGATGTTTGGGAAGAATTTTAAATATTTTGTTCGGAAAATGAAAACAATAATTTAATATAATTAGAGTATTTTTAATTCCTATTTAAAGTATTTTTTTAAGAATATTAACATCCCTATCTAACAATATATTTATCTATTATGTCTAAGTATTTATGTAAGTATATCTGTATATTTTTATTTATATATGTTTATCACTTTTGTTTTTTGTGGTAGTCGTTTATTTAGTCCTATTATTATTATGCAGTGCACCACCTACTAATTTCAAACATTAATTTTTCAACTACTCCGCTGCCTAAAGGTTGTCTGGAAGAGATCGCTATTTAGCGATAAGACCGCTTGTTGTTTACCTCTGTCTGTTATTTTAATGTATCACATGTTGTGTTGTGTATTCCTTGATGTTGGGTGTGCAATAAAGAGTATTTGTATTGTATTTGTATCCTTTAAAGTACTGGCATCTAATTTGTTAGCATCTTATACACCTAGGGCAGTAAATTCGGCTCGCGTGCCGTTGTGGTCGCAGTTCTAACCTAACCCAACCTGCTTAGTTCGTTTCTGGCGCTTTCACATTTCTTTATTGTTAGTTGATAAAAACAGTGTGAAAGCATTTTTCAATATTTTCAAAACTAATCGGTGTAATCAAATAAAAATATTAGTTTTTGGTTCTGTGATAATAAATTAATGAAAATCAGTTTAAAATGTGTTTGAAATATTGCCAATAGGCTAGTTGACTTATGTTGGATTGTATTAAAGTAATGTTTATTTCGTATAGTAGGTATTTAATAAAAGTAGAACATGGCGGAAAAAAATGAATTTGAACAGCGAGTAACACCAATATTAGGGTTTTTTTTTCTAAAGTTGTACACCCCACTTTTTTTCGATATTTTGGGTATTTTCTACTCAGAATCACGAGTTATTTGGATCTAATTAGGAGAAAAAACTGTCCCAAAATATTCATACATTTTTGTTTTTCCATTCCGTTACCGCTGTGGGAGGTTTTATATGGAAATGGTAACGGAATGGAACGAAAAATCATTGCAACACTTTTTTCTTCTACTTAGATCGAAAGAGCTTGTGATTCTAAATAAAGAAAATTGAACATGAACATGAACATGAACATAGGCACCACACCCAGCCAGGTCGTAGCCTGACCCGGACAAGCCGGATACACCAGGGGGCACAGATTTATAAGGAGTGACACGCTCTGGGATGGGATAGGAGGGCCGACTAGCCGCAACCGGTCGACCACAATCAGCCGATTATGCAACCTTGAGCCAATATTGGAAGTTAGGTGAGGTGGGGTAGAGCATCGGGGATGAGCGTTGGTGAGTTGTCGCGTGCTCTCGTTGGCGTCTTTGCTTGTCGTGTTCACCGGATAGCCGTCGGGGTATCACGTTTCCTGTTCGTTGGTCTGACTTTCATCCTCCGATTCGCTGTCGGTTTCTTGTAGTTGGTAGATTTTTTGGGCTGCCGTGATGTATTTGTTCTTGTCTGATGCAGGTTCTGCCCACTCAGAGGGGTTCATGTCGTAGTATTGCATATCCTGGTGCAACGAGTTTTTCCATGTAAAGCTGGGTCGGCCAACTTTGAGTTTTTGCGCTTTGTGCCGGTACGCGGAATGCAGCAAGTGGGGTCTTGGGCGTCGCAGGATGTGTCCGTAGTAGCATAGCTGAAGGCATTTTATCCTTTTGGTTATAGTTTTTCCCTCCAGTACATATGGGCTGCTTTTGCATTTCTTACCGCTTGCTTGCACCGTTCGTTGATCATATTTTTTCTGCTGCGGGAGGAGGTTATGTGGGTACCCAAGTAGCGGATTTCGTTCACTGGAGTAACTGTTGTCCCGGTGAGGTTAATGAAGTTTCTGTTGTTTTCGTTTGTTGGGTCTCGTACTAGGAGTTTTGTTTTTGTCTCGTTCACCTTTAGACCCACTGATTCGAATAAGGTTTTGGCCTTCGCGTATATCTGATTTAGTCGTTGGAGGCTGTTTGATATCACGTCGTCCGCAAAAGCTAAGATAATCGGTAACTGTATTTCCTCGTCTTGGTTGAGTTTTACGAAGGGCATTTCTTCTTCTAGTGTCCTGAACACGTCGTCCATTACGATGGTGAATAGTCGCGTTGAGAGAGGGCAACCCTGCTTGACGCCTTTGCCTTTATTGATCCACCTGGTTTGTTCTCCAAACCACTTGATGCAGTTAGATTCGTTCATCTCGGCTTTAACTATACGATTGGCTAGCGCCTTGTTTGTTTGCGTGCATAATATGTCCCTCATGGCGTTGAGATCAATTGTGTCGAATGCTTTTTCTAGGTCGACTGCTAGGACAAAAGTTTTCTTTCCTGCTCTCCATTCCTCGTCTTGAATTCGGCGTAGAGTAAACATGTGGTCGTCAGTAGATCTGTTTTTCAGAAATGCTGCCTGGTAGCTTTCGAGGTCGTCAATGGTTTCATCGAGTCTCCGTAGTAGTAGATTAGCGTAGATCCTGTATCCCGTGCTGCAGATAGAGATTCGTCTGTAGTCATTTATAGATTTTAGGTTCGTTGTTTTTGGTAGCGGTACTTGGATTGATTGTGTCCAAGTCTCCGGCAGGGTATTCATTGTCCTCGCTGCCCGCATTTGCGTTAATATTTGGTTGGTGAGTTCGTCTGGATTTGCTTTAAATAGCTCAGTCACCGTTTGATCTATTCCAGGGGCCGTACGTAGGTACATTACTTTGGTAATAGTACTAGGTGCAATAGGCACATTACGCATCTTTTAAATAATATGATTTATTTCATCTAGCGTGGGCTACGGTTCTAGATCTATTGTGTCTTCGTCGCTTATTTGCTCAATGCTTGGGCCCTCTGACTTAGCAAGCTCTTCTTCCCATGTGGACATTGGGATAAACGTGTTTTTTGATTTTTGTCTTTCCTTGAGCTCGTGTGTCTGTAGAAGTCGTAGGTGATTTTCATCCTCCTTGACGGATGGGTATTTGCTAGCCCTTTAAAGAATATTCTGCATTCCCTTTCGTCTTCTGTTGATTTAATTATTTGTAGATTTCGTCTGCATTCTCTGAGGTTGTTTATTCGTGTTACGTCACTTGGGCGCAGATTTTTCCTGAATTTTGATTGTTGCAGTTTTGCTAGCGCTACTCTGCGTTATTTTGAGTACTTTGGATGAAATCTGATTGTTCTTTTCGCTGAGGTTTTCATTATCTCCGTGATTTCTTGCCATTGGAGTGGGTTTTCTTTTGTACGTTTCTGTACCATTGCCAGTTCTTGTGCAATGTTTTGATATTTCTTTTTTGTAGTTTTATCTTGGAGCATGTTGTAGTCTAATGTCTTGTAGTTGAAGGATTGTGATTCGTCTGAGGTTTTATCTCGGGAGGTTTTGTTTATGTTGGTCTTATTCGATTTTTGTGGTTTCAGTTCGCCCCATATGATTTTATGATTTGATAACGGCGTGTGCTGGCCTTTGATGAAGCTAAAGTTGGATGAGCTCTTGTTTTGGGTTATAATCTGGTCTATTTGTGACTTTTTACTGCCTGATTGCCAGGTTACTTTAGAGCTACTTCGGCCGCATGACGTTTCCAATCGGAATTTCTCGATTCTTATTAGGGCAGTGACTATTTCCCCATTACTCTTGCTGTTTGGATGGTATAGATTTTTACCCATTCGGTGACAGTTGCGTCGTGTTTTTGCATCTTTATACCCGATGTGTGCATTGAAGTCACCTAGAACGATTAGGGTCGGGTTTTTGGCTTGAGCTTTATTAATCGGAGTAGGCGTGACAGGTCGTTTGTGGCTGCTGATGTTTCGTTTGACCCGTGTGTTGTGACGACGAATAATGTTGTTTTGTTATCAACGTCGATTGACGCTGCCATGTTGTTCAAATTGGTTTTTGTCCAGTTAATTTTAAGTCCGTTATTTTTCCTAATAAGGATGGCCAGACCTCTGTTGGAGTTATTTCCGCTTACACTCCATTTATAGGTATCGGATTCATGAGTTCCGGTTTTCAGGTGAGTTTCTTGTAAGCGTGCGATGTGTATTGATTTCGATTCTAGTAACGTATCAATATCTGATTTTTTCTTAGGTTTAGCTGCTCCTCTAACGTTCCATGTTGCCTATATATTGGGTTGTGAACCGGGTGGTGCGGCCTAGGTCGTGACAGTCGGTATCCAGTTGCGTCTGCTATCTCCTCTGGCGTTCCGGTATTTAGGTTTATTTCGGTGTGTTATTAGTCGTGTTTACACTCAGGTGGTTTTCAAAACAATCGTAGTGGTTGTGACTGTAGACCAGGCCATGGCGCCTACCGCGTCGCTGGGTGTTTTAGGGGTAAAGTGTATTATTTATTTTAGTGGGGTGGCTTGAAATACTTTTACATTGATGCCGTATTATTCTGCTGCAGATATATTATAAGTATATCGGCTCCACCCGACACCTCATCTTGGTCTTGCAAAGTCAAATATTTCTTAATTTGTTCATTTTGGTCTGGCTTGTTGACATCAATATTGCTTATGATCGCATTTCGCATTGTTTGGTCATGTTGGTTTACATCGGCATATCGTGCGAGGTCTCTGCGGATTGCTTGATGGTCAAACGTTAATCCAAATAGGTCGTTGATTTGGTGGGCGATAGCTCGAAGAAGACAGTTACCATCTCCGGGTATATTCTTTATTGCCGTTTTGCTTTCCATGTTTGTAGATTGTTGTCGTGTCCTGCTATCTAGAGGCGCGCTGTGGGGAGAGCTTAAAGTCTAGGTTATTAGTGCATGGTGTTGTCGGGGGTGTTTTTGTGTGTTGCTAGGTATTTTTCTTATTGTTATATGGTTTAGTGTTTGTTTTTAATGCACACCGGCTGTGTTGTTTTGTGCTCCAGTGTGACTTAGGTAGTTATCTATTGTGATCGATATGCTGACTTTCAAACTTGCGTCAACTTACTACTACTTAATTGCTATTGTTATATGGCTTGGCAGACTCTCTTTGGTGACTTGTGGCTGCCAGATGTGGTTTCGTTCGAAGAAGCGGTGCGCTTTAGATAAAAAAATGGTCTGTTGCAGTGCTCTAACAAGGGTTTTTTTTTTTATGTCGAGCTGCTTTGGTTGGCAATAAAACGGGGTGTTTGCCGGACTGACCATGTGATTTGCTGTGAGTTGGTTGTAACAAAGATTAATTTTGTTTGATTATGTCTTATAACCCAAGCTTCTTCGAGATTCTGTGAATTGCGTTGGAAGTGATGGTATAATAATATAATAATGTGTATTTATTTTAGGAGTTGTGTTGGGCGCGTGGTAATAGGTAGTAGTTTATGTTAGATTTAGTTTCGCCAATTAATGAGCCATGAGATTTAGCTTTAACTAGGTGTTTGCGAAGCAAAAAGACCGCGTTTTTGGATTGGAATTCTTGGCCCCGTTGTTTCTGGCGTCGAACTCGACTATAGCTGTTCGTCGATCGTGGTGGTTATTTATGTATGTATGCGCTTCGGTCAGTTTAATAAAAGAAAAGGTTTAGGACTCTATTGATTTGTGATTTAGCGATGTAATTATTAGTGAAGTAAAGTTTATATATAAAAATCTGCTTTTAATAATCTTTGTTAGTTTATTAGTAGTTTATAAGCCTGGAGTTGATCAGTGCATCTAGATTACAGATCCTTCGTAGAGGTATAGAACCTAAGTGTGGCGGTCTTAAAGAGGTCGGGGAAATTTTCGAGGTGCAATTTGCCGAGGACCTGACGAGGTCTGTTGTTAGGCACGTGCTTATCTGATCTGATCTTTATAGCTTTTCAACTCGGATATCTAAGGTATTTAATGGTTCAATTTCGAATTGACATTGAGTAAGCAGTGATAATGGAAAGAGCTCACCGAGTTCTCCTTGGGCCGCTGTGTCGTGAGTAATTGATGCAGCGCGCAGCGTGGTTACTCCTGTATTTTGAACTCTACTCCGCAGTTTCTGCCTCCAGCACTAGGTTTGCACTCACTACTTAGGCTATTTGTTATCTAGACGCACTGCACTATGTATAAACCCGATGGTTTTGGCTTGGAGATATTTAGGGAACGCGGTGGAGATTAGTTTAAACTAATCTTTCAAGTTTAACGTCGAACGCGCGGTGAGAATTTTGAACTTTATGACGGGGTTGGAACGAACAGACGGCCGGACTATTGTTTCGCGTAGGGCTATTGTTTTGGCTCAAAGATTTAAGTGGCGTTTTTGGGTCGTTCGGGATGGCTTGCACAGATGCGACCGCTCTGTACCGTGTCTCCGACGAGACTCTTGTGATTCTAAATAAAGAAAATTAAAAAAAAAAGTGTGGTGTACAACTTTAGAAAAAATGGCCCATTAATAACCATTTCACATACTTATCCTTTATGAAAAAATTACTGACTGTTTGAGTTTCTTTCGGCGTTTCTTCTCAACAGTGGTCTCCTCTTGTGAAATTCTGGTAGACTCAGACATGTAAAAGTGCCCTTGAGGCCTACTTGCAGAATAGAGTACATTATTTCATTATTAAATAAATAAAAAAAATGGGTTAACCAGCTTATATTCTGTTTAGTTTGGCTCTATACTCCTAGGTTGGTAGGACTGTTAGAGAATGCCATTTGGCATAAACAAAAAAATCTTTATAAAGATATAAAAATAAATGTATTTTGAGTAGGTAACTCAATTTCAACAAATCAAAATTATTATTTTTTCAAGTAATCTAATTTGGTTCCCTTGTAAAATAAAATGCTTAAAGCATATGTTTTGTTTCTGACTATGCAGTCGAGCCGTGATCGTGTGCGATGCGTGTCTCCGTCACGTTGTCGTCGCTGGCGGCGCTGCTGCTGCTGGGCGGCGCACGCGCAGACTGCGAGGGCCGGGGACCCAAGATGACAGCGCCTAGTGTTCGAAGATGTCATAATAATAAATATTGTTTCGAATATGGAGACACTATCGAATTATTCTGCTCATTTGACAACGTGCGGGATCTGACTATCAGAAGAGAACAGTCACGTACACGTACCGGCATCGTGACCGACCTACCGACATCGGTACTAAATGCAACCGCAATTGTAACATATGTTCTAAAGCCTATAGGTATGCTAGGATGGCATACATTCATGTGCACTGACAGAAAAAGTGGTTGTGCGACCTTTCTAGATATATATCACCAACCTAAATTCTACGTCACATCGCCCCGCGTGCAATTTCGAATTGATCACTATGTGAATAATTACTTTGTGCCTATCGGGGACGATTACCAAGTTATTTGTGCGGGCCCGGAAAGTGAAAGGCTCCGTATTGTACAGGAAGATAATGCAGATGATCGTAGGTTTGAAGAAGTACAGAACGAGATAATCAATGACACTTTCGTGGCACACAGGGCTCGGGCAGATTACACAGGACAGTTTCACTATAGGTGCGAGTCCCTAAAAATCCGGCTAACTGTGGACTACTGGCCCGAGACTTACAATTTTTCGTGTATATATATAGAATTATATCACGGCGCCGAGTGTTCTTGGAGATCTTCTAGTGCAGAAACTATTTCCATTTTGTTTCGTCGTGAGAAACTTTGGTGCAAAGTATTAGGTCAGAACGCCCCGCGCTGCGTGATGAAAGGTATGTTTTTGCGGGATTTTTGTGGTGTACGAGATAACATGCATTTCGTAGTGCACACTTGTAACGATTACATTTGTAATAATCAAACATTTACATTGAATTACTACTCGATCCGAAAAGGAATACCCGTTACCGGATTACATGTTAGAATGACAAGTACACACGATGCATTCATGTCATGGCGAAGTGCGTGTTATGAAGAGAATCCTTGTAGTCATAAAGTAGAATATCGGCTGTCAGCATTTGGGGAGACATGGCAACAGGCGGACACGTCGTCCGTGCGTTGTAGTAGTTATTGCGAGTTTCGATTAGCGCTCCCGTACCCGCAGACGAAATATGAAGTGAGGGTGTACAATAGGCATGAGGAAGCAACTGACTACAGGCTCTGGTCTGATCCAGCTTCCCTGTCTGTAGTCACGAAGCCGTGCGCGCCGCCAGGACCGACCGCCCGCAGCGACGCAACATGTGAGGCTTGCGAACTAAGACAGTATATAAACAAAAAGAGCTTAGCGTTAAGAAAACTAATAAGTAACTTAAAACTAAAACGTTATGAATTATTAGAAAAAAGAAAATTATACAAACAAATTAACTCCCCTTCATTTCCATTTAATCTATGATTTAATTATAAATAAGTACACAACTGCAAAGCAATTCCACACCCCATAATCTTTTTTATTTGATGGCTACACGTTCTATTGATTCCTCTTATTAAGTAGAGGATTTATTTTTATTGAGTTTACGACTTTTACGAGTATGTTAAGTACTTGTTATAATGTAATACCTATAGTTAAATAATAAATAAATAATAAATATCGGACAACTTCACACAAATCGATCTAGTCCCAAATTAAGCTTCTTCTTCTTCTTCTCGTGTCGAGGTTCCCTTTCAAATACTTGATGCCCAATGAGCAGCGGTGTTGATGGCTCTGGTCGTCGCATCTCTCAGGTCGTAGTAGTCAGAGCAGGAATGCGGGCATGCGGGGCACGCCAACAGATGCGCCATCGTTTGCGGCGCTGTGTTGCAGACGCACTGGGTTGTCCGATCGTGGAGTAGTCCCCATCTTGCCATGTTCTGCTTACAGCGGCCCACTTGGGATCTGAGCCTGTTTAAAGCCCTCCATATGGGCCATGGCTCTTTTTGCCCGGGCGGTAACTCTTCGGCAGCTTGCACATACACGTCAGGCGGGGGACACCGGCTGTGCCACAGCGAACAGCGCCGCTTGGAGGGATCATCCAACAGGGGGGCGGTGTCCCGCATAAAGCTCTTGCGGCTCTTGAGCCGGGCAGGCGGCGGGTGGTGGTCGTACAACGGGTGGCGCGGGTCGTTTTCCTGCTTTCGCTTTTCAATGGCGCACGCCACCTCTCTCCGGACTTCAGGAGGGGCGACACCCGCGAGCGGGTAGAGCCTGTTCCTGTCATTAAGCTCAAGAAGGCTTGTGTTATAGGTACTAGACGACGATATACGTACTTATATAGATAAATATATACTTCAATACATAGAACACCCATGAACCAAGCACAAATATTTGCCCCGGCCGGGATTCGAGCCCGGGACCGCCGGCTCAGTAGGCAGGTGTCTGCAAACCGAGCCAAACGCGTCGTCGAGTAGTATAGTTGTTAGTACCCGAGCCCCATCTTTTCTTTCGGTCACCATAATTATCTTCTCAGGTTACTTGAGAGTTAGTTTTAGCCACCTTTAGTATATGTTTCGTTTAATGTTTTCTTGTAAATAAATCACTTTTACTTTTGACTTGTTGGGCCTATATATAAATCTCTAAGGAACCTAGATGTAACCTAACCTAACGCAGACGTCTGCACGATGATGATGATGTCCTCCCAGACGTATCCGTCGACGGCGACATCCTAACAAGAACGTATTTCACGTTTGCCTACGCGCGTGAGCGCGGGCATGACTAGCAAACCCGAATTTGGTTTTAAAAGTGCGGCAGCATGTAGCACAGTACAGGATCCCATCTGTGTTATAAGTGTAGTGGTAGGAGGGCTTGGGCTGAGTTTTACGGAGTTGACGTTTGGCGTCAAGGTCTTCAAGACGGATGCGCTCAAAGTTATCAAGACCCGCATTGACAGCATTTCGCCAATCCAATCTGTGAGCAGCCAGCTCCTCCCACGACTCACATGGTATGCTCACTACAGACAAATGACGTTTCACGACGTCCCTATAACGCAGGTATTGACCTCCAGCTTTACGTTTACCTAAGGCTAGCTCAGAGTAAAAGATAGTTTTGGGCAGCCTGGTGGGCTCCATACGTACTAGGTGCCCACACCAACGCAGTTGACCCTTCATGAGAAGACACTCCATACCAGGCAAATTAGTACGACGTAGAACCTCCGAGTTTGGTACACGATCTTGCCATCTCAGACGAAGAATTGCCCGGAGACACTTCAAGTGAAAGGTGTCAAGACGTTTGATGTCCGTTTTGTACAGACACCAGGTTTCCGAGGCATAGAGCAAAAGAGGCAGAATAATTGCCCTATATACGGCAACTTTTGTGTGTAACCTGATGTCGTGCGATTTCCATACTCGTTGGCTTAGTCCGCCAAAGGCTGCAGCGGCTTTTGCGATCCTAGAAGAAATTTCGGACTCGAGACGGTTGTCGCTCCGCAATAGACTTCCAAGGTAACGAAACGTTCCTACTTCGTCTAACGCGTTACCCCTAAGATAAACAGCAGCCTCGTCCGCAGATTTCCCTCTAGCGGGTTGCTTTAGAATCTGGGTTTTCGAAGCGCTTATTATCAAGCCAAATTTGCGACAGGATTCGTCTAAATTGTCCAGATAACTTTGTAGAACCTTTAAGCTATCAGCCATGAGACAAACATCATCGGCATATAGAATTTCAGTTACGGAGACAGATTGTACTTTGCGCTTAGCTCTCAGACGCGCGAGGTCAAAAATACTTCTGTCCGTACGAAAATTTACATTTATCCGATCATTACAGGTCTTAAGTGCATCGTTCATCACCACAGAAAAATATATAGCAAACAGGGTCGGTGCCATGACACAGCCCTGTTTTACACCACTGGTGACAGGGAAAGAGTCTGAAAAGTTATTTTCGTGTCGTACGCTGGCACGCATGCCCTCATGAAACTGACGAACCAGATTGACAAATTTTATTGAACAGCCACATTTTTCCAAAACAGCCCAAAGACCGGATCTTGGCACGCGGTCAAAGGCCTTTTCAAGATCCACAAAACACAAATAGAGGTCCCGGTGTTGTTCAAGACTTTTCTCTTGCATTTGCTTAACAACAAAGATGGCATCAACCGTACCTCTATTTGGTCGAAATCCACATTGTGATTCTGGAAGGAAGGTTTCAGCGAGAGTGTTCAGACGCCTATTAATGATATGGGCTAATATTTTGCCAGCTACAGACAGCAAAGCAATACCTCTATAAGAGCTACAATCCGATAGATCCCCCTTACCCTTATATAGCTTACTTATGCAAGCATCCTTCCAGTCTTGTGGTACTATTTCTGTGTCCCAAATATAATTTATAAGGTCAAAAAGCCTGGACCTGATACTCGGTCCTCCATGCTTAAATATTTCGGCCGGTAGGCTGTCTGAACCCGGTGACTTGCCATTCTTTAAACGGGTTATCGCAGCAACGTACTCTATAAAAGACGGCGGGTTGTCCAAGCCTACGACGGTTGGCAGGTTCTCAAGCGAATTGATATAGGACAGATCTACACCTTGATTACCGGGATTAAGCACCTCATTGAAGTGCTCAGCCCATCGAAAGAGAACTTCATCAGGATCTGTCAGTCTCAGAGTTCCGTCACGAGAATAAATTGGGGCAGTCTTTTTGCAACGAGGTCCATACACAGATTTACAAACCACCGCGCAGAGCAAATCATAAAATCCCGTCACGACCTGATTTTGCAAAGCTAGTTCACAACGAGGATGTGCGGCACAAGCTAGACGTCGAGTTTGACGCGGCGCTGCCCAATACCATTAACGACCCTTCAGTTGACATCCGATGGCGTTCTTTCATGGACGCATTGTACAAAACTTCTCTACAGGTTTTAGGCAGGCCACGAAAGAAAAACCAAGATTGGTTCGACGAATCTGACGTGGAAATACGGGAGCTTGTAGAGAGATCTCGACTTGCCTTGAGGGGTATCGTTGATGTGGGGCGCCGTAGTGACGTGCAGCGGGAACTCAAAGCGAAAGTTCGGGAGCTGAAGGATAGTTGGTGGCAACGCAAGGCTGAGGAACTGCAGTGGCTGGCAGATACTAGCCAAACTGCAAAGTTTTTCGAAAGTCTGAAATCTGTGTAATCCGTCTGCACGAACACTATACACGTCTCTGAGATAAATGACGACGCGTTTGGCTCGGTTGGTAGACACCTGCCTACTGAGTCGGCGGTCCCGGGTTCGAATCCCGGCCGGGGCAAATATTTGTGCAAATATTTGTTCTTGGGTCATGGATGTTATCTATATATGAATTTATATATTACTAGCTTTTGCCCGCGGCTTCGCACGCGTTAAAAAAAATACGTTCACTTGGCATAACTTGGCATTTGGCATTGGCTTGGCATAACTCAAGCCCCCCATATTTTTTGTTTACTGTATCTTTGGAATATTTGAATGCTTTCACGGACATGATTCCTTGTTCATTTTAGATTCAATTTCTACTTTCTTGTTTTGTTTTCTCAATGCGAGGCCTCCGACATTTTTGTGCACTGTCTCAATTGGTTACTTAAATAAAGTCATGTTCTCTTCTTTCCGTTGTGGTATATTGTCTTGCTTACTGCCCCGCTTTTTTTGGTCATCATCTCCTTAGAATACTTAATCGTTTGTTCAGAATTGCTTTTCTGTTACCGTTTTTAGGTTTATGTATTCTCAATGTGAGCACTACTGCATTTTTGTTATCTATCTCGTCAGATAACTTGAAAGTTACACCAGTCTTGCTTTTTTCTTTCCGTTTGTTATATTGTTTTTTCTTCGCGCCTCCCGTCTGGTTTGGTCACCATCCCCATTTAGAATCCTTTAAAGTTTGATCAGACTTGCTTTCTTGATTCCGTTTTAGGGTATTGTTTTTATTTAATGCGAGCACTATGCCATTTTTTCACTATCTTTTCACTATCGTTACTTTAAAGGTTGAGCAGAATTGCTTTCTCGTTAGCGTTTTTAAGTTTTGTGTCTTCTTATTTTGTGTTTTGTGTCTACAGGAAACTTAGGCGTTTCAACCGATTTACTTTAATTTTTCAATTTTAGCATGTAATGTTTTTTAATAGCGGGCGGCTCTGCCCCCCGAACCCCTCGTCTTTTTCAATGCCATCTCTTCGTGTTACTGACAAGTTTTATCAGTCTTCCTCTCTTCTTTCCGTTGTGCGAGGTTTTTTCTTCGTGCTTCCCGTCTGGTTTGGTCACCATCTGTTTAGAATCCTTTAAAGTTTGATCAGACTTGCTTTCTTGAATCCGTTTTAAGGATTTGTGTTTTCTTAATGCGAGCACTATGCAATTTTAGTTCACTATCTTTTCAGGTTACTTAAAAGTTTGATCAGACTTGTTTTCTAGTTAGCATTTTAAGGTTTTGTCTTTTCTTTCTTTTCTTTCTTGATCACCATATCTACAGGTCATTTAGCCTTTCATCAGATTTACTTATAATTTTCAGTGTTGGCATATTGCATTTTTTAAGTGCGGGGGGCTCCGCCCCCCGCTCCCCCCGTCTTTTTCAATGCCATCTCTTCGTGTTACTTAAAAGTATCATCAGTCGTGCTTACTTCTTTTCGTTGTGCAATATTGTTTTTTCTTCGTGCCTCCCGTCTGGTTTGGTCACCACATCTTCTTCTTCTTCGAATTCTTTAAAGTTTGATCAGACTTGCTTTGTTGATTCCGTTTTAAGGATTTGTGTATTATAATGCGAGCACTAAGCCATTTTAGTTCAATATATTTTCAGGTTGCCTTTATGTTTGATCAGACTTGTTTTCTTGTTAGCGTTTTAAGGTTTTACGTTTTCTTCATCACCATATCTACAGGTCACTTAGCCTTTTATCAGATTTAATTGAATTTTTCAGTTTTAGCAAATGACATTTTCTGAGTGCTCTGCCCCCCGAGCCTCCCGTATTTTTAAATACCATCTCTTCGTGCTGCTTAAAAGTTTTATCAGTCTTGCTTTTTTCTTTCCGTGTTGCGATATAATTAACTTAGTGCCTTCCGTCTCTGTTAGTCACCATCTCTTTAGAATACCTAAAAGTTTGGTCAAACCTGCTTTCTTGTTTCCGTTTCATTAATGCGAGTACTATGCCACTATCGTTCACTATCTTTTCGGGTTACTCAAAAGGTTGTGCAGACTTGCTTACTCGTTAGTGAAGGTTTTGTGTTTTCTTGATCACCATATCTACACGTAACTTAGCCTATCATCAGATTTACTTTATTTTTCTGTTTTAGCATGTAATACATTTTTTTTTCAATAACATCTTTTCGTGTTATTTAAAAGTTTCATCAGGCGTGCTTTCTTCTTTCCGTTGTGCGGTATTGTTTTTTCTTCGTGCTTCCCGTCTGGTTGGGTCGCCATCTCTTTAGAATCTTTTAAAGTTTGATCAGACTTGCGTTCTCGATTCCGTTTTAAGTTTTTGTGTTTTCTTAATGCGAGCACTATGCCATTTTAGTTCACTATCTTTTCAGGATACTTAAAAGTTTGATGAGACTTGCTTTCTTTTTAGCCTTTTAGGGTTTTGTTTTTTCTTGATCACCATATATCTACAGGTAACTTAGCCTTTCATCAAAGCTACTTGAATTTTTCAGTTTTAGCATGTAGCATTTTGTTAGAGCGGGGGGCTCCGCCCCCCGAGCCCCCCATTTTTTTCGATACCATCTCTTTGTATTGCTTAAGTTTCATCAGCCTTGCTTTCTTTTTTCCGTTGTACGATATTGTTTTTTTTCTTATTGCCTCCCGTCTCTGTTAGTCACCATCTCTTTAAAAATACTTAAAAGTTTAATCAAACATTGTTTGAGATTGTTTATATTTTGTCTAAACACATACTGACGCTGAACGGCCCTCGAGCTGTCAACTTAAACTTTGCATCAGCTGTATTAAAATTAAAGAAATTAATTGTACATAGTAATAACATTTAAATGTATCACTCATTAACTTCAAATTTGTGTAAGAGGTCGTAGTAGACGTAGTAATATAGTGAACGTATGTTTTAACGTGAGCGCAGCGGGTAAAAGCTAGTAAAACAATACACAAATTACAGACCAATCCACTCACTTCGCCATTGCGAAAACTCTGCTGCGGACGGCACCTCGGGGAGAACTACTGTTTAAAGCTCATAGATGGCGCTACTGGTAGCACTTATGTGCGTATCATATTTCATTAACTTTCCGTAAATATTTATACGTCAAAGGATAAAATTGATATTACATAACTTTATTTTGATTATTGTCTCTCAAGAAAGTAAAAAAACAACTTATTTATTCATTTTAAATTTTCTCCGCGTCTCAGTACGTTTATGAAAAGAGGGTCAATATTTATAAACTACTGAGTAAATACATGAATTTTAAATGCAATAATAGAGTGGTAGTTCCCATTGTTGCATCGCGAAATTAATAATAACAAAATTGTGTTCAGTTTGTTTGAAAATGGCATTAAAAAATCTGTTTTATTCATTAACATTTATTATTGCGTCTCCGGGCTTTTTTATGGTCAATACTTACAAACTACAGAAGAATATAATTGCATATTCAATAAAAGAGCATTAATTAGTTCCTATTGTCGCAAATTGTGTTTTTAAAGAAATGTATGTTTTTTTTGAGCATGAGCCAATTTACAACGAACATTGCACTCATATTTTCGTCTGTGTTGGTCGATAATTGGCGCCATCTTTTCTATCTAACTAACACGGTTTCTGTAACTCAACGCCTCAAACAACCTTAACCTTATTGTTAATACCGGTGGGCCGCGCGGAGGTATTATGTCGAATTCATACTTTTTAGTTTTTGTACACGTAAGAGCCACGCGGGGGTCGCGTCGTTCTAAATTCAAAATCACAAACGCTGTCATTATAAGGTTTACACATTGTAAGGAAAATATTTCATGGAATTTATGTTTTCAGAGATAAATATTAATCATAATAAAAAGTATCCTATAACCATCTTTGGATGTTCAGCTATTCCTGTACCAAAATTAGTAGCTTTTTATCCAGCCGTTTCGGCGTGATGCGAGGACAACGGTTTTTTTGAAAACAGATGGCGCCAGGTTGGCACGGCGACGCGTATCCATACAAAACAACTATCAGGATGCATCACGCTATCGAGATTTTTCCTGAAATCATGACCTCCCTCCATAGAAAATTAATTTTCAATACAAATTTAGGATTTTATAATAGTATAGATGTATATCGTCGTCTAGTACCTACCCATAGTACAAGCTTTGCTTAGTTTGGGACTAGGTCGATTTGTGTATGATTGTCCCTTAATATTTATTTTTTATTTTTTTTATTTTTTTTTAATGTTTAAATTTAATTTTATTAATCTTATATTTCTTTGGAGTAACTATACAAATGTTATTTTGGTGGTCAATTGTAATTATTTATACCACAAATATTCTACGGTATTGGCAGATTTTAACTTGTAAAAGTGCTACTAGCGCAGTAAAGTTTTAATTTAGGCGACGAAGGGAGGCCTTGGTCTGATATTATAACGTATTTTGAACACTTTTCAAATTATGAACACATTTGTGTACGTTCCGAAAACAAAAATATAATATTAATTAATTTTTAAAACGTTTTCATAAAGACTGGACACCACGGAGGACAGAAGAGCTGGCAGCATCCTCGCTCAACGTATTAGCGTGGCTAGTCAGCGAGAAAATGCTGCCAGCGTCTTCGGGACCATGCTAAAGGGTTCGAGTTTTTAAGTCTTTTAATATTAAATTTACTCCATTTTAGCAAATATTTTTATTAAGTTCTTAGTTTATAGTTAGTATTTTAATTTCTGTATTATTGTTATTGTAAATTTTTAAATACATACGTTTATAATTTAAAAGTTTTTAATTTTTGGTTCATTAACCTTCTGCAGGCTATCCCCACTCTTTGCGGCCGCGTGAAAAATCCCGATCTCTAAGTATCTACCCGGCGGGACAAATGTCAGTGGGATGGCTGCCACGCCTCGCGGGGAGCGGACGTCGTACAGGGTTAACGTTTCCCGCGCAACCTGTGCTGTACGATGTCGAAAAATAAAAGTCGGGCATATTGTTTTTGTGGCAACAAAGACGATTGAAAATGATTTTATTTGTTCCAGTACACATTAAACTCTTCGGAATAAAAGATTGTGTTTACTGGGGCACTATTGTCGCGTAACTATTAAATACTGGGTATTTCTCTAAAATTCTTTATGGGGGCGCCTAGCTTTTTTTTCGAAAAAATTGCGTTGGTTTGATTCCATGCTGTGTTGTTATTACTGAAGATTTAGTACAATCAATATGTCAAATATTTAAGGATTCACTCTATAATACGTTATATTTTAGAAACACGATTACTTGTAGTTTCCTCGATAGTTTTTTTTTTAAGTTACCTCAAAAAAGCAACCCTTAGTATGTCATAAATACTGCAGAGAAAGTTATCAGTTTTTTTAATAATAACAAAACGAGATGTTATCTATAATGTATACGTCTTACATTTTCAAAATCTGTATTATTTTAATAATTAAACCGAAAAAAACATGATTTCCGCACTCCCAGGCAGGCTATCCCCACTCGTTGCGGCCGCGCGAAAAATTCCGATCTCTAAGTAGCTACCCGGCGGGACAAAATGTCAGTGGGCTGCCACGCCTCGCGGCGAGGGGACAGCGCGTACAGTTAACGTTTCTCGCGCAACCTGTGCTGTACGATGTCGAAAAATAAAAGTCGGGTATATTGTTTTTGTGGCAACAAAGACGATTGAAAATAAATAAAATAAAAATAAATAAATATTAAGGGACAATCATACACAAATCGATCTAGTCCCAAACTAAGCAAAGCTTGTACTATGGGTACTAGACGACGATATACATAATATATAAATACATATATAGATAACATCCATGACCCAAGAACAAATATTTGCACAAATATTTGCCCCGGCCGGGATTCGAACCCGGGACCGCCGACTCAGTAGGCAGGTGTCTACCAACCGAGCCAAACGCGTCGTCAATGATTTTTATTTGTTCGAAAACACATTAAACTCTCCGGAATAAAAGATTTTGTTTAAGAATTAACGTTTCTTGGGGCTCTATTGACGCGTAACTATTAAAGTCTGTGTTGGGAACGTGGACTGTATGATTAAATAATAACTCGCATGAAGTTTTAATATCCCGCCAGGCAAGCGGGAGACCGTGAGATGTGGTCGCTTCGGAGTGTGAGTGGTAAGTGAGCTGTAGCTGGGGGCGCGGGGGTATTTGTGCCCGCGCCACTAGCGCTCGGCGTGAGTACGCATCAACGCGCTTAAGATTAGGCCACGCCTCCGAATTGCCTCTTGGGTTTGTTTATTAAATTAAGAAAACATTACACATTTTATTCATAGGTACAACATACAGTAGAAATAGGTAAGTAAAAAACAAGAGGAATAAAATATTTATCTTAAATCTAACACAAACGACATAAATCAGGCAATAAGGAATAATTGTAAACAACATAAAATCAGATAATAGCAATTAGCAAATAGAAACACTTACGTACTAAATTATGTAACTAAGAGATCGATATACGTGAATTTATACATAATATAGGGTTATTTCCCACAGTCTTCCCCCCGTGTGCGAACACCGTCTCCGAGTTTTTCTAGGAAATAACGATAAGTCTGGAGGCTGGGCGACGTATGGGTCCTGCGGCTGTGCGAACTTCCGTTACTCTCACATTGCCGTCGGGTCCTGGATAAGTCTTTATCACCTCGCCTCTAGGCCAAGTTCCGCGTGGCATTGTGCTATCGACTATGAGCACGATATCGCCTTCTTTTACGTTTGCGTGTGCGGATTGGCTCGGTCTAGCTCTCAGAGTAGGGCGGTATTCTTTGATCCAACGCTGCCAAAAATGGTCGGCTAAGCGCTGCGCTGTCTTCCAGGAGTTCGAGGTCAATACGACGTCCGAGAAAGCGCCAAAGGGCGACATAGCGTTGGAGCGACCCAGGAGAAAATGGTTGGGGGTAAGTGCTTCTTCATTGTTCAGCACGACAGGCGTAAGTGGACGAGAATTGACGATGTGCTCGGCTTCCAGCAGTAGCGTGTGCAGCACCTCGTCATGAGGGTGCTTTTCTTTAAGGGTTACTCGTAGCGCAGTTTTGATGGAGCCTACGAGTCGTTCCCAAGCCCCGCCGGCGGAGGGGTTGCCAGGCGGGATTTTCTTCCACACGATCTGCTTATGCTCGGCGAACTGCTGCATGTCCGTCTCTATGTTGCGGAGAGCGTCCGCTATTTCACGTTCGGAGCCCACAAAATTGGTAGCGTTGTCCGAGTATATTACGGTCGGAGTTCCGCGCCGAGCCATCATTCTTCTTAGTGACATGATCATGGACGAGGAGGAGAGGGAGCTCACGAGTTCGAGGTGTACGGCCCGGGTATTTAGGCATGTGTACAAGGCTCCCCATCTCTTTTCGTGTCGTCGTCCGACCGTGACGGTCATTGGCCCGAAGAGGTCGCATGCAGTGGCTGTAAATGCGGGTTGATTAGCCATGAGCCTTTCTTTAGGTAAGTCGCCTAAGGGGGCCTTTGAGGGTGACCCCCTACGGGTACGACACCATTGGCATCGGTTGCATATAAATCTTAGCGCGCTTCTTAGCCCTATCACGTGATATTTTTGAGTGATTTCATTCATCACGGTGAAGTGGTTACCGTGGTTGAAAGTCACGTGATAGTGTTGTATCAGCAATCGGGTGAAGTCTTCTTTCGCGTGGAGAATCGGCGTGGCAGTATCTCGATCAATTCGCCCATCTAGCAGCAGGGTTCCGTGGCTGTCCATCTTCACGGCTAACTTGCTGAGCGCCGACTTCTTCGGTAAATTTCGCCCAGCCTCCAAGTGCTTTATCTCCTCGCTGAATGACGCCCGTTGACTTCGTTGAATGTTCAATAATTCAGCGATTTTCAAGTGATCATTTTTTATATCCGTTTCTGTATTCAATTTGAGCAATTTGGCTTTAAATACCTCGGCGGCTAGCAGTACGGTAGCAGTGGCCCTAATCAATCGCGAGTATCGTGAAAAACGCTCTACTAGCGGTAAGGACGGAAACGACGTAAGTGACCTATCGCTAATGGCGGTTACGACCTTCTTAATGGGACGCTCTTCCCCGGTCGCGGGCAGCGTGCTACGTTCTGATTTGTCTATCGGCCAATCTGATTCGCTCTTTAGGATAAATTCGGCGGTTTTAGGGTATCTATCCTTGTGATAGTCTGCGTTCCTATCCTCAACATATAGGGCGGTTGCCGGGCTAGAGTTTGAGTCGAAAACTAATTGTTTCATTTTGAATTTTGAAAGCTCACTCTGTCCGTCTCCCTCCCTCCATAGGAAACGTAGACTATTCCCGTCTCGCTCTAACATGTCGATCTGAAGGAACATTTCCCTAATATCCGGATTTATTGCAATTTTTCCTTCGCGGAAACGCAGCGGTACACCGAATAACGCCTGTAACAGGCCCGGACCCGGGAGTACGTTACTTAAACATTTTTCAAATGACCTCCCAGCGTCCTCCGGCGATGGCGATTCCATTCTCTCTGCGTAGCCTTTAATAAGCAATTTATCTGCTTGCTTCTTGTACTCAGACTTTAAATTCGCGTCTTTACTCAATTTATTTTCGAGAGAGTGTAATCGCTTCAGCGCCTGTGACTCGTTACTAGGTAAGGACTCGTCATTGCACTTCCATAAAAGGCCGGCCTGATACCTATTTTCGTTTAACAACGGTTTGCAAGTCGCATCTAATAATTCTAACGCGCGTTGCTCAGGGCCGGACTTGGGCGGACGGTTTTCTACACCTAGTAATTCGACACTGACATGTTCTTTAATCACGTCAGCTATCTCGTTCCCGCTTACTTTCGCGGGACGCAAGTGGTTTACGACGAATGCGCGGTTACGGGGGACGTTATGGCTACCATGGAGTACCCATCCAATTTGGGTAAAAAATCCTCGGCTATTTCAATCGTCTGAAGTGGGCAACCCAGTGGGAATCAGGTTGTATGGACGCCACGCCTCGGCTGACTAGACTGGTTGACCAAACGAGCGAAGGCACGAGAAAAATCTAGCGTTTACATAACGGAGGCACCCCCTAGCGCACAATCCAAAGACGTTGCGTCACCCGCGTCCAATAGGAGCGAGTCAATGGAGGGGGCATCGATAGCGGTGGCAACGCCCACCGTCCAAACAACTGGTGTATCTGTTACGTAGTAACTTGTATATAATCTGTGACGTAAGTTTGATGATGTAAAAGGTGTCTATAGTCAAAATATCGGAGTACGGCATCTACAGATGCTAAGCAGCTAATGGCTGGTTATAGTCTTCGGTCTTCTGTGTAACCTCAGTAGAACCGGGAAGAGATCCATTTCTCTAAAATAGCCTCCTAGCTAGGCCAATAAAAGATCATTAAGATCCGGCATTCATTGAGCATCCAGGGATAAGGCTTATTGTGAGATTTAAAATAATTTTCTAAAACAGAAATCTAAAATAAAAATGCATTTTAACTTATCCGAGGAAGGATTCCCTCAATAATGAAAAAGTTTTGTCTGTAGGTATACGTTTGCCCAAGTCTGGTCGCTGCTATTACTTAGAAAACGCCCTATTTATTTATTTATTTACTCTTTATTGCACAAAAGAAAAAACTTATCGTACAAAAGGCGGACTTAATGCCATAGGGCATTCTCTACCAGTCAACCATTGGGCTAAGCAGATAAATTGTGGGCGGTGCAACTAACTTAAAACAATTTAAAAATATATATACTTAGATAAATACATATTTCTATAGGATATATACAAATATATACATAAAAATAAATACAGATGAACAAAGTAAACAGATAAGCTATGAGTTCACATTTCTGCCAACAAATAGATCACATAAAGCTTTTTTGAAAGCAAACTTGTTCGGGACTTGCTTGATTTTGAGGGGAAGGCGGTTCCAAAGGCGCGACATTTGGACGGTAAAGGATTTAGACATAAAACTTGTTCGGTGATTTGGGATGGAAAGAGATAAATTGCCAGAAGAGTGAAATTGACGGTTAAGAGTTATACCATAATAGTGAAAGAAGTTTCTGCGATATTCGGGAGAGTTCGGGTCCTTGAGAATAGAAAATAGAGTGCAAAGTATGCGAATGCCCTATGCTTTTGGAAGAATGAGATGATAGCTTTATTAGTATAAAGGAGTCAAAATTTAATATTTTGTATCGGGACGAAAGTCAATAAAACCCAGAATTTTATTTAAGGACCTATTACTTCTTGTTTGGATCTAGAATCTATTTTAGAATATCATACTAGAATTTATTAAAAGTATGTACACCATCATACCATAATAAATTACCATAATCAAATTGTTTTTATTTTCGCGAACAGGAAAATTCAAACTTGTTTTAATTTGTAACAATATCTAATTATTTCAGTACCTAAGTTTAATCTATTTATAGATTTGCTATGAAGTGAGCCTTCTTCATAAGACACATAAATACTGGTTTAAACTAAACATTTTGGAACAAAACATGTTATTCCAAGAAAACAAACTAAATTTTCCATCGTCTCTGAATTATATTAGGATTGGCTTTAATTCAACTATTGATCTTTTTGGCTATATACAGTAATGTATATTTGTGGACTTGAATGAAGTTTTATTCTTCATACTGTTTATTACTAGAAAATAATATTCAAAGAGAGAAAATTAGGCAACACAGAAATAAGGTATAGTAAGTTTGTAGATATTATTGGAAGCTAGACTAGATAGAAATATTAAGTATATATTTTGTGGATAGATAGATTTAAGTAAAGTTAGAAGTTTAGTTAGTATAAAGTACTGTCACAATCATACACACACACACACACACACACGCACGCACGCACGCACGCACGCACGCACGCACGCACGCACGCACGCACGCACGCACGCACGCACGCACGCACGCACGCACGCACGCACGCACGCACGCACGCACGCACGCACGCACACACACACACACACACACACACACACACACACACACACACACACACACACACACACACACACACACACACACACACACACAAACACACACACACACACACACACACCTACCATTAATATAGTACCTATTGTATTAGTGTTACTTAAATTGGGCTAAAACCCAAATTAAACTTATTAATATATAAACATTGTTAAAACGTATAAAGCTAAGATTAAATAAGTAACCTCTAGATGTATAATATTAGATGTATAACACAGGTCTACTTACCTAAAAGGAAGTCCCAATCACTGCAGACATTGTACTTGTTACAAAAAGGGAAAATAAACAATTTTTCATTTTCATTTTCATTTTCAACTAACAAAATTACATAGTAATATTGGTTTAGTGGCATTTAACAATTCATCATGGCTTTATTTCTCTTAAATAATTTGAGTTACTGCAACAGCGTAGGAATGGTTCTGACATCTGGTTCGGTGGTCCAGTTGGTAGGACGCCCGTGTTGGCCCGGAAAGCGGTTGGATACACAGGTTCGAATCCTGTCTGACCCATTAAATTTTTCAATTTTTCGCTTCATTGCTAACATTAAGTCTACATTGGTAATTGGCTGTAGGATAAAATAATTCGAGGAGTATCTTTTCAAATATTGCGTTATTTGCGTTTATAAAACAAAAACTTTCACTTGTCAAAATGAAAAGTTTTGGTGTAAGTTACCATTGAGAAAGAAAAAAATACTTTAGTTTTTTTTTGTCTTATTATGTTGAAGTGTTTTGTCAGGAGTGACCGAGAAGATACTGCTTTGGTTGTTGATTGTTTCAGAGTAACACACGAGGACGTGTCGTCGCGTTTATGGATATTTCGGAAAATTATAGTGATGATGACATGACGGCGGATAATGACAACAATAGTATTGTTCATGAAATTGATCATTATAGTGATGCTATCTCTGTAACTAGAGATAGCGTTGATTTATGAAATTGAAACAAAAAAATAAATAGTAATAATAATAATAAGCAGGAAGTAATTTACTCGTATGTTAACAACATTAGTTTTTGATTTGGGTCTACTTAAGTTAGCAATACCTACCTGTTATTGACATGATTGAAGGGCTTAGCCGGACCAATCTTACAGCTATAGGGACAAAAAAGAAAGTCCGGTCTAGCTGACGAAGCTATAGGGACAAAAAAGAAAGTCCAGTCTAGCTGACGAAGCTTTAGGGACAAAAATGGGCAAGTGCGAGTTCGACTCGCGCATGAAGGCATCCGTACCATAATCTATAACAAGTTTGTTGTATGGGAGCCCCCCTTAAATATATATTTTATTTTATTTTTAGTAATTGTTGTTATAGCGGCAGTAGAAATACATCATCTGTGAAAATTTCAACTGTCTAGCTATCACCGTTCTTGAGATACAGCCTGGTGACAGACGGACGGACGGACGGACAGCGTAGTCTCAGTAATAGGGTCCCGTTTTTACCCTTTGGGTACGGAACCCTAAAAAAGAAAGTCCAGTCTAGCTGACGAAGCTATTAGGGACAAAAAGAAAGTCCGGTCTAGCTTACGAAGCTATAGGGACAATAAGAAAGTCCGGTCTAGCTTACGAAGCTATAGGGACAAAAAGAAAGTTCGGTCTAGCTTACGAAGCTATAGGGACAAAAAGAAAGTTCGGTCTAGCTTACGAAGCTATAGGGACAAAAAGAAAGTCCGGTCTAGCTGAAAAAGCTATAGGGACAAAAAGAAAGTCCGGTCTAGCTTACGAAGCTATATGGACAAAAAGAAAGTCCGGTCTAGCTGACGAAATACAAAGACCAGTCCAGTTCTACTGAAGGGTCGTTGCATATGTAGGGCCCAATAAGCTGGCGGCCGGTCCAGACTTAATTTGACATTAAATCAGGATGAACGAAGCCATTGTTTTTCCTTCCTCAGACACCACATTATAAAACTGCGCGCACGAGGACGTGCGCATGTCAGCATGGCCGTGACGACGGCGTATGCTCGCGTTTTTAATAAAATACCTTGCGTGGGAACAGGTGTAAACAGCAGCTGCCCCTGGCCAGACCGATCAGGCACTGTGACGTCACGACCTCTGTCTATAATTTCCCTGCCTGGGTCAGTGGGGAGCATGCTTGCTCTCGGCCTGGTCGGGTGCACTTGTTGTCCAAACTATTGAGTAGTTTTGTCGTTTGATTAATTAGTTACTGAAGGTTTGAAATGTAAATTACGTGTGGTAATATCGTTTGATTAATTAGTTACTGAAGGTTTGAAATGTAAATTACGTGTGGTAATATAAAACGAGGTCATTAAATATACTGTTTTTCTGTTTGACGAAGTAACCTTTTAACACCTATATCGGATCTCCCTTGACATGTACATTGATTCGAGATATCATAAAAGATTTTTGTTACGAAAAAATAAACAAAAACATTAGGTGACTATTTTGATTTTATATACGAGAAATAATAAAAAAAAATTTGGTGTCTTCATTATTTATTGTTTATATTATTACTAGGAACATAGTATAAAAAAAAGTCGCTTCCTGCTAACTGTCTGTCTCTCTGTCCCTATATGTATGCTTAGATCTTTAAAACCACGCAACGGATTCTGATGCGGTTTCAATAGATATAGAGTGATTCAAGAAAAAGGTTTATATATGTATTATACCAGCATACTTTATCGGTATTGCACCCTTGCGAAGCCGGGGCGGGTAGCTAGTTCTAGATAAAATCATTTTATCACTGTCAGTTTCTGACGTAAAGATAACAAGATCGGAGTTGTAATCAGATCAGATATATTACAATTTTAGATTTTCTATTATTCACAATCGGACGTTGAAATCACCAACCAATAATTATATTAGAATATCACGAAAAAGCGACGCGCACCTCTCGATTATCGACTTTGATATTTTGTGCATTTTACAGAAGGCACAGATTATATACAACTTACGTTTTGCGTGGTAGTTACTAGTTGGTACCTAGTACCTACTTGTATTAATGAACTCCGATAAGAGTTAGTTAGTTAGTTAGTTAGTTGCGCTGGGCATTTTCCGCAAGTCGACATCCAACGTGCCTATTTTGCGTGAAAAGGGGGTAGCGCTACTCCAACCACCCCAGCTCCTCCACGAACCTAAGTAAAGCCTTGATGTTGCCTATGGCTTCGTGTACGGTACTTGGAGATCCTAGGTATTTCGTCCTGTATCCTTCTACCTGTTTGCAATCTAGTAGAATATGATTGGTGGTTTCTTCTGCCTCCATGCATGCTCTGCATACTGGGCTGTCTGTTATACCTAAATTGAAGAGGTGTTTGTTCAGGGTATTGTGTCCCGTTATTAATCCTACTATCTTGCGTAGTTGGTTCCTGTGGATTCTCAGTAAGATGGTGGTGAGTTTGTGATTCCTATTCGGAAGTATTTCTTTTGTTTGTCTACACGTTCCCATGTCTTCCCAGTATTTTTGGTGTTGGTATAATGTGTGCTGGTTCATTATGTTGTATATGTAAGATTGTGGTAGGGGTATTATTGGCTCTGGCCCGCATGGCGGTGTCTCCGATCCCTTACGGGCCAATTCATCCGCTGCGTCATTGCCTCTCGAGCCGCTGTGTCCCTTTATCCATTGTAATATTACCGTATTTTTGTCATCGCACACGTCTGTGATGCAGCGATGACATTCGTATATTAGAGCAGAGGTACACATATCACTGTTTAGTGCTTGTAGTACGGATTTGCTGTCTGAAAGTATTCGTATGTTTGTGTTCTGATAAGACTCCGATAAGATGTTCGGTTTTAATTTTATTAATATCGTTGGCCTCATTATCGCCAAAAAAGCACGTACCTAGAGGAAAACTTCGTATTTTTGTCGCTTGGCTATCGACGGAATTAACGGAAATGGAGTTAGATTAAGGTAACGTACAAAATAAAATAATTCCACACCGATAGGTACTATTATTTAATAGGCTAGTAGGTTTTTTCAATTTATTTATACAAATACAGTCAATTTTATCCTAATCACAATTTAAAATTAATAAATACATTTATCCATCATATACCTTTACCTTAGGCACTAGTCGAATAACCCGCCCCGTGTCATTCCCGGTGCGAAGGTTCCCATGACGCTCGCCGCATTACCGATATATGATTTATGATAGTGACGTCATCAGTCCCGTAAAGAAAACTAAAGGTCTACTCCGTCTACTTCGAACAGTGCCGTGCCTCACGATCTCCCGTCAAAGTATATTGGAGTGAACGAGACGGCACTATACGACTATCGAATTTCGAACATTTACGCAGAATTCTACGTCACGACACAGATTAGCAAAATGCAAAAATGGCGCCGCGGGCGTCCTTTTCTGTATGTATGTAAGTACCTATGTTTTTGTTCGGGTGGAATCTTGCAACTCAATTTTGAAGCAGATATCGTCAACCGATTGAGCTGAAATTTTGCATACTTACTTAACTTTGATGACAATACAATAATATGGTACCATGGGGCTGATCTGATGATGGAGCCGGAAGGTGACCAACGTGGCCATATAGGAACTCTATAATAGAAAAAGCAATCCTGCCGAGTTTGGGCTCTTTAGAATCGTCTTAGCGAGCATTTGATGGATATCTAAAGAAAAGTACAGTCGGCTATAAAAGCTTGTCACTAAAATGAAACTTTTGACAGAAACTTATGTTTATACAGTTACCTATTGGTAAAAAGGATTAAAGGGTTTAATACCTTTTTTTTTTATTTTACCTATGAAATTTAAATATTTTGATAATTTTAACCAACTTTTTGAAGTGACACTTTTCACGGGCTTCTACAAAGTAACATAACTATTTCATGCTTTCATTGCGTGCAGTCGAAAATAAGTAAAAAAAACCTGTTTTCTGCGTGAATGAGGCGCACCCTACTAAAATAACAGCAAATAATAAGTTTTTCACCTCACCAGCTCAAACATGGCGATATTGCTGTCAGATAACAGTGAACAAAATGCGATTTTGTTTCGAGCGTGAGTAGAAAGTAGCTTTTTAATTTTTTCAATATCTGACCACGAATTGTCATTCTTCAGCCAAAGGTTAATTATACAATTCTATTCATTTGCATCTCGATGCACTCTGTTTCTTTCATATGTATATAAAAGAGAGGGATAGAAACTTATCAAGTTTTGAAATTCGATTTTCGAATCCGACCTCGATTGAGAACAGTTCGGATACGCGTTATACCAAAAAATTCATTAAAAACACCCGAAATAGTTTTGATTGCAACGTATTTTTTTTCTTTATTATATTTTTATTTAACGACCGAATATTAAAATTATTGTGCCTTTTATATACAACAATAGATCATTGCTCAAATAAAATAAGATCTTTCAAGTTATTACTTATCTATACTATTATAAAATCCTAAATTTGTATTGAAAATAAATTTTCTATGGAGGGAGGTCATGATTTCAGGAAAAATCTCGATAGCGTGATGCAGCTTGATAGTTGTTTTGTATGGACACGCGTCGCCTTGCCAACCTGGCGCCATCTGTTTTCAAAAAAACCTTTGTCCTCTAATGTAGCCGAAACGGCTGGATAAAAAGTTACTAATTTTGGTACAGGAATAGCTGAACATCCCTAGATGGTTATAGGATACTTTTTATTATGATTAATATTTATCTCTGGAAACATAAATTCCATGAAATATTTTCCTTACAATGTGTAAACCTTATAATGACAGCGTTTGTGATTTTGAATTTAGAACGACGCGACCCCCGCGTGGCTCTTACGTGTACAAAAACTAAAAAGTATGAATTTGACATAATACCTCCGCGCGGCGCACCGGCATTAACAATAAGGTTAAGGTTGTTTGAGGCGTTGAGTTACGGAAACCGTGTTAGTTAGATAGAAAAGATGGCGCCAATTATCGACCAACACAGACGAAAATATGAGTGCAATGTTCGTTGTAAATTGGCTCATGCTCAAAAAAAAAACATGCATTTCTTTAAAAACACAATTTGCGACAATAGGAACTAATTAATGCTCTTTTATTGAATATGCAATTATATTCTTCTGTAATTTGTAAGTATTGACCATAAAAAAGCCCGGAGACTCAATAAAAAATGTTAATGAATAAAACAGATTTTTTAATGCCATTTTATCGAGAACTGAAATAAAAGTATTTCGAATCAATTTAAGTAAATTAAATACATTTTTAAATATGTTTTACCAACCAACATTTAGAACATTAGGCGCAAATTTAGGCATTGTTTGTGTTTGGCCTAACTTACTAATAAGGTAGCGAAATGTATAATAAACGATAAATATACGATGTATTTAGCCACAATTTTGCATCTATGTAGTTTTTTATATATAAAATCTATTCAAAGTAATATATATCAGTCATTCTTTATTTTTAACGGTGTGTTGAGATTTTGTTCTCAACGACCCAATTTTCCGCTAGATGGCGTTGTTACTTTGACAAAATCTCCATACTATCGGCTGCATCGCGCTGTTAAGATTTTTCCTGAGTTAATAACACCAGCTCTATACACTGGTGCGTCCTTCGACACGATACCCGAGAGTCGATGCACTTTGAACGTCGTTGCGTGCCTGTGAAGTGTGACCACGATTCGGCAGTTCGGCACAAGCACAAGCAATAGGGTGTAGCTGTGATGGTTAACCCGGACTACGAGAATTAGTTACGAAGTTGTTGAATATTGATCGCTTTAATTCGCTTACGTCATATAAGCAGCAGTGTATCAGTTAAGTATTGAGAGTTGCTGCTCGCTCGACAATGTATGCATTTTGTATTATAAACAACCATGATTCGAGACAAGACAAAATCATTAAATTTAAAATGTAGAAAGGATTTCACCTAGCCGGGATTTGAACCCAGAACCACTAAGAAACTACTGTAATAATAACCGTGTCATCTCATGCATTTTCCTTTGCTTCCTTATTCATAATACCACGGATAACAAAACAGTTAGGCCATCACGTATCCGTTCAGTGGTGCTGTCGCCATTATTGACGTACGCTCGATTAAGTTGGCACCTGAATCTTATGGCGTTACTTAGGAAATTATTATGACAGATCATATTATTAGTAACATTGTAGATGAAAATAATTTATTGTCATCTTAAATTCTTAATAGATGTCGTTAATATATGTTCAGATAGGACTTATGAGCTAATTATTTTTCAAGGTGCTTTTAATAGTTTAAAACAATACACAATAAATATAAAAAACGATATCTATACTATTATCTTCTATACTCTATACTATTATAAAATCCAAAATTTGTATTGAAAATGAATTTTCTATGGAGGGAGGTCATGATTTCAGGAAAAAATATTGATAGCGTGATGCAGCTTGATAGTTGTTTTGTATGGACACGCGTCGCCGTGCCAACCTGGCGCCATCTGTTTTCATAAAATCCTTTGTCCTCCAATCATGCCGAAATGGCTGGACGGATTTTAACCATTTTTGCTACAGGGATAGCTGGACATCCAGAGATGGCTATAGGATACTTTTTATCCGTCTACGGTAAAGAAAAAATACGCGAATGAAGTCGTGTGCATCTCATAGCGTCATCCATCAGCGTCGTGAATTTGAATTTAGAACCACGCGTACCCCGCGGGGGGCCGGCCTGCGCTACCCGCCGGGGGACAATAGCCCTGAGGTTGGACGAGTCGCCGAGTTACGGACACTGGGGCAGTAGATGGCGTTAGTGGTACACGAAATGATCATTTTATGAAACAAAACTGAACACAATTTTGTTATTATTAATTTCGCGATGCAACAATGGGAACTACCACTCTATTATTGCATTTAAAATTCATGTATTTACTCAGTAGTTTATAAATATTGACCCTCTTTTCATAAACCTACTGAGACGCGGAGAAAATTTGAAATTAATAAATAAGTTCTTTTTTGCTTTCTTGAGAGATAATAATAATCAAAATAAAATTATTTAAAATCCATTTTATCCTTTGACGTATAAATATTTACGAAAAGTTAATGAAATATGATACGCGCATAAGTGCTACCAGTAGCGCCATCTGTGAGCTTTAAACAGTAGTTTTCCCCGAGGTGCCGTCCGCAGCAGAGTTTTCGCGATGGCGAAGTGAGTGGATTGGTCTGTAATTTGTGTATTGTTTTACTAGCTTTTACCCGCTGCGCTCGCGTTAAAACATACGTTCACTATATTACTACGTCTACTACGACCTCTTACACAAATTTGAAGTTAATGAGTGATACATTTAAATGTTATTACTATGTACAATTAATTTCTTTAATTTTAATACAGCTGATGCAAAGTTTAAGTTGACAGCTCGAGGGCCGTTCTGCGTCAGTATGTGTTTAGACAAAATATAAACTATCTCAAACAACGTTTGATTAAACTTTTAAGTATTTCTAAAGAGATGGTGACTAACAGAGACGGGAGGCAATAAGAAAAAAAACAATATCGTACAACGGAAAAAAAAGCAAGGCTGATGAAACTTAAGCAATACGAAGAGATGGTATCGAAAAAAACGGGGGGCTCGCTCTAAGAAAATACTTCATGCTAAAACTGAAAAATTCAAGTAGCTTTGATGAAAGGCTAAGTTACCTGTAGATATATGGTGATCAAGAAAAAAAACAAAACACTAAAAGGCTAACAAGAAAGCAAGTCTCATCCAACTTTTAAGTAACCTGAAAAGATAGTGAACTAAAATGGCATAGTGCTCGCATTAAGAAAACACAAAACCTTAAAACGGAATCGAGAACGCAAGTCTGATCAAACTTTAAAGGATTCTAAAGAGATGGCGACCAAACCAGACGGGAAGCACGAAGAAAAAACAATATCGCACAACGGAAAGAAGAAAGCACGACTGATGAAACTTTTAAATAACACGAAAAGATGTTATTGAAAAAATATGTATAACATGCTAAAACAGGAAAATTAAAGTAAATCTGATGACAGGCTAAGTCACGTGTAGATATGATGATGAGAAAGCAAGTCTGCATAACCTTTTGAGTAGGTAACCCGAAAAGATAGTGAATGATAATGGCATAGTACTCGCATTAAGAAAACGGAAACAAGAAAGCAGGTTTGACCAAACTTTTAGGTATTCTAAAGAGATGGTGACTAACAGGGACGGAAAGCACTAAGTTAATTATATCGCAATACGGAAAGAAAAAAGCAAGACTGATGAAACTGCGGCACAAAGAAAAAACAATATTGCACAACGAAAAGAAGTAACCACGACTGATGAAACTTTTAAGTAACACGAAGAGATGGTATTGAAAAGACGGGGGGCTCGGGGGGTGGAGCCCCTCGCACTTAAAAAATGCAATATGCCAAGACTGAAAATTATAAGTAAATCTGATGAAAGGCTAAATGACCTGTAGATATGGTGATCAAGAAAGAAAAGAAAGAAAAGACAAAACCTTAAAATGCTAACTAGAAAACAAGTCTGATCAAACTTTTAAGTAACCTGAAAAGATAGTGAACTAAAATTGCATAGTGCTCGCATTAAGAAAACACAAATCCTTAAAACGGATTCAAGAAAGCAAGTCTGATCAAACTTTAAAGGATTCTAAACAGATGGTGACCAAACCAGAGGGGAAGCACGAAGAAAAAACCTCGCACAACGGAAAGAAGAAAGGAAGACTGATAACACTTGTAAGTAACACGAAGAGATGGCATTGAAAAAGACGAGGGGTTCGGGGGGCAGAGCCGCCCGCTATTAAAAAACATTACATGCTAAAATTTAAAAATTAAAGTAAATCGGTTGAAACGCCTAAGTTACCTGTAGACATGTTGCACAAGAAGACACAAAACTTAAAAATGCTAACGAGAAAGCAATTCTGCTCAATCTTTTAAGTAACGATAGTGAAAAGATAGTGCAAAAAATGGCATAGTGCTCGCATTAAATAAAAACAAAACCCTAAAACGGAATCAAGAAAGCAATTCTGATCAAACTTTAAAGGATTCTAAATTGAGATGGTGACCAAACCAGACGGGAGGCACGAAGAAAAAACAATATAACAAACGGAAAGAAAAAAGCAAGACTGGTGTAACTTTCAAGTAATCTGAAGAGATAGATAACAAAAATGCAGTAGTGCTCAATTGAGGATACATAAACCTTAAAACGGTAACAGCAAAGCAATTCTGAACAAACGATTAAGTATTCTAAGGAGATGATGACCAAAAAAAGCGGGGGCACTAAGCAAGACAATATACCACAACGGAAAGAAGAGAGCATAACATTATTTAAGTAACCAATTGAGACAGTGCACATAAATGTCGGAGGCCTCGCATTGAGAAAACACAACGTTGTAAAACGGAAACAAGAAAGTAGAAATTGAATCTAAAATTAACAAGGAATCATGTCCGTGAAAGCATTCAAATATTCCAAAGATACAGTAAACAAAAAATATGGGGGGCTTGAGTTATGCCAAGCCAATGCCAAATGCCAAGTTATGCCAAGTGAACGTATTTTTTTTAACGCGTGCCAAGCCGCGGGCAAAAGCTAGTTGTAAATATAATAATAATTTATAATTTCACCATTTATCATAGATGCATATTCGAAACGTACCTTAAAAAATACCGAGTTCATATTGTAATTGTTATTTTCTTTTGCATTTATTTTGTTTGGTGTTTTACGAGTAAAAATATTAATCAATTTATAAACAAAATCTCGTAATATAATATTTATTTATAAATAAACACGTCATGTCGCCCCCTGCCTGCTATACGGCCACATCTCAAAAAACCATTTTTTCGAGAAATCGCTTGTTAAAGTTTTGGCAGCGTAGTGCGTGGTAGTAAAACGCGGATTACTCCTTGAGTTTTGGGTCAATTCATTTTAAATTTAACTTTTTTTACTCTACATGATATAACGCTTCTCATGAATACGTCTTTTTTTATAAAAAGTGTATATTTTTTAAGATACGAAGCCTTCAAGATAGGTACTTAGAGTTGTGGCCGTATTGCAGAAACATTTTGTTGAAATTTTGAGATGCGCCCAAAACCGAACAAGAATTATTGGAAAATGGTAACATGAAAATTATTATACAAACACTAAAATAATTAAAATACCTTTATTAATCAACTTTTGTTACAGTAACAACATCACTGTAAGCGATAATCAGTGCATGCAGCTTTAATACCAACTTTCTAGATGCAGATATCATCATCATTTTGCATATAATTAATGATTATCTGGTACCTTCTCTTTAAGGCATTTGTATCTTTAATTATCTTGTTAAATTACACCATATATGGTAAAATACCATATATAACATGTACCATGTACAAGGAGGCCCCATAGTTTTAGGTTTTAGCGTGGACTAGGTTCCCGTTGATATTAGTGTACTGTTTTCCAGAATTCTTCAACTTCTTTACAATATTACCTTTTCACAGATAATAAAAAATAAAATAGTGCAGGATAAGATTTTCGTTTTCTTCTTTTAGGTTTAGCAATACTGGATGAAGACTGGTTCGAATCAAAGTCCCAATTTATGTGAGTCGGTATTTACAACGAATTTTTAGAACACCTTGGCCCAAGATGTAGGACGTGGCTCTTACAGTTCTATTTAGACATAGTCTCGGATAATATAATTCCACCTAAGTTTAACTGCTCAAATATAATAGCCACACTCAATCCGGGTAAGCCAGGCAACGAACCAAAGGGTTACCGACCTCTACTACTTAGTTGCATCTACAAATTTTTGGAGAGGCTAATTTACAATCAAATCGAACCTTTTGTCGACAAAATAATTCCTGTGCAGCAGGCTGGATTCCGTAGTGGTCCGAACTACGTGGATCAGGTAAATGTTGCACACAACACACATAAAGGCTGAGTTTCAAAGGAGAGAGAAAACCGTGGCAGTATTTTCGACCTCTCAGCTGCATTCGATAGCGTATGTAGACAGGAGCTTATCTATAAGCTCCTGACCGTGGTGCAGATGGTGGGACTAATCAACTCTATGCTCAGCAATAAGGAATTTATCGTCTACCTCGGAAGCACTCCGAGCAAAGTCAGAAAGCTGAACAATGGACTACCTCAAGGATCGGTCCTGGCTCTGCTCTTGTTTAACCCATATTGTGTGTGTATAGGTTGAACAGGAGTGGGTCAGGACCGATTCCGAAAATAGAGAGTCGGAAATTTATGTATGGTGATGACATCGCCATCACAAACCAGCATGGCAAATTTAAATCCTCGAAGAAGGCTCTTACTCGCAATCTGGAATGATATTTCTGCCATTCCATCCTTGCAACAAAGAAGCAAATTATGAGCCAAATATATGCTTCAGAGCGACTGCGCTTAAATTAAATCCTACACCAAAGTACTTGTGTCACTCTAGACCGCAGTCTTACCTATATGCGAAGAAGCTACATACGCCGAATTACATACTCCACAGACTAAGGGGAACTACGTACTTGGGGAGCAACAACTGATGTGCTACGCATTACCAGTCTTAGCCTAGTTTACTCCACGGCAGAGTATTGCGCGCCAGTTTGGCTCAACAGCGCACAATGACGTTTATTTCGCTTATATTTAAAGGGATTCATCGTAATAATACTAGAATATACGTTAGTTCTATGAGACGCTACTCAAAAAAAATATTACAAATTTATGCTATACAGCCACAACTGAAAAGTGGCTGTCTTGCAGGGAGTCAACTGACAATTTTTGGTCAGATCCATAAGGCCACTTGTGGAAAAAAGGCTCTTAAGGACACTTTTTCTTATGGCTCTTGAAATAAGGTCGTAAATTAACCTATTCTGACTACGAATCTGCAAAAATCCGAAAAAAAATTTTTTTTGAGATGTGGCCGTATAGCAGGCAGGGGGCGATGTATCTGCTAAATCTTCCAATTTGATCAAATAATGACAATAACCGTGTTGGTTGGTTGATTATAATTTCAATTAAATTATATTGTTATTCCTTTTAAAGCAACACTTATCTATTTTCTGATTAATAATATTATTGAAATCAGCAACAAAGACTATAAACATACGTTGGAAGAGAAAGCACAAAATGTCGAATATGTTTTCGCTGATGAGGTGAAAAGTTGCGTGTGCTACACGAGAGCAAAGTTTTTTGCATCTCGTGCTGTTGAGTCCCTCGCTACACTCAGGATTCTAACATAGAATCCTTCGCTTGCCCGGGACTAAAAATCAGCACTCATAACAAAAAACAACTTTGCTCTCTTGTTGCACAAATAACTATTAAGTCTTTGTTATGTGTAATTATAGTTGGCAGCGCCTGAAATACACAATGATGACCAGCTACTTGTATCGATTGATATTTCTTTAAATTTTGAATTTAGATTATATTTATTTTAATATTATGTCGTTTATTGCAGTCAAGCTGTGACTGTCTGCGATGCGTGTCTCCGTCACGTTGTCGTCGCTGGCGGCGCGCGCGCAGCCTGCGAGGGCGGGCGGAGACCGAAGTTTACTGTGGCCGGTCCTACTGTTCGAAGTTGTATGGATTATTGTGTGGAATATCTAGAAAATGTAGAATTAATCTGCTCCTTCGATGACATGAGGAATCTGACTATCCGACGATGGTGGAAATTCCGTGCGTACGTGGCACCTCACAATACGGAAAACGTTAGCATTGCACCATATTAAAACTTTAAGGACTCAATAAAAACTGTAACTCTCGCGACGAGAAGAAATAAAATCTTTTTCCGTTCTCTGACGTTCTCTTACACCAATTCTCTCTCTTTTTTAGGGTTCCGTAGTCAACTAGGAACCCCTATAGTTTCGTCATGTCCGTCTGTCCGTCCGCGGCTTAGCTCCGTGATCATTGGTACTAGAAAGCTGTTTGGTATGAGTACGTGTATGTATCACGCCGACAAAACGGTAAAATCAAAACAAAAAAACTTTTTGGGTTCCTCTCGTACCTATACCGTGGGGCGATTTTTTTTCGTTCCAACACTTAGTGTATGGGGTGTCGTTGAATAGGTATTTTAAAAATAATAGGGGTCTCCGAACATAATTTTTTGATAAAGTTAGCAGTTTTGTAAATATTCGCTCCGGAAATTCAAAAAATAGTATAATAATAAAATTACCATACCTAAATAAATACACGCAAAATTTAAAAAATAAGCATTGAGTTTTACTGCAATTCGCAAATTGAACTGTTATTTTCCTTCATTGGATAATCAAAGTAGCTAATAAGTTTTATCATCAAAACATATTATTCGGTTGCACTGGGGTACATGCTCGTTGTTTCGGCAAGGTAAGTAACATTTCAGTTTTGAGGATTTTAACGTACTTCAAAAAAAGGAGGACAGTTCTCAATTCGACTGTATGTTTTTTATTTATTATAATTGAACTTCAGAACTTTCGGCTGGGTGAACCGATTTTTAACAGAGTTCCAAACAAGGCAGAGGCTCTATGTTCGACTGTATGTATTTTTTTTTATGTATGTCGACCGATTACTTCACCAATCAAGGACCGATTTTAAAAATTATTTTTTATTCTTTCTTCTCCAATTTTTTTTCAAAAATTCGGGAAAACGGTTCGGAGCTAGGTCACTGAGTAAATTAACTATTTATTGACCGAGCGAGCGAAGCGTCTCCGTTTCAGCTTTGCTAAAAATGTTTCATTTGTCCGGACGGCCGGATTTCCGGCTGTTCTCACCCACAGGTCACATAGCTCTACCGATCCTCTTCAAATTTTGTGAATATTTCGTTTTTGCTGTCGGGTCCGTTTTTCAAAATGGCGGAATAGGTTTTCCCAAATGGGATGGTTATATTTAGTGATATACCTGTATACCTTTTAACAAGACTATGGGCAAGTAAAAAAGTCTTAAGTTGTGAATCTATCGGAATGTCTCAAGGGGAGACCGCTGTTGAGAAGAAATCCGAAAGAAACTCAACAGTAAGTATTGTGATCGGCTCGCAACTTTCCCTATAAAATGGTTGAGGGAGGCGATGGCTGAGATAAGCGTCATGCTCGTGAACGGGTGCCGTTTGTAGGGTCCGGTCTGTTCATACTAGCAACCTAGGGCTAAATTAGTTGTGTAGTAGCTGTTTACCAGTGTTGTGCTTACTGCGTTCCTTGGCTCGATGGCAAACCTTAAATGTGGACTTCTGGCTCTCAGTAAGGGACCATGTTTGGGCACCGTAGTTTAGGACATATATCTATGCAAAATAGTCACCTACATTGCTTTTTTTGTTTTCTATGTGACGTAGTGTTTAGCCCCGCTAGGTGGATTAGGACGTAACGGGCCTAGACACTAGTACATTTATCCCTCGGTCCAGACGGGACCTTGAGGGTTTTCCGAGCTAGCTTCGTTCGGGAGGCAAGGAGCGGGGAATAAATCAAACCAGGATATCAAATACTAAAAAACTGAGGGCTTTTATGCCTGTTTATTTATAGTCAACCTTAATCCTATCCTATGACCTAATCTACGTATCCCAGCGTCCCTAATTTCCCTAGGGGACCCGGTGTCCCAGCCACGCGTTAGGTTAGCGTCCCGTCGGAGGAACAGTTAGTGGTTAGTACGCGTGGGCAAGGGAGCCTGGTCGGTATCCTTCGTGGCAAACCACCCTTAGTCGCAGATGCGGCTAGAAACACACCGCGCTTAAGGATAGATTCCCCGGTTGCTTGGACGACTAGATGCGTGGTAAACACACCGCGCCGGCAACCTGGCCCTGGAGCGTAAGCACTAGGTTCCCGTGTCAGCGATTCTTCACTTTCTTCATCATCTCACTCTCCCATTTCTTGGGAGTGTGGGGAGGCCTTTTCTGAGCATAGCTCACTTAGGCTATTTCAATTTGCGCGGTCCGTAGCGACGGACCGGTCTGTCTAGTCCCCTTGTCGGGAGACGTGTGGTGTCCTGGGTGTCAGTATGCCTTCTTGGCGTCTGTGTGATCACCGACGCTCAAGTGGGCGCTGGCGCCCTTGTTGGTATGTCTTCTTCTTGGCTTTGTCGGCCTTGTCTTCTTGGCGTCATGTCGATGCGTGCGCAGCTGGGCTAGCCTTGGCTGGCATCGTTCGCGTCTCTGGGTGGCTCGGCGAGAAGTTCCCTCGGGAGCGGCCGGGATCGTCCTTCTGGGGGTCTCGCATGGAGGGGGGCAATGCCCTGCAGCTGCACGTGCTGGGAGTTGTCTGCCTGGGCGAACATTCGCCTGGCCAGTCTTCTTACGAAGGCGTCCAGATCCTCCCATTCGAGTGACTTCTTGATGTCTTGGTTCCGCACAAACCTGGGGACGTTTGCTATTGTTCTCAGTGCCAGGTTTTCCTGAGCTTGGATCTTTTTCTGGTTTGAGGCGGCCAGTAGGGCGAACCATGCTGGCGCTGCGTACGTGAGCCTGGATCTCACGTACGTCTTGTAGATCCCCAGTTTTGTGCGGGTCGGCAGGCTGCTCCTGAGGACTGGACGCAACTTCGATCGGGCCACCTTGGCCCTCGTGATCACCTCCAGCACGTGATGTTTCATCGTGAGTCCTCGGTCGATCCTCACCCCGAGGTACTTCACGGTGTGTTGCCACTCTAGCCTCTGCCCGTTCATGTTCATGGGCGGCGGTGGTCGTTGGCTGCCTGTTACCATGGCCTGGGTATTCCCTGCATTGGCCGACATTCTCCATTTCCCAAGCCATGTGGGTAGAGAGTCGAGTTGCGCCTGAATCTTCTTAGCCGCGTGGGCCTGGTTGATTGAGGTGGTGAAGAAAGCAGCATCATCGGCGAACAGTCCCAACTCGACCCCTTCGGCCACTGGGATGTCGTCCGTGTACAGGGCGTAGCAGGCCGGCGACAGGCAACTGCCCTGCGGCACTCCCGCCCTGATGAGCTTCTCTTCGGAGACGGCGTCTTCTACCGCCACTTGGTATTTCCGCCCGGTGAGGAAGGAGCGGATGACCATGGCGATTCGTTTTGGAGTGGTGGTCTTCGACAGTTTGTGGAGGAGCCCCTCGTGCCACACCCTGTCGAAGGCCTTCTCCATGTCTAGTAGCGCGATCACGGCGTACTTCTTCTTGTTTATCGCGTCTGCTAGGTAGTGTAGTACTCTGGTGAGCTGCAGCGTTGTGGAGTGTTCAGACCGGAACCCAAACTGCTCAGGCCTTGGCTCGATGTGGGGCAGGAGCTTCCCCAGGAGGAGCCGCTCGAACACCTTGGAGAGGGTGCTGAGGAGCGTGATCGGTCTGTAGTTCTCCGGTCTTCTTCTGTCCTTTCCGGGTTTCGGGATCATAATAATCCGGCCAAGTTTCCAGGATTCGGGAAAGTGACCCGAGCGCAAGATCCCATTGAATAGTCTCGTCACTGCCACTATGGTGTGCTGTGGCAGATGACGGAGTGCAGCGCTGGGGATCTTATCGGCGCCCGGGGCTTTCCTGGGGTTGCAACGTTGGAGTGTTGTTCTGACTTGGCCGGGGGAGAAGAAGACCGGGTCTTCCTCAGCTTGCGGTGTTGTCGCGAAGTACCTCTCCAGGTGTTCTTCTACGGTGCGTTGGTGTTCTGCATCGGTTATTGGGTTCGGTCTGAACTGCAGCTCCAGAGTGTCAGCAAAGACGTCCGCCCTGTCCTTTGCTCTGTATCTGGGCGTATTGTCCGCCGGGTGGGAGAGCGGCCGTATGGCCTCTGGTTCGGTCGCTAACTGGCGGCAGAGGCGATGAATAGAGGGGACCTCATCCCCTACTTCCGCCAGGTGGCTCTCCCAGTTCTCGGCGTTATGGTCTCTGAGCTCCTGTTTCACTTTCTCAGTTAACGCGTTGAGTTCTGCCTTCTGTGTGGGGCAGCGCGTTCGCTGCCATGTCCTCCTCAGGCGGCGCTTCTTCTCGATAAGTTCCTTGATCCTCGTCGGGAGCGGTTTGTACCTCTCCGTGGCGGGGATGGTGCGTGAAGCTGTTTTGAGCGCCTCCTGAAGTTGGTTGGCGATACGTTGGGCAGCTGCTTCCACCTCGTCAGCTGAGGAGACTGGTGTGGTGTGTGCCGTGCTTGGGTGGTCTAGTTGACTAGTGAACGTCTCCCAGCTGACTTTGGTCGCTGGCTTTCTGATTGCAGTCGCTGGCTCGGACTGGATGCACATCAGGACCGGGCGGTGGTCCGAGGGCAGGTCTGGTAGCACTTCTTGAGTAATAGTGGCGTCTATGTTGTATTGGATGCTGAAGTCTATAATGTCGTCGGACCCGTGCGCGTCGTCATGGTGCGTCGGCTCCTCGGGTCCGGAGACATCCAGCTCCCAATCTTCGGCAGCTTTCTGTATGGCTCTGCCTGCTGGGCAGATGCGAGAGGAGTGCCAGGCCGTGTGTTTGGCGTTCAGGTCCCCCGCCAGGATGGTCGGCATTGGGGACCTGAAGATCTTCAATAGGTCTCTTCGCAAGTTCGCGATGGGGTGCCCTGCAGGTCTATAGGCGGCATAAAAGCGGGTCTCCCTTCCATCTAGGTTGACGTCGACTCCTAGTACTTGCATGGCTTCGAGTGGTTGATGGGCCACCGGCTGGTGGACTAGGTTTCTTCGGATTGCAATTGCTAGGCCTCGGAAAGCTGCTCCAGATTGGCTGACCTCGTCCTGCCTGTAGACCACGTAGCCCGTTATCTTCAAGGCAGTTGCGCTGTTCAGATGAGTTTCATTGACCAGGAGTATGTCCACGTCCTGCTCCCTGAGGAAGTTGCGGAGCAGGGCGAACTTCCCGGTCAATGTCTGGGCATTCCAATATACCACCCGCAGTCTCCTATGGTTGAAGAGGAGGCTGGGGGGTAAAGGCGGCTAATGATCGTGCCACTGCAGCTGGACCCTGTAGCGCTGCTGCTGTTAACAGCTGGGCGATCAGGAGCGTCAGATCTGGTTGTACTGGCTGCGGTGGGCTGGTCTCTGTTGGTAGTGGTGCTGGCGCTGGTGTGGGCGGCGCTCCCTGTGGTTTGCTGGCCGCTCCCTGCGCTGGCTTCTTTTTATTTCTGTTTTTCTTCCTCTTTGTTGTGTTCTGTCCGCTTTGTTGGGCTGGGCCGCTTGTATGGGCTGCGGCAGACTTTGCGCCCCTTTGAGTGGGTGCATTTGCCGGAGCCATCAGGGATGCTGGTGCCGCCTCAGTGACCATGGGCTGGTCTACGGAGGCTCGCGTGACTGGTCCTTTGCGCGTTGGTGCAGGACCAGTGTAGGCTGCTCTTCCCCCTCGCCTGTTGCGGAGTTCCCGGAGGTAGACCGGGCATTTGGTGAAGTTCGCCGGGTGCGGCCCTCCACAGTTGAAGCACTTGGCCGGGTCTGTCTTCGGGACCGTGCAGTCTTTGGCTGTGTGGGGGCCGGCACATCGCACACAGGCTATCGGCCTGTGACATCCGTGCGATGAGTGCCGGAACCCTTGGCACCTATGGCACTGGGCGGGGCCTTTCCTGCCTCGCCAGGCTTCAATTTTGATTGAGGTTATGCGGAGAAGCTCGTTCACCCCGTAGATCGCCTGGAACTCGGAGGCGGGGCCGGCCAGCTGCACGAAGTATATGCAGCCGGGGCGCCCGCCTCTGGCGTTTATTTGTCTTATGTATTCGACGGGGTAGCCGAGTTCTCCGCAGGCTTCTTTTATGCATTCCTTCGGCGTGTCCACTGGTAGCCCCCTGAGAGCCACCTTGAACCGTTTTTCTTTGTCCAAGCCGTGGATGTTGAAGGACAGTTGGACTCCTTCGTTTTCGAGCTTGGTGAGGTGGCGAATGACGAGGCGGTACTCGTCTTCCTCCTTTGGTCGAAATTCGACCCCTCGTCCGTGTGGCTTCGTGATAGGCGTTCTCCCGAGCTCTTTGGCGATGTTCTCCAATACTGTCGGCCAGTTAGGGAGTACATCTGCGACGATGTTGGGGTATCTGGGCGTCTTCGGGGTAGCCTGAGTTGCTGCTGTTTCTGCCTGCGATGTTCCTGCAGCTTGAGGGTTTCTTTTTGCGGGCTTGGGGGCCGTTCCAGCCATGGGGGCTGTTGCGGCGGCCATCCCAGCGTATGATTGCGGCTTCTGTTGCTGTTTTTGGGCGGACGGCCCAGGTAGGGCGGGCGGCCCCGGTTGGGCGGGCGGCCCCCTCTGGGCGGGCGGCTCTGGCCAGTGGGGCGGCCCAGTGTGGGCGGTCCCACTGGGCCAGGCGGGCGGCGCAGCTGGGGCGGGCAGTCCTCTCGGGGCGGGCCGCCCTATCTGGGCGGGCGGCCCGTGGAGGGCGGGCGGCGGTTGGGCGGGGGCCCCCTCTTGTTGGGGACCTCTTGGTGTCTTTGGCCTTGGAGGCTTGGGCGGCTCGGCATATAACATCGCCGGGCTCAGGGCGGGCGGCGGCTCTAGTGTCTTTCCGCCCATGGGTTTGGGCGGAAGTCCCGTCTCTGGGACGATGGGTGGTGTCCACTGGGCTACTGGCGGTGCCCCTGTCTGTAGGTCACGCTGGCGTAGCCTCGGGTCGGTAGGCGGCGATATCAGGCGGCATTGCCGCTTTTCCTCGGCCATTTGGGAGGGCGGGCTGCGTTCGTCCGCCTTCCTTTTCTGTGGGAAGACGGCCGGGTTTGCCTCCAGATATACCAAGAAGGCTCTGTCGGCGGGCGTCAGCTCAGCGTCGTCTCCAGTCGCCATATACTCCTGGAGCCTGATATAGGCCCTGGTCCAGGCCACCAGGCTGTCCGACACGGGGCCCGCGGCGATCATGTTAGCGACCGCGATGCGGTCATCATCGAGTCGCGCGGTATGACCGGCGGGCCTCGTCCCGGGCGGGAAGATCGCCTCTGCTATGTCGGCTGGGGCGGCGGAGCTTTCTTCTATTTGTTGATGGGGCGTCAGTGATTGCGATGGCGGAGTGGTTAGCGTGTGTTGTCTAACTTCCTCGACATCTGGCTCGTTTGTTGACATTGGGGGCGCGGGGGGCGCCTCTCCTCCGTCACTCGTGGCGTCGTCGTAAATGTCGTCTAAGGTGGGTAAGTCTAGTGTCCGATATGACGGGCTACCCTCGGATGTTGATGTTGACGATGGCGGTGTAGTTGGCTTCTTTTTTGATAGTAAATCTTGGGTGGGTAGATTTAATTCCCGGTATGTCGGGCTACCCTCCGGTGTCTTGATCGGTGTTGGTGTCGCAGGGGGTGGGGTTTGTTGACTTGCGGGGGGGTACATTGGCAAGTGCCTTATTCCCCACGTCTCCGGGTTCGGCGGGAGTTTCCCCTTGAACGGCGCTGGCGATCGGCCTACTGGCCCTGCCACGCCTCGAAATTGGTCCTGGCTTCTACCTGGCCTCTCGGTAGTGCCGAGCAGCGTAGCAAGGAGTCGGTCTGTCGACCTTCCCCTCACCTCCCTCGCCTCCAGAGGGGAGTCGCTGCTCGGGGGTAGGTCTACACCGCGAGATGTAGGCCTACCCTCCCGATTGGTTTCGGTTTCGTCCGATTCCATTTAAAGCGTCGATTTTTGTTGCGCTTTGCTCCGCACGTCGCTCATTCCGCCGGAAGGGTCCACTTCCGCACCGCTTTCCCCGGGGCTTCCGCTTGAACGGGACCGGGTACGGCGGCGCAGTTGTAGGCTGCCGACGGAATAGCTTCTGTTTGTTGCGGCTTCTCTCGCCGGCTAAGTGCCGGGTGCAGGATCTTCACGTGTTTTCTTCAGAAAACGGTGTTGATGCGCTGGATTGTTGGAAGGCGACCGAGTGCTTGTTGGTGCAAAGAACGAATCCTGCAAAGAACGAACTGCCCGTACTGGGCGCGCGTCGGCTTATATAGCGGCCTAACGGTACACGGCGCGTCGCTCTCCCCGCCGCCCGCGCTCCGGTGCCGCGCGCTGTGACGTCATGGCTCTGGCGGCGTGGTCTGCCCGCTGCTCGTTATACTGCCCTCCTCCTTCTGGAGATTTTTACCTGTAAAAATCCCCGATCAGTGGTGTTCTACTAAAGTGGTAGGGTCAGGTACGGGATGATGCTACCGGTCTGGTTAACGCGTATGCGTTTTATAACGAGCAGGTTATAATGAACGATTTCTAACGAACGAAACTTGGTGTATTACCTTTGTTTACTTATATTTTTATTAATTGTAAGTGTTAAGGACAACTCTTTCAACTTTACGAACTTTAACTATTGAATTAAAAGAGAAGGGAAAAATACAAAAATACCTACACTAAGTTAGTGCGAGAAAAAAAAAACAACTAACAATCTTGTTGTCTCTTAAAATTTTAAAGGTTTCTGGATGACCTAGTCTTTTCTTAGACGTCGACCCCGTCTCGGAAAGCAAATACTGTACTGATGTACTTGTTTATTACCTTGTAAGTGTGTTACGGATATGCTCTTTACGCCCATGTATTTTAATTATTGTCGATTTCCCCCGGGATGCATAAAAGAAGCAAAAATCTATGTCTATATGTATATATCTATTTTTCCAACGTAAACAATAAAAGAGAAAAATAACACAACACTACCCAAAATAGGTTTGACAATCCTGTTGTCGGATAAGAAAGGAAGTAAAGAAGAAAAAAATAATAATAATAATGGTACTATTATGTACAAAAAATAAAAACAACAAAAAAAAATAATAATAATAATACGGATCAGAGACGGAACGACACTTGTTCTGATTTAAGGTCGGGTTTTATGGTCCCTGGGCCCCCTGTCTCTTGTGCGGGAGTCGTATCAGGCCCTTCTTCTGGCCTCCGTTTCTTTTACGGCCTCCGCGCCGGCCCCTCTTCTTCCACGTCGGTTCCGTTCTGTCTGTTCTCGGAGGTGGGCTCTCCGTGCTCTCCACGAACGCGGCGTACTCCCTCTCGTCCGCGAGAAGAGCCAGGACCTCGTCGTATACCGCTGGCAACTCCAGCTCCAGGTCCTGGTCATCGTGGTGTGGGGGTTCGGTGATCATCGGCGATGCCCCCGAGTCCCTGGTTCCTGTGGCGGGAGTGGCTTGCTCCTCCCCCGTGGAGACGGTTATGGGGACTGTCGACTCCAACTCTCCGTTGGCCCGAATTTTAATTTCTGAGGCGCGCCCGCATATCGCAAGGCGTGGTCGCGTTGGCCTGCGTACGCACGGGTCCATGGTAGCTTTCCCTTGTATGAGCGAGGTTGCTCGTGACCCCTATATATGGTCATTTTTTTTTTGACTCGAGGGTAGACATGAAGAATGTTTTGATTTTCTACCCTTGTTTCCGTGCGCTCGTTTTTCCGTCCCTTTCCGAATGTCTCGCTCTTTTCCCAAAACGAAGACCCTGTTTCGGAGCATCCCTATTTCGTGTCCTAGTCGATGTATTGCTGTTAGCCGGATGCGGGAGATAGGTACCAAATCCATGGGTTATGGAACAGTTCATGTATCTTCACGGGAAAAAAAAAAAAATTTCGCCAAGTTAAATAATCCCCGGTTGGTGATAACAACAAAAAAACGTGATATCCAAATCATTATACGTGATTTCGATCACCGCGTACTATTTAAGTTTTAATCTGTTTCTCGACGCCTTGTCGCGTATTTTCATCCTTATGCGTTTATCTTTATGGTGTAATTTCCGGTTGTTTTCATTACGCTGGACTTGTATTACGGGTGATATGTCTTCGTTTCTTTTTAGTATGATTCGCTTGCAGAACGTGAAGAGACCCCTTATTCCGTGATTTATATATTGTATGAACCTTTTCAACTATTAGTACATACTCGACGTTATTTCGTTGGAAACGGCGGAGTAACATTTCGTATTGTTTCCTTTGTTTACGATACTGGAAATGTTATTCGTATTTGTGGCCCACTTTTTACACCGAGTATTCAGTACATCCGGTCCCGTTTATGTATGGTTTATATATTTCCCTGTATTTGATCGGTATTATGGACCTGCCTAGGTGTATTTATGTCGGCTGACTGTAATGGTGGCCTGCTGGTATGTTATTTCCCTACATTTGGTATACTGCATCGGATATTCCTTATTTAGTTCGCATAAGGTTTTAAATCCTTTATGTGCGCCGTGACATTTTGCTTACCGTTTTTTTCATTACGTAAGATATAGATAACTGGGAGATTTCTTCTCCGTTATTCTGAACGGGCCTGTATATTTAGGTGCCAATTTCGCGCAAAAACCCTTATTCGCGTCGGACAGGACGTGATTTTTTTTCCATACTAAACTGCCTATTTCTGGTTTCCAATGTTTCCTTTTTTTGTCGTAGTAGCCTTTTTGTATTTCGGATGCTCTTCCTTGATTTTCTTTGACGATTTTGTAAATATCATTCAGTTTCTGTATTTCTTTAAGTTGTGGTGTCGGGAACCGGTTTTTGTCACCTGGCGGGCGTAATTCCTTCCCATATAATAAGAAAGCTGGCGTATACTTTGTTGTCTCATTTACGGATGTATTAAGGGCGAAATTGAATTCTGGTAAATATTGGTCCCATTTCCTATGGTTTTCAGATATGAACGTTGCAATCATTGTTTCCAATGTCCTGTTCACCCTTTCCGTTGGATTGCATTGTGGTGAATAGGGTGCGGTTAGTTTGTGCTCTGTACCGTACCTTTTAAGGGTGTCCGTGAAAATTTTCCCCACATACTGCCTGCCGTTGTCGCTTAGCAATGTTTGTGGAGCTCCATGCCGCAATGCCACGCATTCTTCAAATGCCCTTGAAATTGCATTTGCGGTCGCGGTACGTAAAGGCCTTATTTCTGTCCATTTGGTAAATTTATCATGGAAGACTATGATCCATATGTGTCCTTTTGAGGATCTCGGGAGCGGTCCGATCAGGTCTGTATTCACTACTTCCCATGGTGCTGCTGCGTTCTTGATATGCATTAACCCTGGGGGTTTTGTCTGTGACGGTTTGTGTGATTGGCACGCCTCGCACTTCTGGACGTATTTTGCCACTGTCTGGTACATGCCCGGCCAATAGTACCTTTGTGCGATGCGCCGAAGCGTCTTATTCGTACCTAAATGGCCTGCACTCGGTGTGTTATGATTTTGTTGCAATATTTGGTGTCTTTCTTCCTCTGGTACGCACAACTTCCAATCCGATCCGGAATTCACCTGTTTGTTATATGACGGATTTGTTATCTTCTTATATAACTTGTCTTCTTTTATACAGTAGTCGTCAGGGGGTGCTCTGTCGGTTTTTACCTCCTGTAATTTCCGCTCGTACCACCCCTGATCTCGCGTTGTGCACACCGGGTTCCGGGATAACTCGTCGGCTATCTGGTTATGTTTTCCGCTTCGGTAAACGATGTCAAACGAATACTGTTGTAGTTCCAGCGCCCATCGAGCGACTCTCCCCGACGGGTTCTTCATCGTGTTTAGCCATCGCAATGCTTGGTGGTCCGTAATTATCGTGAAGTGATAACCCTCCAAGAATGCTCTCATCTTCCGGATTCCCCACACTATTGCCAAACATTCCTTTTCCGTCGTTGAGTACCTGGACTCGGCTGGGGATAAAGTTCTGCTCGCGTACATTATTACCTTGGGTATCTGCTCTTCCTCCTGTATCAGTACGGCCCCGAGGCCTACGTCACTCGCGTCTGTCTGCAGAGTAAAGCTCTTTGAAAAGTCCGCTCGGGTCAATATTGGGTCTTTTATGAGAATTTGTTTTATTTCTTGGAACGCTTTTTCTTGATCCGGGCCCCAATCCAATTTCTGATTCTTCTTTAATAACTTCACTAATGGTGCGGTGATTGTTGCGTAGTTCGGGATAAACTTCCTGTACCATGACGTCATGCCGATGAACGTCCTGACCTCCTTTACGCTTCCTGGTGCTTTGAGATCACGGATTGCTCTTATCTTTGCTTCATTCATCTTTAATCCTTCTTTTGTCACAGTGTGCCCTAAGTATTCTACTTCTGGTTTAGCGAACTCACACTTCTTTCTATTTATCTGAAGTCCCGCCTCTCGAATTCTTCGGAATATCTCTTTTAAGTGTTCTATATGTTCGTCGAAGCTTGAACTACATACTATTCTGTCGTCTAGATAGACATATGCGTGTGGCTCGAGTTCAGGACCTATAACCCTGTCCAAAAGCCTCTGGAATGTGGCGCCACTGGAGTGTAGGCCAAATGGCATGACCTTAAACTGGTACAGGCCCCTTCCTGGGACGGTGAATGCTGTCCCTGGTCGGCTTTCTTCTTCTAGGCTCACATTCCAGTATCCGTTTTTTAAGTCGAATTTTGAAAAGAACTGTGACTTCCTAAGCTTCTCTAGTGTGTCATCTATTTGGGGCAATGGGTATGCATCTTTTTCCGAGATCTCATTTATCTTTCTAAAGTCTATACAAAACCTATAGTCTCCATTCTCCTTCCTTACGAGCACTATTGGTGAGCTGTATGGGCTGTTGGATTTTTCTATAACCCCTTGTTGTAACATGTCTTTGACGTGTTCGTCTATGATCTGTTGTTGTTTTGGGTTCCTCGGATAGTACCTTTGTTTCACTGGTTCTCGATGTTTCAGTTTTATTTTATGTTGTACCCATCTGTTCCCCTTAGGGCTTTTCTCAGAGAGTTCGAACTCTCGTTCAAACAACTCGGTTAGGCGTTCTGCCTGCTGCTTGTCTAGGCCTGAATTCGCCTGCACTTCTTCAGGAGTGTTTATGACGGAGTCCCGGATTTCTAACTCTGGTCCTGGTCCTGCTTCGACTCGACTGGTGTCCTGTTCTGTTCCGTCTTCCTGTTGTACGCTTCCCGGACCTTCCTGTGGCCATGCCACTTGCATGCCGACCTTGCGCAAGACATCCATGCCCAATATGGTGCACGTTGCCGTCGGTAGGACTCTTACCCAATGCTGTAGCTTCTTGCCTTTAATGAGTAATTCGATCAGTATACTTTTATTTATCTGAGCTGTAGTTCCATTCGCTAGAACAATGCCCCTTGGTTCATCTAACGTTGCAGCCGCTTTCGTGATGCAATTACGGTACACTTCATAATTTACGTATGTGTTCGTTGATCCCGTGTCTACCAAACACCGATATTTTCTTCCCATTATCTCCACTTCCAGGTGTATGTGGTTATCCTCCCGTGACCGTTCCTTGGCTGTCTCCAGATATTCCTGTTTCCCCCACTTCTTCTTTTTACAACAATCTTTACTCATAGTACCCATCTTCCCGCATTGACTACAGAAAATCTTCTGTTTGCCTTTGCATTCCTTCAGGTTATGTCCCGGTTTACCGCATGACCAACAGCACGTGTTTGTATTGTAGTTAGGGTGAATCTTCGCGGTCCCATTTTCGCTTCTCCTGGGCTCTCTCCCTTTTTCCCGCAGCTCGTTACTAGGTCCTGCCCGCGTCTCCCCGTATTTTCTCCATCTATCTGGTGCTTCGGTCTCTTCCTGGTAAGTCTTTCTCTGGTATCCCTCTCTATACGCCGAAGGGGAAATGTTCTCGTACTCAGCGGCCAAGCTTAATAGTCCGTGTAAGTTCGTATAGTCTTGTCTTTTTATATATAACTTATACTCCTTAAGCATGTTTTCGTAGATCCGGTGCAGTTGCTGTTCTCCTGTCAGGCTTCCATATCGCCTCATCAGCGTCTGTAGATCCGTGACATAGTTAGTGAACTTTTCTCTGAACCTTTGTTTCCGTGCCACTATCCTCGCTATGAGGTCCTCCTCATAGTTGCTCGGGAAATAATACAATTTGAAAAGGTCAATAAATTCGTCCCATGATTTCCACGACTGGGCGTTGTTCCTATGCCATTGTAATGCTTTTCCCTGCAAAATCCTCGGAAGTGCCTGCAGTATGTCGTTCTGCTCGACGTTGCTGGCCTCCATCAATTCTTCTAGCCTCTCTAGGAATTCGACGGCATTGTCTGTTATTTTGAACGATAGGTTCCAATCTTTTAACTGCTTTGACAGCTCTCTCCTGTCCTCATCCTTAGGACGATCGTTTTCAGACATGTCTGGTTGTTCTTGTTTTCCTGGCGTTCCGAATTCCTCGGCCTCCTTGATGATTTCTACGAGGTCCTTTCGTATTTGTTCTACGGTCAATCCGTCTACCTGTAAGCCTCTCTCTTCAGCTTCTCTCATTAGTTCTGATTTCTTTAGTCGGTATATCCAGGCGGTGGGCATCGCCTAGGTATCCTACACTGTAACCTACCTTTCTCTGTGCGGCCTATAATTATACTGATTTACTTCTGACGCGGGTATGGACAATATTCTGTATATGGGCGGTTTGTAACTGTACGGATTAAACGGATGGACGGTAAGAGATTAAGATAGATCTAGATTAAGGATAGTCCTTGCCTGTAATGAGCTATAAAACTCCTGTATGAGCTATTTCGTTGGGCGCCAAATGTGACGTAGTGCTTAGCCCCGCTAGGTGGATTAGGACGTAACGGGCCTAGACACTAGTACATATCCCTCGGTCCAGACGGGACCTTGAGGGTTTTCCGAGCTAGCTTCGTTCGGGAGGCAAGGAGCGGGGAATAAATCAAACCAGGATATCAAATACTAACAAACTGAGGGCTTTTATGCCTGTTTATTTATAGTCAACCTCAATCCTATCCTATGACCTAATCTACGTATCCCAGCGTCCCTAATTTCCCTAGGGGACCCGGTGTCCCAGCCACGCGTTAGGTTAGCGTCCCGTCGGAGGAACAGTTAGTGGTTAGTACGCGTGGGCAAGGGAGCCTGGTCGGTATCCTTCGTGGCAAACCACCCTTAGTCGCAGATGCGGCTAGAAACACACCGCGCTTAAGGATAGATTCCCCGGTTGCTTGGACGACTAGATGCGTGGTAAACACACCGCGCCGGCAACCTGGCCCTGGAGCGTAAGCACTAGGTTCCCGTGTCAGCGACGAAAAGCGTGGTAAACACTCTGCGCTGGGAACAGCCCCCGGTTGTAGCGAACAGAAGCGTGGTAAACACTCCGCGCTAGGGACGGCTCTAGGACTTAGCTTAGGACACCTGGATATCGACCTAACACCATTACCTAGACTTTACGGGGAGACCTACTGCATCTCAAGAAGCGTGGTAAACACTCCGAGCTGCGGGGAGCGATGGTTTACAATGCCTCACAGTTGGAGCCGCTCACACGACCTTACTGTACGAGAGATGGTAACACACCGCTGCCCGTACTGGGCGCGCGTCGGCTTATATAGCGGCCTAACGGTACACGGCGCGTCGCTTTCCCCGCCGCCCGCGCTCCGGTGCCGCGCGCTGTGACGTCATGGCTCTGGCGGCGTGGTCTGCCCGCTGCTCGTTATATCTATTTTGATACAAATATCAAAGCTCAAAGACAAATTGAAATGTGTAACCTGGGGACTATGATAGTTGCATTTATCACGTGATAAATAAGTGACAAAGCATCCGTTACGATTTGACAAGATGCGAGTGTGAGTGACGGATGCTTTGTCACTTATTTATCGCGTGATAAAAGCAACCATCACAGGCCAGCTGGTGGAAGAGACCACGAATCGGGTTTAATATAAAAATTGTGGGCACACCCACATTATACAAAATAAGACATTACATGTGTCATAAATTTGAAAATAAATTATGTGCTATCCCGAATTAGTACATTTACCTTAAATTCACGGAATACTGACCGGATATCCGGTGCAAATGGCGGCGGCGTGTATAAAGCAGGCCCCGCTGAAACACCGACTCATTGCCGCCTCAGCACCTTTAGCACAACTGTGACACTCGAGTATTTCTCGCGCGAGATATATTGCCTATCTCTTTCTGTACAGTACTGTGAGAGAGTGACGGGTGACGCTAAGTCACGCGACAAGAGCCGCGAAGTATATTGTGCTAGCTCGGCAGCTCTACATTACAAGTAAGTCCTTTTTAGGGTTCCGTACCCAAAGGGTAAAAAACGGGACCCTATTTCTAAGACTCCGCTTTCCGTCCGTCTATCACCGGGCTGTATCTAATGAACCGTGATAGTTAGCTAGTATGTTTGGGCAGAATTTTAATTATTTTGTTCGGAAAATGAAAACAATAATTTAATATACTTAGAGTATTTTTATTTCCGATTTAAAGTAATTTTTTGAAGAATATTAACATGCCTATAATTTATTTATTTATTATGTCTAAGTATTTATGTAAAGTATATGTTGCCGTGAAATCTACCGCTGGAGCGCCTACACGAATTGTCTACGCAATGTCATCGTACGCGCATTGTGCCATCGAGTGTAAATAGTAGTTTTAAGTTCAAAATTCGCATGTCATTGTCTTCCTACTGATCTTGTAGCGAGTACACGTCTTGTTATAATTTATTCTGGAGTTTTACTATCCGAGACCTTCGTTCCCGAACATGGTCCTAGATCGAACCGGATAGTATACAAGAACCAATTTAATGAATATTTCTTACACTGAGGACATCGAGGGAAAATTGGAGGAATTTATATTTATTACTACGACCACTGTGGATCAAGTGAAGAGCCGAAATCTAGTGAAGAAGAGCACCAGGACATCGGAAACCAACAGTGTTGAGTGGATTTAGGTTTATTAGGACCCAGCACTCTTATTCAGGTAGTAATAAGTAGTTAAAGTGAAACTCCAGGTCAGTAATTTGTGATACATTAGCTACCATTTTAATGTACCGTTAACTTAGCTCGTCTAATTATTTGCACGTACGGAAGTTAGCATTATTATATTAATTTAAGTGTAATATTTCTAGTCAGTTATAGTATTCATTTAATTTATGTTTACTTTTAATTAATTTGATTGGCTAGGTTCATTTAAATAGCTAACTTTTGTCAACGTATAGACAGTTAAGTTTACCGTTAGTCGTGTAGGTATGCTTAAAGTAATTACTTGAGACGTGTAGCTTTAATATTTCTGTGATATTGTATTTAATAGGATCAGAATAGATATAATAGGGATAATAAACAACTCAGAATTATAATTTGAATGATTTATTTATTGAATTTTATATTGAATGATAATTTTACCAATTGATAATCTTTGATACTGGAAGCAATAAGATAATAGTTTAGCATTTGTTATATTGTATAGGAATTTTATTGAATATTAATTGAATTATTGTAATACAAATTGAATCTTAATCTATTTATTATTATATACATTTTATTTACAACAGCTTACTAAACCTAATACAAAGTGTAATTTTAATATCTATAATAAAATATATACAATAATTTATCATTCTCAAATTGTTAATTGTTTACATTCAAGGTTAATCAGCTTCTCAAATGGCCGACGACAAAGAGTTAGTGCGCAGGAGAGGCAGTTACAAAGGTCAATTGACACTATTTTCAACATACCTAGCCACATTGAAGGAATCTTCGTTAACCCAGGCTGAGGCACACCAGTTACAGTTGCGTATAGGTAAGATTGAGGCATTGTATGAGCTATATGATGATGTACAAATACAATTAGAGTGCAAAACTGAAAATTTAGATCTACACATGACAGATAGGGCTGATTTTCAGACGAACTATTTTTCAGTACTATCCCGCGCTCAAGAGATATTAAATAACTACAATAAAAAGCGTGAGGAATTCGAGTCATGTAGTAATCGAGGATCGCGTAGTTCTGGCAATCACAAGCTGGTTAAGTTACCTTCGATCTCTTTGCCGAAATTTAATGGAATGCATCAAAATTGGTTATGTTTCCGTGATACCTTTACAAGTCTCATCCATTCTAACGACGAAATCGATAACATAAATAAATTCCATTACCTACGAGCGTCGTTAGAAGGGTCAGCCGCATTAGTCATACAGTCTGTTGATTTCTCGGGTAATAATTACGAGATTGCATGGAACCTCTTGTGTGATAGATTCGATAACAAACGGTTGTTATTGCAAAATCATGTCTCTGCGTTATTTAATATCGAACCGGTCATAAAGGAGTCATCAACGCAATTAAAACGTGTCATTGACGAAGTAAACAAAAACTTGAGATGTTTAGAATCCCTAGGCGAGCCCGTAAAACAATGGGGCACGCTTCTTATTCATATTTTAAGTCACAAATTAGATGCAAGGACTTATCGTCAGTGGGAAGAATACAAAGGAAGCTTAGATAAGAATCAACCTATTACATTCGATCACTTTATTATTTTTATGCGTAATCGTGCCGATCTGATTGAAACTTTAGAGTTATCGAGCGGTGCAACCGCTGGTCAATCGGGTCAGCCGGCTAAAATCGCAATAAAACATAGGACTATGCTTTCTACACAAAACACTAAACACTGTGTCACTTCATCACCACCTAAACCTTGTCCAAAATGTAATGGTGAACATAATTTGACCAATTGTTCTCAATTTCTCGCACTGAGTAATGAAAAACGCCTTGAACTATTACCGACTCTTAAAGTCTGTTTCAATTGTTTCCGAAGCGGTCACTATGCGAACCAATGCAAGAAGCCAGGGTGCAAAATATGTAAACGCAGGCACAATTCACTTGTTCATGTCGCTGCGCATAGGCAAAACACGAGCGTAGATAATTATTCAACTTCGCCGGCCGGAGTACCCTTATGCAATGCGCCGGCACCACCGCCGGCCGCGGCGTTAGACAGCGCGCAGGCTGTAACCTTATCTACGATTGTCGAGACGCCGTCGCACTCACACTCATTACATGAACAAGGCGTACTTTTATCAACTGCATTAATAAAAGTTTATGGCAAAAATAATCGCGAGTATATAGCCAAAGCAGTTTTGGACAGTGCTAGTACTTCATCAATTATGACTGAACGGATGTGTCGACAGTTAAACTTACATACCGATTCTATTGACAAATCGGTTGTAGGCATAAACAACACAATGTCTCATGTAGATAAAATGTGCCGAGTATTAATGAAGTCTTTGAATGAGAACTACTCGACACATCTACATTGTTTTGTTTTGCCGTCAATAACTGGAGTCATACCTAGTCGTCAAGTAGACTTATCGAAAATAAATATTCCATCTGATCTCTGTTTAGCTGATCCTAACTTTCATACGCCGTCAGAGATTGATTTTATAATTGGCGCTGATCTCTTTTGGGATTTGTTAGGATCGAGAAAAATTCATTTAGGTAGTGGGAAGCCGATACTTTTTGAGAGTAGATTGGGATATCTACTCGGAGGCCCGGTAAACAGCGGTCAGGTATCGACATCGCGTACAGTTTATTGTCATTTCACGACGGTTGCTTCTAGCGCTAGTAATGAAATGTTTAATGATGAGATTCAAAACCAATTTTCGCGTTTTGGGCAGCTTCAAAGAGTTTGCCGTGATTCTTCTCATTATTCTCCGAAGGAGAAATTATATAATAAGCATTTTACTGAAAATAAGACTGGACTAGAGCACGGACGTTCGTGTGTACGTTTACCATTAAAGGAAAACCCTAACGTTTTAGGTATTAACCGTGATAAGCACTGTGTCTTATCGTTGAAGCGTAGAATAAAAACGCGCGCAAAATTTAAAGAAACGTTTTGATATTAATGGTCAAATATGTTATTAGGTCGTATGTCTGTACGAGTAAGCGAACTCAATTATAAATATCAATCAACTGAACCATAACATACGATCGACTAATTAATTACAGTTAAATTTAAATGTAGAATCCGCTGAATCAAGACCTTGGGCCTCAGCTGGCAGTTAGATTCTGACAATTATATTCGTTTTTCAAATTTGTCGCGGGTTAAAGTGCACTTCTGTACATGGGACATTTACCCAGATCTCGGCTCACGCCAGGTCTTACGTTTTAAAATATAGGTGTTGATAATGCGGGCTTCTTGACCTCTGCTAGTCGTCAGGGTCGTGGATGCTGATTACTAAGGGATCACTTTGCTATTTTTATATTTTTCTGATACCTCACTACAAAAGCAATAGGTTCGTGGGTGATTTGACCAGTCACAACTACCTGTCAGTATTGCGTCATTTACGTTTAGTAAATTATTATCTAAACGGATTTATTATTATTTGTTATTGTACATCATTGATAGGTGCATGCAATGGATCATCTAAACTATTAAAGCGTTACTGTAGTTTGTTCGCTGAAGCTGCGGCTATACAACATAAAGTAAAATTTTCATTTCGTGCCTGCCTATTCTTCGCACACGGCTAGTCTTTGGAAGCTAGGCTTAAATATAATTTACACATTTAATGTAAGAGTGCTGGGATATTGTAAATAATTATCGTACGAGGAGCTCAATCTCAACACTGGGTTGGTACATACTGAAGCGATCCTGTACTCCCGGCTGCTCACCGCCATCTCGTCGAAACCACAAGACTTGATGCTGCTCCAGGTCTTTTCCTCATCAGAAGTCCGCCTACGTCATTGCCGATATAGGACCTCAAGGACAGTAATGCCAGTTATCTCAGCCGGCATCAGCGCGTTGAACTGCGACAGAACATTTGAATCAGGCAGAGCAAGGAGTACGTATCGGAGCTCCTTGAAACTGGATTCGCTGGTACTGGAAGCTTGAGGTGGTCGTAACGTCGCTGTTCATCTTGAGGCTGATAGCGTCCAAAGAGTTGCAGACATCAGAACCGCAACTAGAAAAGTTCGTCGGTCGTTCTGCAAGGTCTGCCCGCTCCCCGTGTCAACCATGTCTTGTTGAAAGGCAAACTTTCAACACCCGGGGGCATGTTGCCGTGAAATCTACCGCTGGAGCGCCTACACGAATTGTCTACGCAATGTCATCGTACGCGCATTGTGCCATCGAGTGTAAATAGTAGTTTTAAGTTCAAAATTCGCATGTCATTGTCTTCCTACTGATCTTGTAGCGAGTACACGTCTTGTTATAATTTATTCTGGAGTTTTTACTATCCGAGACCTTCAGCCCCGAACAGTATATCTGTATATTTTTATTTATATATGTTTATCACTTTTGTTTTTGTGGTAGTTGTTTATTTAGTCCTATTATTATTATGCAGTGCACCACCTACTAATTTCAAACATTAATTTTTCAACTACTCCGCTACCTAAAGTTTGTCTGGAAGAGATCGCTATTTAGCGATAAGACCGCTTGTTGTTTACCTCTGTCTGTTATTTTAATGTATCTCATGTTGTGTTGTGAATTCCTTGATGTTGGAGGTGTGCAATAAAGAGTATTTGCATTGTATTTGTATCCTTTAAAGTACTGGCATCTAATTTGTTACTTAGCACCTTATACACCTAGGACGGTAAATTCGGCTCGCTTGCTGTTGTGGTCGCAGTTCTAACCTAACCTAACCTGCTTAGTTCGTTTCTGGCGCTTTCACATTTTTTTTATTGTTAGTTGATAAAAACAGTGTGTAAGCACAATTCAATAGTTTCAAAACTAGCCGGTATAATCAAATATTAGTTTTTGGTTCTGTGATAATGATAATAAATCAATGAAATCAGTTTAAAATCTATGTATATAGTATTTGAAATATTGCCAATCAATATAGGCTAGTTGACTTATGTTGGATTATAATTAAACTAATGTTTATTTCGTATAGTATTTCATAAAAGTAGAGGATGGCGGAAAAAAAAATATTTGATCAAAAGATATATAATTATCAACCATTTCAAATAAATTTCAAAAATGGGTCAACTAGCTTACATTCTGTTTAGTTTGGCTCTATACTCCTAGGTGACTGTTAAAGAATGCCATTTGGCATAAACAAAAAATCTTCATAAAAATATAAAAAAAAATGTATTTTGAGTAACTCAAATTCAACAAAGCAAAATTATTATTTTTTTAAGTTAAATTACCTAATTTGGTTCCCTTGTAAAATAAAATGCTTAAAGCATATGTTTTGTTTCTGATTGTGCAGTCGAGCCGTGATCGTGTGCGATGCGTGTCTCCGCCACGTTGTCGTCGCTGGCGGCGCTGCTGCTGCTGGGCGGCGCGCGCGCAGACTGCGGGGGCCGGGGACCCAAGATGACAGCAGCTACACCTATTGTTCGAAGATGTCCTCCTAATTATTATTGTGTGGAATATGGAGACAATATAGAATTATTTTGCTCATTTGACAACGTGCGGAATCTGACTATCCGAAGAATACGAGTAGACATACGCGCCCATGATGAGACAGATCTACCGACATCGGTGCAGAATGCAACGACAACTGTATATGTTCCAAAGCCTACGATAGGAGAGTATAAATACATATGCACTGACAGGACAAGTAGCTGCGCGGCCTCTCTAGATATACATCATAAACCTGCATTGTACGTCACTTCGCCACGCGTGCTATTTCGAATTGATGACTCTGAGTATAGTTACTTTGTGCCTCTCGGGGACAAATTCCAAGTTATTTGTGCGGGCCCGAAAAGTAAAAGGCTTCGTATTTATCAGGAAATTGATACAGATTATCTTAGGGATGAAATAGTACAGACCGAGATAATCAACGACACTTTCGTGGCACACAGGGCTCGGGCAGAGCACACGGGACAGTTTCACTATAGCTGCGTCGACTTCCAGAGTCGTGTGTACCTACAAATCGGGCTAACAGTGGACTACTGGCCCGAGGCTTACAATTTTTCGTGTATATATATAGATTTACATTACGGCGCCAGAATCGAGTGTTCTTGGAGATCTTCTAGTGCAGAAACTATTTCCAAGTTGTATAATGGTGAAAAACTTTGGTGCCAAGTATCAGGTCAGAACGCCCCGCGCTGCGTGATGGAACGTACGTTTTTGTCGGATACTTTTTTTTTTGAGAAAAGTAACATTTATATCGTAGTGCACACTTGTAACGATTACATTTGTAATAATCAAACATTTACATTTAATTTCTACTCGATCCTAAAAATACTGCCCGTTGATTTATTACATGTTAAAATGACAAGTATACACGATGCATTCATGTCATGGCGACCATGTTATGATTATGAAGCCAGTTGTAGTCATAAAGTAGAATATCGGCTGTCAGCATTTGGGGAGACATGGCGACAGGCGGACACCTCGTCCGTGCGTTGTAATAGTAGTTATTGCGAGTTTCGATTAGCGCTCCCGTACCCGGATACGAAATATGAAGTGAGGGTGTACAATAGGTATAAGGAAGCAACTGACGACAGGGTCTGGTCTGATCCAGCTTCCCTGTCTGTAGACACGAAGCCCCTCGCAGAGTGCGCGTGCGCGCCGCCGGGACCGACCGCCCGCAGCGACGCAATATGCGAGGCTTGCGAACTAACACAATATATACACAAAAAGAGCATAACATTAAGAAAATTTAAAAGTGACTTGAAACTAAAACGTGCTGAATTATTAGAAAAACGAAAATTACTCGAACAAATTAAGCCCCTTTTATTTCGTCTTAATTCTAAATACACAACTGAAAAGCAATTCCACACCCCATAATCTTTTTAGGGTTCCGTAGTCAACTAGGAACCCTTATAGTTTCGCCATGTCCGTCCTATCCGTCTGTCCGTCCGTCCGCGGCTTAGCTCCGTGATCATTAGTGCTAGCATAGAACAAACATATTGAATAAAATCAGTTGAGCCGTTTTTGGGTTATCACAAAATTTTCTTTAAAATGACGTAAGTGCCGCGCGGTGTCCTTATACTTCAAACGTTACACATATTAGTTAAGTGCCATACTGCATTAAAACATTTCGCTCAATCAGGCATGTATAATCGATAAGTTCCAGAAGGTAATAAGTAATTACAGTTTCTATGGCGTTTACGACCTTTTTTATAGAGCTTGAAATCTTTCTCGTAATTTAAACCTCGAAGCCCGTCTATTGTGAGTATATAGGCAACTACGGAACCCTACACTGAGCGTGGCCCGACATGCTCTTGGCCGGTTTTTATTTGATGGCTACACGTTCTATTGATTCGTCTTATTTAGTAGAGGATTTATTTTTATTGAATTTACGAGTATGTTAAGTACTTGTTATAATGTTATACCTATAGTTGTTAGTACTCGAGCCCCATCTATTCTTTCGGTCACCATTTCTTCTCAGGTTACTTGAAAGTTACTTCATAGTTTTAGTATAAGCAATAAGCCACCTTTAGTATAAGTTTATATGTTTCCTTTAATGTGTTCTTATAAATAAATCACTTTGACTTTTGACTTGTTGGGCTGGATATATAAATCTCTAAGGAACCTAGATGTAACCTAACCTAATGCAGACGTCTGTACGAACGATATCACACGTCTCTGAGATAAATGTTAGCGTTATTTGTTGATACATATTGTTATCTTTGTGGTCAATTGTAATTTAGTTCGGTGAATAGAGACTAAAGTAGGTACTATGGGTGACCTTACAAACGGTCCGGTAGTTTTGAATTTTTGATATGTTGTCTAGGATGGTTAGTCAGTGTTTAAAATGCACAATCCCCCCCCCCCCAACCCACTTCCGCGCCCGCCGCCATATTGAAAAAAACCGGCCAAGTGCGAGTCGGACTCGCGCACCGAGGGTTCCGTACACACACTTTCCATCCCTAAGTGGTTAAGTTAAGTTTGCACCTGGTATGTATAGCGCCCCATATAAATTAGGTGCAAAGTTAGGTATTAAAATATTAAAAAAAAAACTACTTACTAGATCTCGTTCAAAACAATTTTCGTTGGTAGTTTTTATAGTAATGTACATCATATGTTTTTTTTAGATTTTTCATTTTCTTATTTTAGAAGTTAGAGGGGGGGGGGACCAACTTTTTTCCACTTTGGAAGCGTCTGTCACGCAAACTATTCGCTATAGAAAAAAATATTTTAGAAACCTCGATATCATTTTTTAAGACCTATCCATAGATACCCCACACGTATGTTTGATGAAAAAAAAAAATTTTGAGTTTCAGTTCTAAGTATGGGGAGCCCCCAATATTTATTATTATTTTTTTATTTTTGCATCAAAACCTTAATGCGGTTCACAGAATACATCTACCTACCAAGTTTCAACAGTATAGCTCTTATAGTTTCGGAAAAAAATGGCTGTGACATACGGACGGACAGACGGACAGACATGACGAATCTATAAGGGTTCCGTTTTTTGCCATTTGGCTACGGAACCCTAAAAACCGGCACTTAATATTTTATGCTCATATCTTTCTTTAGGAGAATTTTAGCTAGAAGAAAGCTTAGACAATGTTATAGAGTTAAATTTACTATACTATATTCTCCATCTTATAGTTTGTTTCTAGGACAGATAGTTACGGAGATATGCACATTTAAAAAAGACTGGACACCACGGGAGCAGAAGAGCTGGCAGCATCCTCTCTCAACGTATTAGCGTGGCTATTCAGCGAGGAAATGCTGCCAGCGTCTTCGGGACCATGCCAAAGGGGTCCGATTTTTTAATATTTTAATTATTATACTCCATTTCCGCATATGTTTTAGTTAAGTTCTTAGTTTATAGTTAGTATTTAATTTCGGTATTACTGTTATTGTAAACTTTAAAATGTAGATGTTTTTAATTTAAGACTGAAATTTTATCCATTAACCTTATTTTTTGTAAATTGCACAAAATATTCATTGAATTGTACAAATAATCGAGATTTGTGCGTGGCTTTTTCTTGATATATTAATATAATTATTGTTTGGTGATTTTGACTTCGACGACGCGGTTGGCGCAGTTTGCAGACACCTGCCTACTGAGCCGGCGGTCCCGGGTTCGAATCCCGGCCAGGGCAGATATTTGTGTGATGAACTCGAATATTTGTTCTTGGGTCATGGATGTTATATATATATTTTAAAAATGTTATCTATCTGATTACAACAGCTCTAATCTTGTTGTATTTACATCAGAACCTGACAGTGATAAAATGATTTTATCTAAAACTAACGAACCGCCCCGGCTTCGCACGAGTGCAATGCTGATAAATTATGCAGGTATTATACATATATAAACGATCCTCTTGAATCACTCTATCCATTAAAAAAAACTGCATCAACATCCGTTGCGTAGTTTTAAAGATCTAAGCATACATAGGGACAGCCAGACGGGTTACCCTCATCTGGCAGAATAATATTGGTCAGAAATACACTTCGCATAACACGTTTCGCAGAAACACTTTCGGTCGAATGGTAAGATGGCATAAAGGTATAGTTGGCATTACTACTACCTCGCATACGACACATTTTGCAGCACATTGTTTTGTAGAATATCTCTTTGGCCGACTTTGGTTGAGCATAATTTTATGTACCATAATAATCCTATAGCATACGATTACAATAGCATAATTATTTTCTACTAGCAGAAAAGTGCGTTAAGTAAACTTTACGTAGTAGAATGTAAGTACCGTTAAGTACGACGACGAGCGGTTTGAGGAGCAGTGTTAGGTATCTTGCCGCCGCGGGGCAACTGCCACTAAATTTTTAATCACAACAATTGTAATGCATAGATGGATGGTCTCTCTCCGCAGCACCTAAAAGACCTACTGGGAAATAGCAGTGGTGACGCTGGCGGACTCCTTCTGGACAGCATCACGCAGCTCATTAACCTGATGCTTTCTGGTAAAGTCTGCAGTGATGTACTAAGTGTCCTTTATGGAGCTAATCTCTGCGCTCTAAAAAAGAAGGACGGAGGAATACGACCGATCGCTGTAGGCTTTACTTTCAGGCGAATTTGTTCCAAAATATGTTGCAGGTATATTTTTGAACCCTTGACCAAGAAACTTCAACCCATTCAGCTTGGTTTTGGCAGTAAAGGCGGTTGCGAAGCTGCTGTTCACGCAGCGCGCGCCTTTGTCAATGACGATAGTTGCGAAGTGCTGCTGAAAGTGGATGTTAAAAAATGCTTTTAACTCTGTCGATAGAGGTGCTCTACTCAAGCAAGTCAATGACGCAACTCCGTCGATATATAAATATTTATGGCAATGCTATCATGAATCCTCGCAATTACTTTTCAAAAATCACCCACTTTTATCAGCTGTTGGTTGCCAGCAAGGGGACCCTCTTGGTCCCGCCATCTTTAGTCACGGCCATTCATCCCGTAATTTAATCTCTAAAATCACAGTTTAACTCGTGGTACCTTGATGACGGCACTCTAGGAGGCGACTGGAAAACTGTTTTGGCTGATCTCAAAATCTTAAATGACTCATTCTCATCAATTGGTCTTGAATTAAATTTTTCCAAATGTGAGCTCTTCATTTCTAATAACATTGCCGCTTCAGATTCAGATACAAACAATATCATTCACCGTTTCAACTCATTAGCCCCTAACATCAAAATCATCGACAAAACCACTCTCAGACTTTTAGGAGCCCCTATTTTTCCAGAATCTATACCTCCGCTCATTAAAGAACATCAAACTACCCATAAAGATTATTTGGACCGCCTTCTAAAAATAAATCCCCACATGGCTCTGGCAATTATAAAATTTTGTCTTTTCGTACCTAAATTTACGTATATCCTAAGGTGTAGCCCTATTTGGAAATACCCACATCTTATCGAGCCCCTAGATTCTGTCCTCAAGTCCACGCTCACATCAATTTTAAACATCAACCTCGACAGCCGCGCTTGGAACCAAGCCTCCCTTCCAATACGCTATGGTGGTTTGGGCATCAGGCAAGTTGTCAGTGTCGCTCTTCCGGCCTTTTTATCTTCGTTTCACAGCACTCAAGACTTAGCAAATAAAATTTTCAGTCCATCTTCTTACAACGACTGCATTGTCTGTGTGAACGAGGCCAGGGAAGAGTGGACGCGGGCTTGCCTGAATGCGCCATTCCCAGTTTCCACCAAATCGCAGAGGTTGTGGGACGAGCCGCTCTGTCAACTGGTTCTAAAAGATCTGACAGATACGGCACAAAATTCGACAGAGCGTGCTCGCCTACTTGCCGTGGCGGAACCGGAATCGGGGTTTTGGCTCCATGCGCTACCATCACCTAACATTGGTACGCTGCTGGATAAAACAACTCTCACCCTGGCAACAAGTCTGCGACTTGGCACTAAAACCACCGAGCCTCACCGCTGCCGTTGCGGCTCAACCGTGGACGAGTTAGGCCACCACGGCTTATGCTGCCAAAAGAGCGCCGGTCGTATATCCCGGCACGCTTCCCTGAACGACGTCATACGGAGGGCCCTTGTCTCCGTCAATGTGCCGGCTATTTTAGAGCCGAACGGTATCGCACGCGACGATGGCAAGCGACCTGATGGTATGACGCTCGTTCCGTGGAGGTTGGGCCGGACGCTCATTTGGGACGCTACTTGCGTCGATACACTGGCCGCGTCCCACCTCCAAGCCACGTCCTCCAAAGCCGGAGCGGCAGCCGCAACGGCTGAAAACCTCAAGAGGCGCAAGTATGCCGCCCTAGGCAAGGGCTACATATTTGCGCCGTTTGGAGTTGAAACATTCGGCCCGTGGGGACCAGGTGCCAAGAATCTCTTTAAAGAGATTTCGGAACGGGTCTTTATTGGAATCCATAATTTCCTTTGTCCTACTTGTAAATTCCATAATAACGGTGGTCATAATGATCTTTTGCCATAATAACGTTTATCCTAATGTAAATGCCATAATATTGATCATCCTAATATTGAATATCGTAATGATTATTTGCACTATTATCTTAAGTACTAATGATCAAGTGTCCTATCAGTTACATATCCTAATACTAGTTGCCATAATCATCATATGTCTTAAAAGTTACTTATCCTAATTATTATCACCGATTTTTAGAACCTAACCTATAGTTTTCGGGGTTCAGCAAGTCTGACGCTCCGCTATACGTGGTCACAATACAAACCTAACCTAACCTACAGTTTTCGGGGTTCAGCCAATAACCTAACCTATAGTTTTCGGGGTTCAGCAAGTCTTTTGACGCTCCGCTCGCTTCGCTCGCTCCGCTATACGTGGTCACAATACAAACCTAACCTACCCTGCAGTTTTCGGAGTTCAGCCAATAACCTAACGATAGTTTTCGGGGTTCAGCAAGTCTGACGCTCCGCTACACGTGGTCACAATACAAACCTAACCTAACCTACAGTTCAGCCAATAACCCAACCTACAGTTTTCAGGGTTTAGCCAATTCGATATTTGTCCAAGTCGGACCTTTTTTTTTTTTTTTTTTTTTATACTGGGAAATGCTGTTGCGCATCCCGCCCCTGGGACACAGGGCGGGTATGTGGGACTCCCCGGCTAGAGCAGCCGAGATACCCACTAAAACCCAGTGTCACCCTCCTTGTCGCTTTCGAGGGGAGCCAGCAGGATCGCTTGCGCATTCTACTGCGGCTCTCGCGACTAGCCCGCTAGGCGAGCACGGCTCTCATCCCGTTCCCGCGAGCTGATGTGAGCGGCCCAGGTCCCCCGACCTGGCTCACCAGTCTTTTAGGGTGGGGCATTCAGATGGGCGTATCGCCGACGTGCCCGGCCCACCCTGCGTCTTCGGATTGGAGGAGCTTGTGGGTCGTCTTCCCGCCTCCGCTCCGCGGCCTCCTTTTGCGTCATGACTGTTTTGCAAAAGGAGGCCATCGCCTTCCAGGACCTCTCGTTGTTGAGCATTTTCGCTACGACGGTCGGTAGCGAGAGATCCCCTCCCACAACAGTGGCCAGGATTTGCCGCTGCGGCCCCCACGCTGCGCATTCCTCCAGAGTATGGCGCACCGTATCTGTCGTGGCACCACACTCGCTGCAGCGGGGACTCTCCTCACGGCCCGCCACTCGGTGCAGGTACTCACCGAAACAGCCGTGTCCGGTGAGGACCTGCACCAGGTGGAAGTCCAACGCGCCCCATTTTCGGGTGACCCACCGTTCGAAACTGGGCAAAAGTGCGTCCAGTGTCACCCGGCCCACCGCGGCCGCTTCCAGGTCCATCTTCCACCTCCGCAGCAGGGCGGCTCCGGCGGCACTTCTTAAATGTTCAACCTCCCTTGGACATGGGATCTCCCTCCGGGCCCTCAGCTCCGCCCGATAGGCGTACACCTCTGCGAGGGCCTCAGCCTGGAGTTCCCAGGGAGGGTCGCTAGCCAGGAGGGTGGCCGCCGCCCACGATATCGTTCGGTACCCTCTGCACGCTCTCACGGCTGTTGTCCTTTGCGGTCTACGCAGAAGGGTCACGTTTTGGGTCGTGAGGGCATCCACCCAGACGGGTGCCCCGTACAGTGCCATGCTCCGGATGATCCCCGCGTAGAGGCGCCTGCATGGGGATTGAGGGCCTCCCTGGTTGGGAAGAAGCTTGCCCAAGGCCATCGCTGCACTCATCAGGCGGGGCACGAGCCGAGTAAAGTGGGCCCGGAAATTCCACCGACCGTCGAGGCTGAGACCGAGGTACCTCATTTCTGTCCCAACCTCAACTCTCGCTCCCAGAAGGGTGATCGCTGCCCCACGAGGGGGGCCTTTCCGCGGTCCATGGAACAGGATCACCTCTGTCTTGCCCACGGCGACTTCGAGGCCCAGTAGGCGGATCCTCTCCACAGCCAGGGTCGCCACCACCGTTCCTAGGCGCGCAGCATCCTGGTAAGTCCGTCCCCGGGCTATGACGAGTGTGTCATCTGCATAGCAGATGATGCTTGTCCCGGGGAGGAGCGGGCAGCGCAGTAGCCAGTCAAATCCGATATTCCACAGGACAGGGCCCAAAACGGAGCCCTGTGGAACACCGCATTCAACACGGTGTTGGTGCACCAGCCCGTCTGAGCCCTCCCATTGGACCACTCTGTCGCGCAGGTAATCCTCCAACAATCGCCGGAGATAGTTAGGCACTCCATGGAACCGGAGTGCCTCAACAATTGTCTCGAACGGCAGGCTGTTGAAGGCATTCCTCACGTCCAGTGAGATGGCAAGAGCCACATTCCCCTCCTCCACTGCAGAGGTGGTCTGGGCTTTAAGGGCTAGCAGCGCGTCAATGGTCGAGCGACCCTCCCGGAACCCGTACTGGGTCTCTGCGAGGTCCGGTCCGACGACTTCCAAGTGTCGGACGAGGCGGTTTGCGAGAATCTTCTCCAACATTTTGCCGGCCTCGTCCAACAACACAATGGGCCTGTAGGCTCCAGGTGATCCAGGTGGTCGGCCTTCCTTAGGGATGAGGGCTAGGCGGCCCACCTTCCATATTTTCGGGAAATGCCCGACGCGGAGGCAGGCGTCGAATACTTCCCGGATCCAGTCCCCCATCTGCTTTGCCGTGGTGAGTAGCAGCCCTCCCGGCACGCCGTCGGGTCCTGGAGCGGTCCGTCGCCCCTTGAGGCGGGCGTAGGCTACCCCCATCTCTCCCTCCCTTATTGGGGGGATCTCCTCCTGCACGTCTTCCTGCTGTGGTTGTTGTTGGGAGGGAGGTGCCATGGCCGGTGGGCGGTGCCCGGTGGAGTAAGGGAAGAGTTGTCCCACTATTTGCTCCACGGCTTGTGGCTCCAGGGCCTTCGTCGGAGGGACACCTGTGGTGTGGAGTTTTTTCCGCGCCATACGGTATGGGCGTCCCCAGGGGTCTCTATCTAGGCCCACGAGGAGCTCCTCCCTGGCCGCAGACTTTGCCTTGCTTATGGCCAGCTGGAGCTCCTTTTTGCGCTCTCTGTAGATATCCCGGAGGCGAGCCTCCTCCGCTGTCTCCTCACCGTTCCCGCGGCGGCGTCGGCAGCGGGCGTGCGCTCGCCTGGCTGCATTTGCCTGCGCCCTCTGGTTGGTGATCCCTTGTGACCACCAGTAAACTTGACGGCGCGGGGCAGGTTGGCCAGCCCTCGGCATGGCCGTGTCACACACCTCTGTAAGTGCGGCACGGACTCGATCGGCCAGAACATCCACGCCCGCCCCGTCTGTACCCGTCTCAGGAGCCTGCCAGCGCTGCACTATGGCTGCCTCTTTGGCAAGCTCCCTATCCAGCCGCGTCAGGGTCCAACGTGGGAACCGACTGCGCCCTCCTGAGGAGTTTTCCAGTCCAGGGGTAATATTTGACACCTCGAAGCGGATGTATAGGTGGTCCGATAAGGTTTCTGTCTCCTCGTCTACCCTCCAATTTTGTACCCTGCTCGCGACAGACGGGGTGGCAAACGAAACGTCCACCACGGACCCCCCCTGCTGTCGGACACAGGTGTGTGCTTTCCCTCTGTTTAAGAGGGCTAGCCCGGCTTGGATGCTCCAGACCTGTACGGCTTTTCCTCGGGCGTCGGTCCCTGGGCTGCCCCACTCACGCGACTTGGCATTGAGGTCACCGAGAAGGATTATGGGCCTCGGGTTCATCCTCCCCACCGTTGCTCTGATGTTGTCGAGAAATGTTTCAAATTCCGCCAAAGGCCGGTTGGGAGAGAAGTATGCCCCGATGATGGCGTACTCGCCCCATTCCACCGCTACGACCCCAGGCCTCCTCTCGAGGGCAGAAAGGGGGGGACCTGTATTTGCCCCCTTCAGGATTGCCACAGTCCCGTCCAGGTCTCCAGCCCAGCTATGATGGGCAGGGACATAGTATGGCTCGCAGGCCACCGCCAAATCCACTTGCCACTGTGCCATGGATTGGATGAGCAGGTCTTGTGCCCCGGCGCAGTGATTAAGGTTCGCCTGTAGGAAGCTGGTGTGTCTGGGATTGTTCATTCCGACATTTCAACGGTATCCGTCGGTGGCTCCGTGCCGTCCCCCTCATCTGTGGTGGTGGCCTCGGTCCTAGGAGCTATAATCCCTCTCATGTTTGGGGGTAGACATTTTCTACCACCCATGTGGTGATCGGGGGGCCTTCCCGCATCGGCGCACACGGCACAATGTGGTTCGCTACTGCAGGCCGCCGACTTGTGTCCCTCCTTGCTACACCGGAAACACAGATTGTCCCGGCATACGTTGGAGGGGCATGTAGCTCGAGTGTGTCCCGTCCCCATACACTTATAGCAGCGTAGTAAGCGCTGCTCCAGGGCTTGGACCTTGGCCGAGCTCCAGCCAACCTGAACCGTTCCTTCTTTTGCCAGAGCGGCTGCCACACTAATGGGGCATTGCGCCACCACCGATCCCATGCCCATTCGGCCCCTCCTAATAGTGAGGACCTTTACGTACTCTTCCGGGCACTCTCCAGCCTTCGCTATCGCAGCGGCTACCTTTTCTGGGGTAGCTGAGTCATCCAAACCCGTGATTCGCACGTCCGCACGCATCACTGGCCTGGTGACCTTGGCTAGACCATCCAAGGCCCCGCGGAGGCTCTCCGCCAACTTATCAGCAGCTGCGGCCTTCCCTTCTCCGCTTAGCTCCAGGATGCGTGTCCCTGCCACAGACGCACGGATTTTGAGCGTCCCTGGGCTGACGCCTAGTCCCTGCAGGTTAATCTTCGACTCCGCCGTTTCTATGATAGAGGCGTATGTAACGCCTCGCTTAGCTGCCTCGGGGTCCATGCTGATGACTACAGCTGCCGACTTTGGGGAGGCCAGTTTTGGTTTCCCTGAGGCCTTTTTCTTTAACGCCCGGCTTGGGGCTGGTGGCGGGATCCCTGCAGCTGGCTTCTTCTTCTTTGCTTTTCTCGCCACCTGCACCCATTGTCCCTCCCCTTCCATGATCGCATCTGTTATCGGGGCCGTAGAGGGTCCCTGCAGCTGCTCTTCTGCCCTCTTAGCAGGAGCCGACTTGGGTGCAGGAGTGGCTTTGGACCTAGCCTTGGCGGGAGTGCTTTTCTCCCGAGTTCCACGAGAAGTCTTAGAGGGCGCTGCGGCCGGGACCGTTAGGGCCTTCGGAGCCACAGCAGCCGCTTTTTTCCTGTCCATTACTACCGGGGCTTGGTGGGCAGGCTCCGGCAGAAGGCGGTCTTCGATAGCCGCAAAACGGGCGTCCAGCATTGCTCCCACCATTATGGCAAAGGAGCATTTTAATTCCTCCAGATCGACCGCGGGGGCCGGTGGCTGAGTCCGCGTCACGGCGAATTCGCGGCGATGGGCCTTTAACTCTGCCCGTAGTGAGTCTAGCTCCTTTCGAAGCCGTCCGTTATCTCGACGAAGTCGTTTCGTCTCCTCTTCCTCCCTCCGGGAGGAAAGTATGTCCACCACAGACAGGAGTGAGGCAGCAGACTCTTTAAGCCGCTTCACCATCGGCCCCTGGAGGTGTCCGGATTTTTTGGCCACCCCAACGATGATAGCGGCCTTGTCCGCGGCCATAGTCCGCAGCTCATCAGGGGAGAGGTTTACGGGATCTACCTCTTTCTGTCCTCCATCCCCTTCCTCTTCCAGATCGGGAGTCACCGGTGCCTTCTCCTTGTAGAAAGCCCGACAGCGTAGTCTTCGGTTGAATTCGGCCTCAACGTTCTCCTCTGCCGCTACGCGGCACTCCGACATGACTGGTGGACTTTCTGGATCCACACCCCTGCCTCGCCTTGCGTTTGCAATGGGTCTGTTAGCCAGCTTGGGGTCGTTCCAGGTGACTCCAAGAGCGCTCACGTCCATGTTTTCAACCCGCGTCAGCTCAACGCGCAGTTGCGGCAGTGTTGAGTGCGGGTCTTGGCCATCTTTATTCGGTTTCACCTCTGCTACTATGCCGACGGCTTCCCTCGCCGGTGTCTGAATCGCAGTGGAGTTCAGATCAGTCCGTGTACCCGAGAAGCCCACGGATTGGTCGAATCCATCCCGTCTTCTCGGCGATCGTGCCAGGGACATACGAGGGCGGAATATCTCCTCTTCAGCCCTTACGTCCAGATCAAGGTGTTTCGCGCCGAGGTTGTTGGCTTCGGCGCGCGCCATCAGGGCGCCCGCTTCCACCGCAGTGTCAACAAAATCCACTCGTTGTGCAGGTTCGTGTCCAGGTCCGTTATCCTTTTTAAAATTACTAATTTTTGTTCCCACGAGAGTGGGGGAAATAACCGGTCCACCCAGGCAGTGCCCCCTGTACCTGGGTAACCCTAATACCACTGGGAGGTTGGGCGGTCTCCCAGGGTTGGTCACTAGTGGCTGGAATACCCTCCAGCCACTCTCGGAGGGTGAGAACAGGCACGGGCCCCAGCACGCCCAGTCCGGACAAGACCCCCCCGCCCCGACACAAGCCCACCCAAGCAGAACCCCTCGCTGTGCCCAGGATCTGTGCAACCTCCAGGACAACGATTCCCCCACTCCCCCGACACTGATCCCAAACTAGGGAGATTATACGCGCCCTCCATTTCCTCATGAAATGGGAGGACGCAATCTACCCCAGCTCAAAGAGCAGTGCCTGGCGGGTGGAAGGTTCGCCGGTCCAGAGGCTGCTCACATCCGAAGCACACGAGGGGCCACTCGGGCAGACTCTAGTGTCAGGGCGGACGAACCCCGTCCAGGCTACGCGCGCAAAAGCCCGGTCCTGTTGACCCCCTCCGTCGAGTTTCCCGACGCCATGTACCGCAGCGTCGGGAATTGGGGATTTTTTATAGAGGTTGTCTCCTCGCGGTCCGGCCAATGAAGGCAAGACCTCCGTTCCCGTTCCAAGCCGCGAGACGTGACCACGACACTCGGAACGGGGTTACGGGTCCAGCGGTGGCGCGGGCAGGATAAGCCCCCCAGCGCCTGCCCGACGGCATGGTAAGTGCTCGCCAGGCCCGCCCTCCCTTGGTTCCTCCACTGCGCCCTCTGCTATTCAGAGGGACGCGCGGAGAACCCTCCCGGGGACAAAACTCCCACGGCTCCTCCTCCGATCTCGTCCACTGCGCCCTCTGCTACTCAGAGGGACGCGCGGAGAGTCCCTCCCGGGGACAAAAGTCCCACGACTCCTCCTCCGGTCTCGTCCACTGCGCCCTCTGCTACTCAGAGGGACGCGCGGAGAGTCCCTCCCAGGCCGAAGCCCCCCTTTCCCCCCCTGGGCCAAAGCCCCCCGTTTCCCCCCCAGTGTTTGGTTCGCGGGACTATGTCCTACCCCGGCTCGACGTCAGCAGCCGGGGCGTTCCCCTATCCACCACCCGGGGACGCGCCACGTCGGGGTTCACCTCCCCGCCCACTCGGACAACCGAGCAGGTCCGTGGGTCCAAGTCGGACCTGCCTTAAGGTGAAATAGGTAATGTAAGGAATCGTAAGCCAAGTCGGACCTGTGCGGCTCGCTCGCTTCGCTCGCTCGTTAGGGTCATAGTTCAACCTAACACTCCTCCTCGCTTCGCTCGTCGTCGTACCTAACCTAACCCAAGTCTGACCTGCGTTAAAGTAGGATATTAGGTAATGTTATTATAGCTTATGATCATTATGGCAAGTAATCATCATGGCATTTGACTTTAGGACATGTGATTTATGGTTTTGTATATTATGACTCGTAAGTTTTATGTGTTAATAGATTAGTACAAAACATATTAGGTATTTAGAGCATTAGGTAATGTAATATTATGGTTTATGATCATTAGGATGTAAGATCATTATGGCAAATAATCATTATGACAAATGATTGATATGTCAAAAGTGTTTAGAGTAAATGTGGTATGGCATTTGACTTTAGGACATACGATATTGTTACGCCGGTAGGTTAGGTCAAAAACTTTGAACGTCAATTTCAGTGCTTTAGAGGCGTATTCAGCAGGCTGAAAAGTCATTTCAGGCCGTTTCAGAAGTTGCTCTATCACATATCTAAAAATCGAAATTTCACCCAAGATGCCGTCGTTTTCAGGCGCCTGAAACATGTTTTCAGTCCGTTTCAGGGCACCCTCTATCAGATGACGCCATAACCTGAAAACCCATTTTCAGGCGTTTTCAGGACCCCTTATGGGCCTCTGAAGCTCAAATCGTTATATGGCGAAATATCCCGTAGGAGTGACAGAGATAGCACTAGTAGAAAGAGATAGCTATACTTGGAACATTCGAGAAGTGTGTGACAGAGATAGGACTACTAGAAAGGGATAGCTATACTCGGAACATTCGAGAAGGGAGTGACAGAGAGTGCACCTTTAGAGAGAGACATATATGGCCTCGAATGTTCTCGGCCCTCACACTGGACCTTACTAGAATATTCGCGATATGTGTGGACAATGAGTCTAGAGCGGTTCCGTGGAATATAAAAGGCGCCGACGGCCGGCGCGAGTTAGTTACATTTTAACTGCGATACAGTGCGAGTAAAGGATAATCGGAGAGAAAGACTCAAGTGATTAGTGCGCTTTAAGTACAGTTCGTGTGAATAGTGAGTGCGTAATTTGAGTAATACTGTGTTTGTGTTAATTAGTGGATTTTAAGTACAGTTCGTGTGAATTGTAAGTGCGTTATTTTGAGTAATAAAGTGTGTCTTTTATTTAGTGGATTAATTTGTGCTTTTCTATCAAATACGAACCCCACGCTCGTAACATTTGGTGTCAGAAGTGCAGATAGAAAATGCCGTTAACGCCACGAGAAACAGAGCCGAAGGGAGTGACGACGCGAAGCCAAACTTCTGGATCTGGAGACTCGACGCCTGGTACGTCGGAATCTCCTGCTCCAGCTGCACAGGGAGTGGACCTTAACGCCATCTTCGTCCTCCTAAAGGATCAGGCGAGAGAACTAAAGGAACAGTCAAGGAAACAGGAGGAACAGGCTCGAATCCTCAAGAACGAGCTTCGGGAACAAAAAGAGGAACAGGCTCGAATCCTCCAGAAAGAGCTTCGAGTACAAAAGGAATACCAGGAGGAACAGGCACGAATGCTTCGTGAGGTACACGAGTCTACGACTGAATGGCGGAAAGAATTGTTTGAGGTTCAAGAAAAACTGGCCGATATGGATATAAAACTTGAAACTCGAGTCCATGAGGTCGATAATAAAATCGAGGGCTTCAAGGAAAAGATCAATGAGGATGTGGAAGCCTACAAGAACCGCCTCCAGAAACTAGAAGTAAAAGTGGCGAATGGTGCAAGCACCTTTGTACCCGACGCATCGGTGGCGGGAGGCGGCAGGTTCAAGGTACCTCCTTTTGATGGTACCTCATCGTGGACCGCCTACAAACTGCAGTTCGAGTCTGTTTCCCAGGCTAATGGCTGGAGCAAGGAGCAAGCCAGGACAGCACTGACGTTGGCACTGCGTGACGAGGCCCTTACCATACTCGAAGCTCTGGGAAGCGACCGGACGTACGACCGCCTTCTGGAAGCCTTGGAGGCACGATATGGCGACGGTCACCTGGAGCATGTATACCGGGCTCAGTTAAAGGACAGGACTCAAGGACGTAACGAGTCCTTGCAACAGTGGGCCCTGGAAATCGAAAAGTTGGTCAGGAAGGCCTATCAACGGACATCAGCATCCTTTGTAGACAGTATGCTGGTACAGGCCTTCATCGATGGGATCCGGGATCTGGAAGTGAGGGCAGCCGTGCGATTGGGACATCACGGCAGCCTGAAAGATGCAGTAGCCCACGCTCTCGAGGTGGAAGCTGTACGACAGGACTCATCCAGGCCTTTCAGGGTGCGCGAAGTGTCGACTACGAAGCCGGTAGATTCCCGCCGCGAGTTCGGGCCACGTTGTTATCAATGTGGAGAACGTGGTCACCTGCAGTCAGGCTGTCCGAAAAGGACTAGGAGGGACAGAGACCCCGCTCCAATGGCGAGGACAATAGGTTCTGTGGAGTCAGAGCCCCAGCAGGGAAACGAATAAAAGCCAGGACTATGGGACGAGTGCTGGCTGGTGGTCGAAATGTCCCAATTATGATCTCACAGGCGAACGACGGGAATAGTCTGGTCGTCAAAGGAGAAATTGGTGGAATACCATGTCTCCTTACCATAGACACCGGAGCTTCTCGGACGGTGATCTGCTCTCGGCTACTGAAACACCTGACCGGAGATCATCTAGTCCGACCTAGGCATCTCCAGCTGCAGACCGCTACCGGCCAGTACATTTCCGTCCAAGGGGAGCGAGGGTTGGCTGTGAAAATAGGTGAAAGAGAATACTGGCATAAAGTAATCGTTGCTAACATCGTGGACGACTGTATTATTGGATTGGATTTTATGAGGAGATATGACTGTAAAATCGACTTGAAGGTTGGAGTTCTAAAGTTTGGAGTTGATGAGATTCCTATACAAGGTGGAGTAAATGGAAATGTCTACTGTACCAGGAGAACCATTCTTCAACCAAGGTCGCAGGTTTTAGTTCCTGTGAAATTGCCGAACTCCACAAGGCCGCAATCTTACCGCTGTGTGGTGGTGGAGAGGTTAGATGCTGATAAACCGTGGATAACAGCCCGTACAATGGTAACCACGGCATCTACAGCATTTGTGAGGATCCTTAATCCAAGCGACACAGAATGCGTCCTCAATAAAGGAACGCTGGTCGGATCATGCGAAGAAATTTCCTGGTTACGAAGCTGTCGGGAATCTGAGGTAAGCGTAAAACCTGGGCATGTTAAGCCTTCAGTGGATGTTGAAAAGTTACTGAACGACTCCATGAAGGACCTTACCAAGGAGGAATTCCTTAAGGCGCGTAGTTTACTGCTGAGATATCGCAATGTCTTTTCTACGCATGACGACGATATTGGAAGAACTGGAGTGGTCCAGCATGAGATTGAAACTGGGGAAACCATGCCTATCCGACAGCGCCCTCGAAGAGTTCCAGTAGCTCGGGAGAAGGAGGTTGAGGGCATGATCGAGGAAATGCGAAGAAGCGGCGTTATTGAACCTTCAACAAGCCCGTGGTGTTCTCCCGTAGTTTTGGTTAAGAAGAAGGACGGCACCATGAGATTCTGTATTGACTACCGTCGACTTAATGATGTGACCAAGAAGGACAGCTACCCACTTCCTCGAATCGACGACACCTTAGACACGTTGAACGGAATGAAATGGTTTTCAACGTTGGATCTGAAAAGCGGCTATTGGCAAGTCGAAATCAAGGATAATGATAAAGAGAAGACGGCCTTCTCTACTGGCAAGGGACTCTGGCAGTTCAATGTTATGCCATTTGGACTGTGTAATGCACCAGCCACATTTGAGAGATTAATGGAACAAATATTAGCTGGACTTCTAGGAGAAACTTGCTTGGTCTATTTGGATGACATCATTATCGTTGGTAGAGACTTTGATGACCACTTGAATAAATTGGAGCAGGTGCTAGCCAAACTACGAGGGGCAAATCTGAAACTCAGTCCGAAGAAATGCTCGTTTTTCAAACGTAAAGTGAATTACTTGGGACACGTGATCTCAAAGGATGGCATCCAGACAGATCCTGAGAAGATTAGCGCCGTGAAGGATTGGCCGACGCCAAAAGACAAGACTGCAGTACGTGCCTTTTTGGGGCTTTGCTCATACTACAGACGTTTTGTGAAGAACTTCTCGGATATAGCGAAGCCTTTGCATCAACTAACGGAAGAAAAACGATCATTTGACTGGAACGAACAATGTGAGTCAAGTTTCAACGAGCTTAAAGGAAGACTTTGTGAAACGCCAATATTGGGGTATCCAGACCCGGAGGTGGATTTCATTGTGGACACAGACGCTAGCAACACTGGAATTGGAGGTGTCTTGTCACAGAAGAAAGGAGATAATGAAGTTGTGATTGCGTACGTCAGCAAGTCATTATCTAAACCAGAGAGGAATTACTGTGTCACTCGGAGGGAGTTGCTAGCAGTTGTCAAGACGTTACAGCATTTCAGCAAATATCTGTTGGGAAGAAAGTTTCGTATCAGAACTGACCATGCCGCTTTGAAGTGGTTGCTATAGAATTTAAAAACCCCGAAGGACAAGTGGCAAGATGGATTGAACAACTGCAGGAGTATGATTTCATCATAGAACACCGTAGTGGGAAATCACATGGAAATGCTGACGCCCTATCACGAAGACCTTGTGCGGACGACTGTAAACATTGCTCAAGACAAGAAGACAAGGAATGTGTTCGCATGATAAGAACTGATACGGTTAGCGACGAGTGGAGTGATGAAATCATGCAGCAAGCGCAACAAGAGGACCCTGACGTGAGACCCATTTTTGATTGGATTAATGCTGGTGAGCCAAAACCAAGATGGTGTGATGTAGCTCCGATGAGTGCAGTAACAAAAAGCTACTGGGCACAATGGGATAGCTTGGTTATTCATAATGGCGTTCTATGTAGAAAATGGGAATCAACAAATGGGAAGGATGCTCACCTGCAAGTCGTTGTCCCAAAGAAAAGGGTGAAAGATGTTTTGAGAAGCTTTCACGATGGAGCATCCGGTGGACACCTTGGAGTAAAAAGGACTCTAATGAAAATTCGGCAACGCTTTTATTGGATTCACTGCCGAGAAGATGTTGAAAATTGGTGTAAACGATGCACTAACTGTGCATCAGTCAAGGGACCGCATACCCGTAGCCGAGGAACACTCAAGTTGTACAACGTTGGAGCCCCTTGGGAACGGGTTGCATTAGACGTCGCAGGACCGTTTCCAGCATCTGACTCCGGAAACAAGTACATTCTTGTCGTCATGGACTACTTCACGAAGTGGCCTGAAGTATTTGCCATTCCAAATCAAGAAGCGGTAACCATAGCTGAAAAGTTAGTGAACGAAGTATTCTGCCGGTTTGGGGTACCTCTCGAAATCCACAGTGATCAAGGTAGAAACTTCGAATCTGCGGTCTTTCAGGAGACTTGTCGCATAATGGGAATTCATAAGACGAGGACTACGGCGTATCATCCACAGTCAGATGGAATGGTTGAGAGATTTAACCAGACACTGGAGAGACATCTAGCCAAGGTCGTTGAGAGCCACCAAAAAGATTGGGATCGGCATATCCCCCTCTTCCTGTTGTCTTATAGGTCGGCAACTCACGAAAGTACGGCGGTTACTCCATCGTATGCGAACTTTGGAAGAGAACTCCGTTTGCCTGCAGATCTCCTGACTGGACGTCCGCCTGATACACCGAGATCTATCACAGAATATGCGAGTGATTTGAGGGATCGGATTGATGATGTTCACAGCCTGGTACGTGAACACGGGCTCCACGCTAGCATAAAGATGAAAACCCGATATGACCGGAAGTCTTATCAAGTGGGTTTTGAGGAAGGTTCGTTGGTGTGGCTACATAACCCTATGCGACGAGTAGGAAAATCCCCGAAACTGTCTCCGAATTGGGAGGGGCCTTACAAGGTAGTCACTAAAATAAACGACGTCACGTATCGAATTCAGCGGAATCCTCGTAGTCCCAGCAAGATCGTTCACGTTGACCGGCTGGCTAGATACCACGGAAATAATGATGCTCGGGACGAGCATGTCTTAGGAGGGGGCAGTGTTACGCCGGTAGGTTAGGTCAAAAACTTTGAACGTCAATTTCAGTGCTTTAGAGGCGTATTCAGCAGGCTGAAAAGTCATTTCAGGCCGTTTCAGAAGTTGCTCTATCACATATCTAAAAATCGAAATTTCACCCAAGATGCCGTCGTTTTCAGGCGCCTGAAACATGTTTTCAGTCCGTTTCAGGGCACCCTCTATCAGATGACGCCATAACCTGAAAACCCATTTTCAGGCGTTTTCAGGACCCCTTATGGGCCTCTGAAGCACAAATCGTTATATGGCGAAATATCCCGTAGGAGTGACAGAGATAGCACTAGTAGAAAGAGATAGCTATACTTGGAACATTCGAGAAGTGTGTGACAGAGATAGGACTACTAGAAAGGGATAGCTATACTCGGAACATTCGAGAAGGGAGTGACAGAGAGTGCACCTTTAGAGAGAGACATATATGGCCTCGAATGTTCTCGGCCCTCACACTGGACCTTACTAGAATATTCGCGATATGTGTGGACAATGAGTCTAGAGCGGTTCCGTGGAATATAAAAGGCGCCGACGGCCGGCGCGAGTTAGTTACATTTTAACTGCGATACAGTGCGAGTAAAGGATAATCGGAGAGAAAGACTCAAGTGATTAGTGCGCTTTAAGTACAGTTCGTGTGAATAGTGAGTGCGTAATTTGAGTAATACTGTGTTTGTGTTAATTAGTGGATTTTAAGTACAGTTCGTGTGAATTGTAAGTGCGTTATTTTGAGTAATAAAGTGTGTCTTTTATTTAGTGGATTAATTTGTACTTTTCTATCAAATACGAACCCCACGCTCGTAACAATATTATGGATTGCGAAGGAGACCCTTCGGAACGCCTGGTCGAAGCTTCAGGTGACCAGAGGGCTGGCAGCTACTTTGGACAGCGACTGAGCCTCGCCATCCAAAGAGGCAACGCTGCCAGCCTTCTAGGTACAATATCCACTGAAGGCGACCTGGCGGGTATTTACAACCTTTAGTGTCTATTTTAATTATATTTATATTTTAGTTGTTTATTAGGCATTTAGTTTAAGTAATAAGTAAGTTTTTTTTAATAAGTATTTATGTTATTATTATTGTTAACATAATGTTTAAATTTAACTATATAATAATAAATATACTAAGTGTTTTATTGTTGTCATGTAATATAAAATGTCATGTTTGTCTACGATCGCGCAATAAATGAATAAATGATGCATAGATTAGGTCCTAATTCCACCTTAGGGCAGGTCCGACTTAGATCAGGTTAGGTACGACGACGAGCGAAGCGAGGAGGAGTGTTAGGTTGAACTGAGACCCTAACGAGCGAGCGAAGCGAGCGAGCCGTGCGGCATCGGCCGGCTACTAGAGATGCGCAGAATGTGTCACTAAAGTGAAAAGAGTGATATGTGTCTTTAGCTCACCGAGATATGTATCACTCATTTAGCTCATTTAGCTCAGTAGATCTTTAGACTATACCGTTCACGAGTGAGCACAGAACTAGAGATGTCGATGAATTAGATTCACGACAGCATGGCAACATTCATTTCATGAGCTAGAGGGAGCGAGTAATACTGAGATGATAGATGATATACTGAGCTACTTGAATCTTCAGTGAGCGAAAGAGCTAGTGAGCTAAACCAAATGATATAGCTCGTTTGAATCACTCACTCGCGAGCTACACATCTCTACCGGCTACCATACCACTCCATGGACAAAATGTGTAATCACAATAATTTGTAATGCATAAATTAGGTACTGATTGCACCTTAGGGCAGGTCCGACTTGGATTAGGTTAGGTACGACGACAAGCAAAGCGAGGAGGAGTGTTAGGTTGAACTGAGACCCTAACGAGCGAGCGAAGCGAGCGAGCCGCGCGGCATCGGCTAGCTACCATACCACTCCATGGACAAAATGTGTAATCACAACAATTTGTAATGCATAAATTAGGTACTGATTGCACCTTAGGGCAGGTCCGACTTGGATTAGGTTAGGTTAGTTATTCCTCATATGTCCTGTACAACAAGATAAGACAATGAAGTCTATCTTGGAATGAAATGGTATTCGGCTTGACAACTTTATGCCGCCTAAAATGTTATGCAAAAAAATTATCTGCGAAAGTACTATTCGTTTAGAAGACTGTTATGCTCATCAACATTATGCCAATATAAGATTCGGTATTATAAAAATCTGCGAAGTGATTTATGCCAAAGCATACTCTGCGTAAGATGTTTCTGCCAAACGTTACTTCTGCCAAGTATCGTTATGCAAAACAAATACCTATATGTCAAAAAAGTTTCTACAAGATAATAGTGAACCCAGCCAGACAGACAGACAGCATAGCTTCCTGCTTTATACTATGTAGTGATAATATAAACAATAAATAATTAATAATTTTATTAAAACTTTCGTGAGACATATTTTATTATTGTATTAAGCGGTTTACACTCACGTGAAATTGTCAGGAACGGCCCGACAAGTTTCGAACTCGTATGGAGCCCTTCATCAGGGACGGCTGCCCGTACACCGCCGCGGCACACTCGTCACCATCATGTCGGGCCGTTCCTGACAATTTCACGTGAGTGTAAACCGCTTAATACAATAATAAATAATTAATGTTGTAAGAATGATTTGTCAGTGGAGTAAATTTCCTGCTCATTCTACACTATCTATCGGATAAGGTTCACTTCAATCTTGTAGAAACTTTTTTGACATATATTTGTTTTGCATAACGATACTTGGCAGAAACATCTTACGCAGAGTATGCTTTGGCATAAATCATTTCGCAGATTTTTATAATATCGAATCTTATATTGGCATAATGTTGATGAGCATAACAGTCTTCTAAACGAATAGTACTTTCGCAGATATTTTTTGTGCATAATATTTTAGGCGGCATAAAGTTGTCAAGCCGAATACCATTTGATTCCAAGATAGACTTCATTGTCTTATCTTGTTGTACAGGACATATGCGGATTACCTAACCTAATCCAAGTCGGACCTGCCCTAAGGTGCAATCAGTACCTAATTTATGCATTACAAATTGTTGTGATATTACACTATTTGTCCATGGAGTGGTATGGTAGCCGGCCGATGCCGCGCGGCTCGCTCACTCGTTAGGGTCTCAGTTCAACCTAACACTCCTCCTCGCTTCGCTCGTCGTCGTACCTAACCTAATCCAAGTCGGACCTGCCCTAAGGTGGAATCAGGACCTAATTTATGCATTACAATTGTTGTGATTAAAAATTTAGTGGCAGTTGTCCCGCGGCGGCAAGATACCTAACACTGCTCCTCGAACCGCTCGTCGTCGTACCTAACGGTACTTACATTCTACTACGTAAAGTTTACTTAACCCACTTTTCTGCTAGTAGAAAATAATTATGCTATTGTAATCGTATGCTATAGGATTATTATGGTACATAAAATTATGCTAAACCAAAGTCGGCCAAAGAGATATTCTACAAAACAATGTGCTGCAAAATGTGTCGTATGCGAGGTAGTAATAATGCCAACTATACCTTTATGCCATCTTACCATTCGACCGAAAGTTTTTCTGCGAAACGTGTTATGCGAAGTGTATTTCTGACCAATATTATTCTGCCAGATGAGGAACCCATCGGATAACGAGTAAAGTTTTTGAGATTCGGCTGAGAATTGCGATCTCTAGGCGTGGACATTCAGACAAGAATGTTCAAGCAAGCTGAAATGGAAATGTTATCTATCTATGTATTTATTTTGTAACCATAATTCAAGCGTTGCTTATAAGATTGTCCCTCAATATTTATTTATCTAGCTATCACCGTTGTTGAGATACAGCCTGGTGACAGACGGACGGACGGACGGACGGGCGGACGGACGGACGGCGAAGTCTCAGTAATAGGGTCCCGTTTTTACCCTTTGGGTACGGAACCCTAAAAACAATAAAATAAATATTCGAATGGGGCTCCCTTACAACAAACGTGATCGGTTGCGTTAACTTTGCTCCTCATTTGTATCCGGCGCCATACATACCAGGTGCAAACTTAACCCGGCCAGTTAAGATGGGAAGTGTTTGTACGGAACCCTGGGTCCGACTCGCACTTGTTTTTTTTTAACTATTCATTTCATAAATGTCCAATATTGAACGAGCGAGCGAGGCGTCTTCGTTTCGGCTTGGGCCAAATTCTTTCGCATGACCGGATGTTTAGAGCTTCACCTGGTTAAAAACATTTCTCAATCAATTCTCATGAAGTTTGGTCGACACAGTTTCGAAAATTATCAAAATGTCAGATGAAGCGGTTGGCGATGTTTGTAGTGTACTTGTTTGTGTCCTGGGTTCGAATCCCGGCCGGGGCAAATATATGTGGGATGAACTCAAATATTTGTTCCTGGGTCATGGATGTTATCTATATATGTATTAATTATATACTGTGTATATCGTTTCTAGTACCCATAGTACAAGCTTTGCTTAGTTTGGGACTAGGTAGGTCGATTTGTGTAAGATAGTCCCTTAAGGGGAAACATATCAATATCATTTATTGGGAAGTAATTACATGGTCAGCCATAATTAAATTAGATTCACAAAAATAAGCTATTAAATTATTTGGACAGCATACAACAATTGCTAGTAATGAATAAATAAGTACAAGACAAAAAAAGTGGCAGTTTTTATTGCCGATTGAGTTTTTCTTTGAACATCCACCAACTGTTCACCGAGCTGATTCTAAGAGCCCAAACTTGGTAGGATTGTATCGCCTTATTCCTATGATCACCTTTCGGCTTCCATCGGGGGGCACGGTAGTGCCCCCGCCAAGTCGAGCGCGAAGCATCATCATTGTCCCTTAATATTTTATTTACTTATATGGGGGTTGAAAACATGAAAAAAATACAATATCAACAATTTAGACACCGACTCGTGAAGTCTACAGGTCACAAAAGTCACTAGTAAATAATTATTAATCGGTTAGCCTATGGATAGGCAGCAATATACAGAAGAAGTTAAACTATCCTACACTGGCTGGCTATCTCGGTACTATTAGACAGGAAAACAAATAAGGAATATTATTTTCCTTTGAAGAATTACACAACAGATATAAGGAAGTTTGATACTATGTCGTCTATATAAAGATCTCATTCTAAAATCCTTATTCATTACATGTTAGTTGTGTGAACACTATTGTTAAGTTGCAGTGATGCTCAAAAAGTGGAAAATTTCTCCGGATACTAACAAGTTTCCACTAAAAATCGAGGCAATTGTAGATAATTCAATTTTGAAATGGAAGATCCTTGTGCCAGTGTGTTATATAATTGCTAACTTTATTTAAAAGGACGTCACAAGGACACTTTTTCTGAGTGTACCACAAGACCATAGCTAAAAATAAAACAGAAAGAAACTCAACATAAGAAGACTGCTGCTTTGAAGATGCTGACACTAACTTTGGTACTGATGCTTCTAGCATTGGCCGATGCTTGCGACAAACAAACGAAGATGACAACTAGTGCTAGTGATAATAATTACGGCTGGCATGTGAGAGCACATCGAGCACCATACGGAGAGGAATTCACATTAGACTGCTCTTCTCACAATACCACAAACCTTATAATCCAGCTTCACAATAAATGTATACAAACTAAGATAATTAACGACACCACGATCCGAGCTACACTGAAGCCGAATTTAGGAAAGTATTTATACACATGCGTTGTCGGAGGCTGTGAGAGTTCCCTTGAGGTGTGTGTTGTCGAAAACTGTTGTGGACATCAGCTTGCTGTTGACGTGGAGCCTGCCATGTCTGTGTCAGCCGCTGGAGTCAGATACACGCAAGGAACTGACCAGTACTTGGACTATTTCGTGTCTAGAGAAGAGCCGTACGATGTATACTGTAGCTCAAATAGTCTTGAATCTCTTCGCATTAGGAGCTATTGGGTGCTAAGTACGGACGCGATCAATGAAACTACACTGGTGTATCACGCACATGCCGACAGCACAGAAGACAGGATTTTTCAATGCATCGACGATAACCAAAGCTATCAAAAGGTGACCGTCACAACGGATTTTCCCCCTGTTGCTCATGACTTCAAGTGCGTCTTGTACCATTGGCGCCGACTCGAGTGCTCATGGCAGTCTTACAGCGAACGACATAAATTTAGATTATTTTACACAGTCCGGGAAAACCGTAATGCCAATTCAAACGCGGACAGTGAACGTGCGAAGGTAGACTTGATACTCTGCGCTGATGACTCCGGCGAAAGAAATATCAGCTGTAAATGGTTCAATAGATACAAAGGGGAAGAAGTATTGAAAGCAGATGCTAATTGCAGCTTCACAATGCAGACTTGCAACGAGATCTATTGTAATAATCAAACGTTTGATATCAGCTGTAATGCGATTACAAAACTTGACGTTATTAACGAATTCAAAGTGATAAACACGAGCTCTGGCGGCGTGTTCCTCTCATGGAGCGTCCCATCAGCTCGGCACCAATTTCTAGGATACAATAACTTCACATATAACGTGGAATATCGATTGAATGTATTCGGAGAAAGATGGCGTTCAGCGAACACGTCTTCTGCAATCTGCGATCATCAGACATGCGTGTATCTTTTGGCCCTTCCGTACCCTGATATTGAATACGAAGCGAGAATAAACATGAGATTTCCGGATGCGGAAGATACATTTTTGTCTCCACCTGCATTTATTCGTTCTATTTCTGCAAAACCCAGAGAGACAGCATGCGCGTGCGACTCCCTACAGAACCCTCTAGAGTTTACTGGTCTCAGTGATGCTTTATGTCAAGTTTGTGAACTCAATGAATACACAATAAGAAAGAGTATGGAGTTGATCAAATTCAGAAGCAACTTGAAGCTAAAACTCGACAAGATTGAAAGGTATATTAGAATACAGCAAGATTTAGATTATGTGAGAGGTTAAAATTTAATAGACCTAAATAAAACTTTCGGTAGCGGTCCCTCATGAAGCTCCATACGAGTTCGGAACATGTCGGGCTGTTCCTGATAATTTCACATGAGTGCATGTTAACCGTTTAATACAATATTTAGACCTAAATAGCGTAAATACTAGACATCGGTGACGTGTGGAATCAAACATACAGCGTATATGATACAGCCACAAATTGAAACCAGACGTATTTTAAAGATATTTAAACAAATTAAAATAAGAGGCCTTATTCATTTTAAAATTGTTTTTTTTCGTATTGTGACAGATATATTGATAATTTTAAGCAGCTTTTTGAAGTGCATAATACTTTTCCCTGAATTCTATAGGTAGATAGTAGCATAGCTATATCATGTTTTACCTATTGCACTACTATTCATAAGTATATCCATTTGATCAAATTTTAAACCTAGTCTCTCTATGGAGATGCATCATGATTTCAGGAAAAATCTTAATAGCGTGATGCAGGATCGTCACTTATCACGTGATAAACGCAACCCTGCCGTCCGTTAACTAAAAGGCCGTTAACCCTCAGGGGGTCAATTTTTAGGTTTTAATGCCATCGTATGTAAAAAAAAATACTCTATCGATCTGTATAGGAATCATATTTGTAAGGTTTATAGTTTTTGAAATAGGTTTTGCAAAAAGGACGTTAACCACGAAGGTATTAATAGTTTACTCCACTAAAAGTACGTTAACCATCAATATTTAACTAAAAGGTCACAAGTAGCCCTTAACGCCATAATGTTTCGAAAATATTTCTAAACTTTACTTAGCAAAAAAGACGTTTTTCGACATTACTACACAAGAAAGTCGTGAAGGTACTTTAGTTACTTTCAAGCCAAGATTTATTGCGGTAGTTTACATTAATATCCTAGGCTAAAAAGGCGTTTCATGAAAATACTACACTAAAAGGACGTTACAATCTGTTAACGTCTTTTTAACGTAGGTAAGAAATACTCAGATTATGGTAGAAAATCCTCTGCTAGAAGTACGTTAAGCCACAATACTTGGCTAAAAAGACGCAATCTGCTCTCGCCCCTCAAAATTAAGCGGTACTTTTTCTCGAACCGTTTCGTCTCATTTTCAAACCTCCTCATAGCTTCGTCCCAGTTAACACCAGATCGCCCAAATTTACAGGTTAAGATGCAGTTAGGGACCATATGAAATATACTAAATTTAACTGATCTAGCTTTTATACATTAGGTTTTATTGGTACCTAAAATACGCCGATTTTGCCACTCACTTATACTCGTACAGGTTGATCAATCCAACTGGGTCAGTAGGGAGAAAACGAAAACTATAAGAGATAGGGAAATCTGTTCTTATAGGAACCATGGCTTCGATTTTAATTTATTAAAAACTGCATTAATTTTTTTTTCGTATATCTCATGCATAACCGGGAATCAAACCCGGTTAAAATAGGCGAGGAGAAAAAAAAATTAAGATATCAATCGATCCTATTTCTTATTGGCAACAAATGTCTGTATAAGAGTACATACATTTAGAGCGCTTTAAGAGTCAGAAATTGCTGTTAAAGCTGAAAACGCTTCATACAAATATGCGTGCTGTGTATGGAAAAATAAGTTTTTCCATTTTGACCATGATAATTTCCGTTTAGGTTCATAGTTGCCATACAATTATTGTTTTGCTGAATTATGAGGATATTGGAAACAATTTCATATTTGCTTTTGGATAAAAAAAAACGTAAAATGTTCGTACCTTAAAGGAAGGCCACCCTTTAACAGCAATTTCTGATTCTTAGAGCACTCTAAATGTATGTAGTCGCATACAGACATTATTCTCAATAAAAAATAGGGTCGATTGACATCTTCAATTTTTTTTTTCGTTTTCAATTTCGACCGGGTTCGATTCCGGGTTATGCATGAGATATAGGAAAAAAAATGAATGCAGTTTTTAATAAAGCTAAAATCGAAGCCATGGTTCCTCAGAACAGATTTCCCTTCTTTCAGATTTCCTTTCTTATAGTTTTCGTCTTCTCCCTACTGACCCATTTGGATTGATCATCCGGTATACCCTGGGGTACTTCCCGGTGACGTAGAAAGCTGAAATTTGGTATGTAAACCAGTATTAGTACACAAACAACAAAAAAATCTAAAAGTTGGAACTTTTACCCCTAATTTTTTTATGCAAGTTTGTATGGGATTCCCATAATAGGGGATAAAAGTGTATATATATATGGGGCTAAACGTAAGTATTTCTTAAATACACAATTATTACTACTTTCATATCCAGACTTTGACTTCGTATTTTAAATATTTATTTATATATCTACCAAAATGCAATAATAAATGCTGTGCAATTAACACGCGGAATTTTATATTTTTGATTGTTGAACTAGTTTTTTATATCCATCTTAAGGAGATTTAAGCGCAAGATACCTTACAAAAAGAAATGAGATCCTACCAAAATCATTTCAAGTAAAATTGGCGACCAAGACTCACATGCTCATAACACTTTCACTGTAAAAAAATTATCAGATCCCAGGAAAAGCCAAGCCCCTAAGCCCTGAGTTTACTAACCCTACACCTTGGTTTAAAAAGTATGGCTTGGCCGTTTCATAGAGATAAATAAGTCCAACGGACTGTCTGGCCCCTATGATAAGGAATTCAGTTTATATATTTATATATGTGTATATAATTATATTATCATGAAGACATAAACTTAATTTATTGATACCATATGGGCCAGACGGTCCGCTGGACTTATTTATGGTACACTATGAAACGGCCAAGCCATACTTTTGAAACCAAGGTGTAGGGTTAGTAAACTCAGGGCTTAGGGGCTTGGCTTTTCCTGGGATCTGATAACTTTTTTACAGTGAAAGTGTTATGAGCATGTGATCCTTGGTCGCCAATTTTACATGAAATGATTTTGGTGGGATTCGAGTAACTATGATATAACTATGTACTAAGTATATGATAAATGTAGACATTTAAAATGTTAACTTTTTATAAATTGAGTATAACGATAACAAGCATAATTATGTAAGTACTAAAGAGTTTTTAGCATGTAACCATTTGTAGTCTGTTTTTTAGCTAAGAACGCCATATATGATACTAGTTCTACGTTTTTAAGAAACAAATGAGTGCTCCATTGCCTGTACTTCATAGTAAAAAAAATGGATTATGTATTTTTGAGGCAGTTTGCTGTTTTTTTTTTAGTTGTACTAATGTTCTTTAGGACTTTTTTATGTCATTGTTCACATGTTTATGTTTTGTAATGTTAGTGTTTCAAGAAAGGTTCTTGTTTCATTTTTAGTTCCGTACATTCAAGTTTTTTTAATATGCAACATCGTTTTTTCTTTTGAAATAATCCATCCCGAATACATAACTAAAATACCATTATGCTTAAAGGTTTCACGTTTAACGGCCTTTAAGTGTAGTAAAGGTTACTTAAAATACTCCTTACAAAAACACAATAAGACGCTACATTCAAAAAGCTTACCTAAAAAGACGTTAAAATACTATTATGTTGGTATAGTTAAGAACTAATGTGAAATGCAAAGCTGCAATACATAACTAAAAAGCCGTTGAGTACCTTAACGCCATTTTAGTTAAGTAATTTCGAATAGTTTTTTTAAAGAAAAAAACATCTCATTTTTTACGTTGGAATCATAACCTATAAGGTCGCTAAGGTGTACTTAGCGACTCTTTAGTCAAGTATTTTTTTTATATTTACCAATATTATGCGCAACTAAAAGGGAAAAGGAGTTTTTTTTCTAACTTGGACTAGTTATTTGTAATCAAGATTATCGCAATTTGATAGTAAATTTGACAAGCTATCTTTGGCCATTTACCTTTTTTTTGTATAACATACGGTTTTCAAATAGCATATTTTTTAAATATTTCCCTCGTTTTTCGCTCATATCCACAAAATTAGATTTGTGGGTTAGCGACTTTTTAGTTAACGGACGGCAGAACCATCATAGGTTCGCAGCTTCCTTTGTCCTCGCATCACGCCGAAACGGCTGGACAAATCTTAACCAATTTCGGTACAGGGAGAGCTGCACATCCAAAGATGGTTATAGGATACTTTTTACCCACCTACGGTAAAAAATTACGCGTACGAAGTTGCGCGGGCACATTAGTCTAGGATAAAAAGGTTTATCGTCATAATACTCGATTATTATCTTTTATCGTTATTAAAACAATGCAATGGAACGTTAGATAAGCTACTTACGTCGTCACAAAGATGCACTATCTTATGCGCACAACCTTAACTTATGCGCTTCACGCGCACAACGAAAGTCCTGCAATGCCATCTGGTGGCGCCAAACCGAATCTTTCACCTTGTCATTACTTTAAATTTACATTTACAGTGCTGCCACATAGTTCGTGGACTTTCCTATTCGCATGATAATTATTAAGGTGAGTTTGCCTTTAATGTCCGAAGATTGACTGGTACAGAATGCCTCATTTTTGTGCGATTTTTGAAGTTATTCTTTTGTGCAATCAATCACACTTATATTATACCTATAGGCGAAAGTTTTTGAGTGAGTTTATATTTTGCTATTTCTTCACGCTCAAACGGCTGGACCAATTTTGATAAATTTTAGTGTTGAGGTAGCTAATTCCTTGGATTAACACATAGACTACTTTTTGTCCAGTGGCATGAGCTGGTAACACCGCGCAGCTAGTTAAATAGAGTCAATAAATAAACGTCCTTGAATGTAATAGTCATAACCATTAACACACCGACTTCAACGAAAGGAATTTGTATTTCCGATAATAATGAACGAGTTACTACAAAACTCAAATCGTCATGCTATAGGTATGTGCCTTAATTTGAGGTGTCACTAATATTTTATGGGACCAACTTGGAGATCCATTTGAACAAAAAAAATTCAATCGGTTAATAAACGACGGAGTTCCGAGGGAACAGAAATAAAAAAACTGGACTCGCGCACCGAGGGTTCCGTACAAACCATGAAAGCATGAGGGACGATCTTTGCCGTTGGAACACTTTTGTTCCCATACATCGAGATGAACGCGGTTGGTTTAACCAACTGCAAATACGTTTGTAAGAATTGGTATAACAAATCTGTACTAAGTGCAAATTAGAGTTTTCCGTTGGAAAACTGTTATCTCCATACATCGACATAGGTCGTGGTTAGTTTACCAATATCTGGGATAAAGCATGATAAAAAGCAACATTTGTCTAGAAATAAATAGACACTCCGAAAACACGACATAAAAGACCGGCCAGGTGCGAGTCGGACTCGCGCTTTTCAATCAGGGTTCCGTACAAACGCTTATCCCATCTTAACTGGCCGTGTTAAGTTTGCACCTGGTATGTAAGGCACTGCATACAAATAAGGTGCACAGTTAACGCAACTGATCACGTTTGTTGTATGGGTAAAAATATTTTTTATTTCATTCGGTTTTTAGTATTTGTTGTTATAGTCGCAACAGAAATACATCATCGGTGAACATTTCAACAGTCTAGCTATCAAGGTTCATGAGATACAACCTGGTGAGAGATGGACTGACGGACAGCGAGCGGAGGCTTAGTAATAGTGTCCTGTTTTTCCCCTTTGGGTACGGAACCCTGTTTTTTTCTGTAGATATTTTACCTTAAACTATTAGCTTTACTTTTTGTTGTTTTCATGTGTTATTGAATTAATAAGTCTGATAACTATCTCTTCAATATCTTATTATTATTTTGTTTTGACATACTTACTTACCTAGTAAGGGATCATTAATCATCATGTTATTGATGTTATTCATTGATTTGCTCCGAAACAATAGTAAAAGATACGAATCTAATTAGATAAACTTAATTAAAGGTATAAAAGGCACGTCTTCAGTTTCATTATATTGCCCGCAACTTGTCTCTTAAAAATCAGTTTTTTAGAAAATTTTACCGATTTCAATTAACGTAATCGTATTTCCGATAGCAGCTGACCTAAGTACTAAAAAACTATCCAAATACGAAAGGTGTGTCTCTAATATTTGAAGAGTGTCTTCCATACCTACAGGATCCCTGAACCCTTTTAAATTTTAAACCTCCCCTTTTTCAATCAAAAAAATATTTTCCAAATCAGTCCAGCCAACTTCAAGAAATCTTGGAACATCCGTAATAACTAATAAAAATCCTAACGAATGAACCTTCCTTCTTTTTTATCGTCTAAAAACGGTTTTATAATCGAGTTAAAAATAACGTCGGCCATTTTGTGAAGCGAATCGTCAAAATGAAAATCCTGTTTACGTTTGCCGTGATCACGTTTGCCGCAAGCGATAATCTAGAGTCTATGGTCTTGGAGACCCCTGAGTCCTCTGATTTCGTGTCCCCTGTGGAAGTGGACTACCACAACAATGTGGGGATACCGATAGCCACGCGGATCAAAGCGGAAGAAGACGCACTGGACTTCGACTTCGACGGAGCCAGGATTGTTGGTGGAAGCCCAGCAAGTCTTGGACAGTATCCACATATGGTGAGTTTCTCTCGTTATTCAAATTGTATAGACACTCATTTCTAAGGATATCTCTTAATGGCGCGATGCAGGATGGCGTCCTGTTTCGTATGGGGCGCGGTGTCAGCCATCTTTTTCTCGCGCGAGATAATTATCTGTTTCTTTCTGTGCGGTAATGTGAGAGAGAGACTGGTAGCGCTATCTCGCGCGACAAGAGTCGCGAAGCATAGTTGTGCTAGACAAGACTGGTTATGTTGGTACATTTATTTGCGCTCATTTTGACAAAACAACTTGACAGACTTTAACCATTTTTGGTATAGCGGTTGGCAAACCTAGTCCTAACGTAGCTGGTAAAGCCGAACAAACTCTTAAAAAATGCACCGCATTTGTATGTAGTCTAGTTCCATACGCACTAGGCGCAAACTTAACCTGACCCAGCCAGTCAAGTTGGGATTAGTATTTGTACGGAACCCTCGGTGCGCGCGTCATACTCGCAGTTATAATAATAATAATAATAAATAAATAATAATAATATTAAGGCGTAGGGATGTGACGACCCCATCGCCCGCTGGTATGGCCAGCGCAATCAGTCACGCAGGGCAGCGTATGGTGAGCTGTTGGGGGGTAGCGACCCCACGTACCTGAGTGCTCCTGGGGGATCCTGACGGGGGGTGATGGGTCGGGGCCTCCGCCTCTGTCTTGCCTTAACCGGCCGGACAGAGTGGAGTCGCGAGAGTTGCGGCTCGGGGGTGGATGTGGAAACGTAAGGGGTTAGTTGGCTTCGGTTTAAAGCCCAGTATTACACCTCTCCGCCCTTAGCCTTCCGCACTGGTGTTGCCCTTAGGCCACTCTATGTGTCGCTTTTTATGGGGGCCCATCTAGCGGGAGGCGAGTCATCGTCTACCAGTTTGTTTGCTATGAGACACTTTTCTTGGTAGACGTCCGGCTGTCTCAAACAATAGCCCAATTACACAGTCCTCCATTTCATCCCCATAGCCCGATTTGTATTTAGATTCCATATATTCATAAATAGTTCTTGCACCAAGCGGGTGCTGTCTCTGTGTGCGTCCCATGACACGGATAGGGACAGCATCCGCTCGATGTACACATTACATTTCATTAAATTGTCGAAAGGGCCTCTACGCGTTGGCTTCAGCTCCGCGCACGCCTCCCAAAGGTCCGGGACACTATTATCCCGTGAGCGGGTGCGACATACAGGAATAATAATAATAATAATAAAAACATTTATTGTACATAAATGCGTTACATTAAAAGACTTACAAAATTCTTATGATTTGTACAAGAAAGACAAAGTAAGGTGATCGAGCTTCGACCCCTAAACTAGGTATAAACCTGTGCCTTAGGGGCTTGAGTTCGTCCGGATACAGTGAAAAATTTAACAAACATTTTGGACTTTGTAACAGCATATAGGTATTAAGTAAAACGGATTTTTTTTATTATTAAGTACCTACGGATTAAAGGTGTAAGAGAGAAAAAAAAAAAAAAACATAATTAGAGTTTAGTAACGTGGTCAAACTGAGTTTAACTGAGTTAGCGATATGATAGAAAAGAAAAAACATGTGAGCGTAGAAATTTTAAATTACGTGTTAATCTGTCTAAGTTGCTTTACATTCAAGATAGCGTTAGCAAAAGTTTTTCAGTGTCATGGTAAGATTGAGTTTGTAGCCATTGTTGTAATTTTATTTTTGCTTCATATCTGGACATGGAGTAGATGGAGATTATCGAATTTATTTTATTGTAGAGGCGCGAGCCTTGTGCAGCAGTCTGTCGGCGTGCAAGTTGGCCGGCTTTTGTTTATACCTTCGCTAGGTACTAGTGGACACTGAAAATGAGAGTTGATCGGGTGATATTTTGGGGAGGGTTTGAGTCCCCACTACCCCCCTGTGGCTATACGCCCGTGATGAATGGGGCTTCAGCACTCCTGGCACAACTCGGACACACGATTCTTTCACGCGCGAGAAATATTTACTATCTCTTTCTTCGCCGTACTGTGACAGAGTGACGGACATGGTTGTACTAGACGGGCGGATGTGAATTATACTAATTGGAATGGTTTCAGGGTGGGCTGGTGATCACGCTCACCAACGGCCGGATATCCGTGTGCGGTTCCTCGCTGCTCAGCAACACTCGGGGGCTCACTGCCGCTCACTGCTGGCGGACTGTCCAAAACCAGGTACCGAAGTCACAAATATATGGCTGGCTCAATATTCACTTCTATGTTTCACTTTTGTCGAGTTCAAATTTCAACATTGTCACATTGACTTGAAGTCTAATTTGAATTACCCTGAAAATGTATCATAGAGCCCTGTAATATTGGGCCAGCGAATTATGTCGACGCGCGATCGTATGATTCGCCAATTCCTATTGAAGTGAAGTAAATTAATTAACTTAATTCACTTATAATTTACACACCTATGTTCGGAAATAGAAGCCCCGTGAAGCCAATACGATAGGCTCTCATAACTGTCAAGTTTTGGCGTACAATCTAGCGACAACGCGTGTACATCAAATTTCATTTTAAATCTTATTGTAATTTTTTGTTCTGTTAAGTTTCTGTCTGCCCTTCACTATAAGGATAGGATCTTTTCAAGAAATAAAGATAACTCCCAGACTGCCTTGTCATAGAATGGTAAAAAGGACTCAAAGAACTTAAATAAATTAATACACGAATTCCGTTTAAAATTACTTTTTGTAAATATGTCACGATCCCAGAAACCGAAGAAATACTAGATTACTGCAGACGCCGCGAAAGAAGGGCTTGCCGGGTGAGTAGGTATAGACGGATAGTGATACGAAGCCGACAAGCACTGTTCACGGCTAAGGCATGTATGGTGCTTTTCTGAAACATACACCTCTAAAAGATATATAATTCAGCTGTTTAGCCTGTACACGAACACAGACGCCATGTTTCAAAAAATTACTTCCCGGCCTATCCTTCAATTTCTTATGAAGTTTTACAGTTATCTCGAGTTGTTACGCCCGAAACGTGATACTTCGAAGCCTCTTAACGCACGTTATGTCGACATTTCATTGCATATTTGAGGTCTTGGTCGCAGGCCCGCTGGTTCGAGGCGGTGTACGGCTCACAGAGGCTCTTCTCCGGAGGCACCAGGGTGGTCACCAGCAGCGTGGAGACGCACACCAGCTACAACATGTTCAGCCTCGCCAACGATATCGCGGTCATGAGGTTGCCCTGGGTCTCTTTCAACCGTACGTATTTCAGCAAGGCACTCCTGGTGCTCTTCTTGGGAGGCCTAGGGTGTTTTATTTAAATTAGAATCTTTTACGTTTTTCTTACGTCTAAAACAATGTCACAAAAAACAATTGGCTGGTTTGACTGTGGTATCTCTTTAGAGAATCTCTATTTTAGGTACATAAGTATGTTTCTTAGTTTAGGCACAAATTATATTACGGTAGCAGTGTAAACAAGTGGCTAAGGTGTAAAATCCTTTAAAATACGTAACCAATGCAAAGATCGACGCACAAAGCATAAGGCAAAATTGGAAAGGTTATTTGGACCGGTAATCCAGAGGTATCGGGTTCGATTCCCCAATGGCAACTAAGGCTGGGCTCCCCTTTTTGTTTACTATCAGGCGAAGAAGAGCCTCTATTTTGTTTTGTTTATTTAAAAAAATTGCCTCCCTGATGTTTCGTTAACTTTCCAGTTATCGTCATAGGTTGACGCGGTATAATCCGTTTAAATCGTTGTTTCAAATTCTTCATGTTAAAAACGTCATTTGTGTTTCAGATCACATCAGGCCCATCGGCCTGGCCACGGGCACCTACCCTTACGTCGGGACTTGGGCCTGGGCGGCGGGTTTCGGCCACACTAGAGATGGTGAGCCCAAGACATAACGAAGAACCAACATTTTTAAACAAAAAACCGGCCAAGAGCATGTCGGGCCACGCTCAGTGTAGGGTTCCGTAGTTGCTCATTCTTCACAATAAACTGCTGTTTTAAGCCCGAGGTTTAAGCTAAGAAAGATTTTAAGCTCTATAAAAGGTCGTAAACGCCCTAGAAACTATAATCACTTATTACCTTCTGGAAGTCAACTTACGTCCTTTAAAAGAAAAAATATGAAATTTGGCGATTACTCACAAACGGCTCGACCGATTTTGTTCAATATAGTTTTCATTGAAAGTACTTATAAGGCCTCATTTACAAGAATTTTTCCGAATTTTTTTGACTCGTGGTTGTAAAGTTAGAGGGGGGGGACACTATTTTTTTTGTTTTCGGAGCCAATATTTACAAAACTGCTGACATTAATAAAAAATTATGTTAGAAGACCCCTATTATTTTTAGAAGACCTATTCAACGATACCCCACATACTAGTGTTGTAAAGAAAAAAAAAACACCCCAAATGTTCGAGAGGTACCCGAAAAAAAAAAAATTTTATTTTTTATTTTACCTTTCTGTCGGCGTTATACATACACATACTCATACTAAATTACAGCTTTCTAGTACTAGATCACGGAGCTAAGCCGCGGACGGACGGACGGACGGACAGACGGACATGGCGAAACTATAAGGGTTCCTAGTTGACTACGGAACCCTAAAAAGAGTCACCTTAAAAAAAACTGAAAATCCAAAAATATAATAATAATTTAACCCGTTCATGTACAGATTACATTTGAATAACCTTTTGAAGTTGGTGCCAAACCACTCAATTATTACTATGAAAACAGATACCACGCATTTCATGATTTTACTATTTGATATATACGAGGTAATACACGAGTATTTTTGTCCGATAAAGAAGTTTAGGTACGTGATGTTTGCATGCATCTCGTTTGAATTATCCCCTAATCAGCTCAGCATAGGAAGATGATGACTATCAGACGCAAATTAAAAAGTTGTTCATTCAAGATTAGGTTGTGCAAAATTTAAAATTGTACATGAACAACTTTATAATCGCGGACAATCATACATACATACGGGTCAAACTGAGAACCTCCTTTTTAACCGACTTCAAAAAAAGGAGGAGGGTTCTCAATTCGACTGTATTTTTTTTTATGTTTGTTACCTCAGAACTTTCGACTGGGCGACCCGATTTTGATGATTCTTTTTTTATTTGAAAGCTGGTGCGTCCCGTGTGGTCCCTGATGGATAACTTTGTTTATGCAAAACATTGTTTTTGTCTAATAAATTATATTGAATTTTTATTTTATGTATTTTTTTTTGTATACTCAGGCTTCCCCATCAGCAACTACCAGTACCTCTCGCACGTGGCCGTCCAGGTGATCACCAACGCGCTCTGCACCGCGACCTACGGCTCCAACACCGTCCTCCCGTCCACTATCTGCGCCTCCACCAGGCACGGCGGGGGCACCTGCGGCGGCGACTCCGGGGGGCCCCTGCAGGCCTACAACCAGCACCAAGGTTGGCACTTGGTAAGTCTTCAAATTGCGTACTCATTCTCCTTGGACTAGGCCCGGACTTAGAGGGCCAGGGCCCCTAGGCACTTGACATTTGGCTTGGCATCCTCCCCTAAGGGAACATATATACGAGGGTTGTTTGATAAATACACGTTTTAAAAAGTTATTCTTGTTACTGGCTGAAATTATGTATACGAACTTTTTAGGCATCCTTTATGGACTAGAAAATTAAAAAAAAAATACAGCGTTCTTTTGTTTTTTTTTTATTTAACGGCTTTTTACGACGGAGTTCGCGTTGTTATTGCAATAATGGAAAAAGAGCATTATCGTTCTGTAATTCGTTTTCTGTTTTTGGAAGGAAATTCTTGTAATGAAATAAAAGTACGCATGCAAGCTGTTTACAATGATCATACTCCTTCTATGACAACCATTAGATATTGGTACAATGAATTTAAACGAGGCAGAACGTCCATCTTTGATGAAGATCGCCCAGGACGTCCTGTTGAGGTGACCACAGGTGATATGGTAAAAAAAATTGAAAATATTGTATTAAGCGATCGCCGAATAAAACTTAGAGAAATTGTCGACATTGTAAATGTTTCGATTGAACGCGTGCAGCACATTTTAGAACACAAAGTAGGCATGAAGAAGGTTTCGGCGAGGTGGGTGCCGCGTTTGCTCACCAAGGAACAAAAGCTCACCCGGAAGCAAATTTCAAGGCACTGTTTAGATAAGTACGAAAGTAGTCCGGGTGAGTTCCTTCGGCGTTTTGTGACTGTTGATGAAACGTGGATACACCTTTATACCCCAGAAAGTAAAGAACAGTCTAAACAGTGGATTTTGCCGGGGGAATCAGCTCCAAAGAAGGCGAAGACCGTTCCATCGGCCGGAAAGGTCATGGCGACTGTTTTTTGGGACTCGCAGGGAATCATCCATACTGATTATTTACAAAAAGGAAGAACGATAACCGGGCAATATTACGCTAATTTATTGCAAGAATTTGATACCATTTTGAAAAAAAGAGACCACATCTAAATAAGAAAAAAGTTCTCTTTCATCATGATAATGCACCAGCTCACTCCTCAAGAATCGCAGACTCCAAATTAAAGCAATTACATTATGAATTACTGCCTCATCCGCCCTATTCCCCAGACCTGGCTCCCTGTGACTTCTTCCTATTCCCAAATTTAAAAAAATGGCTCGGTGGAAAGAAATTTTCGTCCAATGAAGAGGTCATTGCCGCCACGGAGGCCTATTTTCACGACTTTCCGAAATCTTATTTTTTAGACGGCTTATTAAAGCTAGAACACCGTTGGAACAAGTGTATAGAGTTGGAAGGTGACTATGTAGAAAAATAAATATACACGTATACAAACCTTTGTTGTTTTTTTCTAAACTCGGGTATTTATCAAACAACCCTCGTATGGTGGTTCCTGCTTCTGGGACTAAGCTGGCTGGACCCCTAGGCCCGGGCCTTGTGGGCCTAGGGGTAAATACGGCACTGCCTTGGATCCATCCATCCATGCGATGACGACGCAAGCACCTGTCTACTGAGATGGCGGTCCCGGGTTCGAATCCCGGTCAGGGCAAATATTTGTGTGATGAACTCGAATATTTATGCTTGGGTCATGAATGAGTGCTCTATGTATTTAAGTATATATTTATCATCTACTTACGTATATATATCGTCGTCTAGTACCCATAACACAAGCCTTCTTAAGCTTAATTTGGGACTAGATCCATTTGTGTGTGGTTGTTTGATATTTATTTATTATTATCCATCCATTCTTCTTATTATCGAAGAGACAAAGTCCCATAGACTTAGTTGGCTCGGTCACCTATTAATAATTAACTGTAGACGATCGCTAGCCAAAAATAAGCATACCTGGGGCAACCAATCGGTGGACGGTCGGTCGTCCCAGGTACCGCTGGTGAGACGTGGTGGAGGTGGATCTGCGTAAGCTTCAAGCCGATAACTGGCAAGAAACTGCGCAGGATCGGGACAAGTGGCGTGCTCTCGTTTCGGAGGCTAAGATCCTGTTTGGGTCACTGAGCCAAAATAGTTAGTTTTTTAGTCCATGGAGAATGAAATGCCATGTCTTTTTCTCAGATCGGAGTGGTTTCCTTCGGCCACGTGGACGGCTGCCAGTTCGGCCACCCCGTCGGTTTCGCTCGCGTCTCCTCGTTTACCAGTTGGATCCAAGCTCGCCTGTGAAGCTGTGAGCTCCCTCTAGGGGTCCTTACTAACGGCCATAATCATAATGTAATGATTGTTATATTTTTCGTAAACTTACTTTCTAACATTTATCGTTACCTTTTTATGGCCCGTTAACTGTATATCTGTAGACATCTGTTATTGGCTTTATGTTCTAGCTATAAGCATTGTTATATATTTTCTGTAATGCTGTTGATGTTCCAAATAAATAAAATATAAATAAAATAAAAAACTATAACCATGGGCACAGTTTCATGGGCCTGCATGCGGGGTGCGGGAAATTTACAGAACACAATGAATTATGAGTTTTACTGTTCGTTTACCTGCGGGGAGTAAAGCGCATGCGCCCGAGTAAGGATCATTGAAACTGTGCCCATATTGTTTTCAGACAACTTTTTAGGATTGCATAAAACCTAACTTAAGGTAGGATCTACTGGATAAAGTATTTTAAAAATAGTGTAAAGTGGTATGAAAATTAAAATACATTTAGGTATAATAGCTGAAAAAATTGGGCAACTGCGAGTCCGACTCGCGCATGAAGGGTTCCGTACCATAAAACAAGTTTGTAGTATGGGAGCCCCCCTTAAATATTTATTTTATTTTTAGTATTTGTTGTTATAGCGGCAATAGAAATACATCATCTGTGAAAATTTCAACTGTCTAGCTATCACCGTTCTCCAGATACAGCCTGGTGACAGACGGACGGACGGACAGACGGACGGACGGACAGCGAAATCTCAGTAATCTAGGGTCCCATTTTTACCCTTCGGGTACGGAACCCTAAAAATGACTTAAGGTGATTATTGTATTAGGGTGCGTCTCCATTGATGCGAGGCGGAGCGAAGTAGTGCGTAACCGACCAATCTCCTGAGTTGAAATCTGTATCTCAGCTCCGCTTTACTTTTGTGATTGGTCGCTTCAGTGGAGACGAACCCTTATGTAGGTACTCTAGTTAAATAAAAAATGTAAAATAATATACAAAAGACAAAAGAAATAAAAACTATACTCTTCATGTAATTTTTTTAATGACAGTTACAATATGTCCAGTCAAGTTCTGCCTTTTTGCTCAATATTTTCATCCTAATAAAACTTTTTTTTTTATTACATATTTGCTAGTATTCTTGCACTACGCTGGTTTAATGCCGACATGATTTTAATTGCTTCCCGTTCACTTTCGTCCCAAAATCGTCTTTTGTACGGTTTCCATAAACTGATTTTTAAATTTTTATTAAAGCAGTAACGTCTGCTAACGTAAACTAAATGTTTACAAATGAAGCGAAAATTGACTACGAAATTGCGCTACGATGCCACCCTAAGGCATGTCGAAGCAACTTGTTGAAAAATTCAATGGTTCTGACATCTGATTCGGTGGTCCAATTGGGAGGACGCCAGTGTTGGCCCGGAAAGCCGTTGATTTTTCAATATTTATAGATTCGGCTTTTTTTTCCCAATTCCTTTCCAAGAACCAACGTAACCTTTTTATTTGCTAATAATTCATTTGTATGTTCAACTTCGGTTATCCTTACTTTTTTGCGAAACATTCGTTCTAAGCGCGTATTTTTCTTGGGCGTCTTGTTTTTTATTTTTTATTAAAGCAGTAACGTCTGCTAACGTAAACTAAATGTTTACAAAATGAAGCGAAAATTGAAAAATTTAATGATTCGGACAGGATTCGAACCTGCGTTTCCAACGGCTTTCCGGGCCAACACTGGCGTCCTCCCAATTGGACCACCGAATCAGATGTCAGAGTCATTGAATTTTTCAACCAGTTGCTTCGACATGCCTTAGGGTGGCATCGTAGCGACATCTACCGGAAAGCCGTTGGAAACGCAGGTTCGAATCCTGTCCGAATCATTAAATTTTTCAATTTTCGCTTCATTTTGTAAACATTTAGTTTACGTTAGCAGACGTTACTGCTTTAATAAAAAATAAGTAATTTGGGTGTAGCACATCGTTACTATCGATTCTCAACAAATTTAAGACGATGGTGCCGACGATAAAGTCTAAATCTTTACGGTAGATGTCGCTACGATGCCACCCTAAGGCATGTCGAAGCAACTGGTTGAAAAATTCAATGACTCTGACATCTGATTCGGTGGTCCAATTGGGAGGACGCCAGTGTTGGCCCGGAAAGCCGTTGGAAACGCAGGTTCGAATCCTGTCCGAATCATTAAATTTTTCAATTTTCGCTTCATTTTGTAAACGTCTTGTTTTTTTTTGTTTTTTTTTTTTTTTTTTTTTTTTCATCACTTTTGCTAGGCCTTAGCGCATCTTGCATGGCGCTAGTCCCAGCTTTAAACGCCGACATAACTCTGTTGCCATGCTCCTTGACCTTCGTTCTCAGCTCCTCGACATCCTTCTTTCGTTCCTCAACCATCTTCGTGGCAGCTTCTTTGAACTCCTTGATAGTGACATCTTTCTTGTCGGCAGCCTTGTCGAGGAGTTCCCGCGCCTTGCTCTCGTGTTCTTTGGTTGAAATCAGTTTCACTGAGGAAAAATGATTAGGAATAGTTTGTCAAAAAACTTATATCTAGTACACTGCAGACACCGAGAAGGCAGGGCTAGCCAGTGAGTAGGTAGACGTATTAGACGTATAGTGATACGAAGCCGGCAAGCCCTTTTCACGGCTAGGCATGTAGTGCACCTAGTGCTTTCCTCAAACATATGCAATGAAATAAAAAAAATACACCAATCAAAAAACTATATCAGCTGTTTATCCTGTTCATGAACACAGACGCCATGTTTAAAAATTGGGCAAGTGCGAGTCCGACTCGCGCATGAAGGGTTCCGTACCATAATCTTTAACAAGTTTGTTGTACTCGTATAGCCCCCCTTAAATATTTATTTTCTTTTATTTTTAGTATTTGATGTTATAGCGGCAATAGAAATACATCATCTGTGAAAATTTCAACTGTCTAGCTATCACCGTTTTTGAGATACAGCCTGGTGACGGACGGACGGACGGACGGACAGCGAAGTCTCAGTAATAGGCTCCCGTTTTTACTCTTTGGGTATGGAACCCTAAAAACAATCCTTCAAGACCTAGGCCTTCAATTTTGTATGAAATTCCTTTACAGTTCTCTCGAGTTGTTCCGCCCGAAACGTGATACTTCGAAACCTGTTATAACGCACGTTATGGCGACATTCCATTGCATGTTTGTGGAAAAACATTTTCGTGATTTAAAAATACCCACGTAATTCTATGGGTTCGAGGAATCTTATATGATCTATAGTTCCTGGCTAACTTTTTGAACAAAGATAGCGGATCTGCGCATGTAGATTTTGTACCTACGTAAATCGGCTACTGCGCAGTCAAGGTTATGCCAAGAAGGGGACTGTAACAGGGTTTATATTACAGTTTTTCATCCACTGCACGACGCCATCTACTGAATTTTCCCCGGTTTTTTTAAATTTTTCAAAAGCTCCTTCCAGATCGGCCCAGGCTAAATAAACGAATCAGAAATTCATATAATTTGAGAATTATAGTTTAAATGTTTACAATGAAGCGAAAAATTTAAAAATTTAATGGTTCAGACAGGATTCGAACCTGCGTTTCCAACGGCTTTCCGGGCCAACACGGGCGTCCTACCAACTGGACCACCGAACCAGATGTCAGATCCATTGAATCTTTCAACCAGTTGCTCCAAGGCATGTTGCCTTAGGGTGGCATCGTAGCGCCATCTACCGTAAAGATTTAGACTTTATCGTCGGCACCATCGTCTCAAATTTGTTAAGAATCGATAGTAACGATGTTCTACAGCCGAATTAATTATTTTTGTTAAAGCAGTAACGTCTGCTAACGTAAACCAAATGTTTACAATGAAGCGAAAAATTTAAAAAATTATATAAACTATGAATACAAAGATCAAAGCTTAAAGAAAAATTGAAAAAGGAGCTACCTGGTGGAAGGGACTGGGAATCGAACCCGGTACCTCTGGATTACCGGTCCAGCGCGTTAGCTACTTCGCTACCCTCGCTCCACGTAGACCTGACGATTTTTTCCTTATGCTTTGTGTGTCGATCTTTGCATTGTTTATTTGAAAGGTTTTTACACCTTAGCCTCCTTTTTTAAATTGTGGTGTACCCACATTAAAAAAAAAATGAGACATTACATGTTTCATAAATTTATGAAAAATTTATAGTTTAGTTTAAGCTTTAGTTTAGAAAAAATTCACTAAAAAAAGCCACTTCAATTTGATACACTTTATTACCTAATGATGGCTGCTATGTCGCTCGATAAATAAGTGACAAAGCATGCGTCACGTTTTGACAAAATGCGAGTGTGAGTGACAGATGCTTTGTCACTTATCTATCACATGATAAATGCAACTATCATGAGCCACCATTTTCATTTAAAATTTTCTAAGTATCAATGACAGAGAACTTTCGTAATTTAGTGGGTTAAATTGAACTACACTCCAAACCCCAATCGTATATCCTTTTTTAAGGTGATGATGTATTTGGATCAATCAACTATTTTCTGCCACTCGTTGCCATGATGTTCCCTGGCTCACTTTTTAAAACTACCCTTTTCCATGGTTAGGTATATTTAGCAAAAGCTTTATAATTTAAGCAGTTATAAGCCCATTCTTAAGTAGACTATCTCTTGACAATACCAGTAATATAAATTATCAACACTTTTCTTTGAAGTTTAATCACCATTGTCCCCTGGGTCACGGAACAGAATAACAGCAAAAAAAAGTTGATCCACCCATTTAGACAATTTTGAATCGGGTAAAAAATATCGTATCATGTATTGGAAAGTAATTACATGATCAGCCATTATTAAATTAGATTTGCAAAAATAAGCTATTAAATAATTTGGACAGCATACAAACAATTGCTAGAATGAATACAGAAGTTTCAGACAAAAATAAAAAAAAAGTGACAAGTTTTTATTGCCGACTGAGTTATTCTTTGAAAATACGCCAACTGCTCACCGAGCCGATTCTAAAAGCCCAAACTTGGTAGGATTGCATGGATATGTTAGAAAGTAGCCGAAAAACCCTCGCGTGATTTGTGCACAAGCCCTTACATTAAAAATTACCATAAATAAATACACTAAAAAAATAAAAATGAACATTGAGTTTTACTGCAATAGGTATTCGCAAATTGAACTATTATTTTCCTTCATTGGATAATCAAAGAAGCTAATTAATTTTTATCATCAAAACATGTAGGTAATTCAGTTGTACTGGGGTAAATGCTCGTTGTTTCGGGACGGGAAGGTGATTTGACTTTTGAGGATTTTAACCTACTTCAAGTAAAGGAGGAGGGTTCTCAATTCGACTGTATGTTTTTTATATATTATGTTTGTTACCTCAGAACTTTCGACTGGGTGAACCGATTTTTACTAGAGTTCCAAAAAAGCAAGAGGTTTTATGTTCTACTTTATGCATTTTTTTTATGTATGTCCACCGATGGCTCCGCCAATTATTTTTTATTCTCTTTCTTCTCAATTTTTTTCCAAAAATACGAGAAAAAGGTTCGGAGGTCACTGATGAGTACCTAAATTTTGTTTATAAACTGATTTAACTATGTATTGACAGAGCGAGCGCAGCGTTTCCGTTACAACTTGGCCAAAATTGTTTCATATGTCCGGACGGCTGGATTTCCAGCTGTTCTCGCCTACAGGTCGCATAGCTCCACCGATCCTCTTCAAAATTTGTGAGCAGGTTCAATAACAAAGTATACAGTTTTTGTTGTCGAGTCAGTTATTCAATTTGGCGGAATATGTTTTACCAGATGGGATGGTTATTTAGTTATATACCTGTATACCTTTTAACAAGACTATGGGCAAGTAAAAAAGTCTTAAGTTGTGAATCTACCGGAATGTCTCAAGGGGAGACCGCTGTTGAGAAGAAAGCCGAAAGAAACTCAACAGTAAGTATCGTGATCGAGTCGCAACTTGCCCTATAATATGGTTGAGGGAGGCGATGGCTGAGATAATCGTCATGCTAGTGAACGGGTGCCGTTTGTAGGGTCCGGTCTGTTCATACTAGCAAGGGCCAAATTAGTCGTGTAGTAGCTGCTTACCAGTGTTTTGCTTACTGCGTTCCTTGGCTCGCTGGCAAACCTTCAATTTGGACTTCTGGCTCTCAGTAAGGGACCATGTTTGGGCACCGTCCGTAGTTTAGGACATATATCTATGCAAAATAGTCACCTACATTGCTTTTTTTTTTTGTTACAATTATCAAAGCGATGAGTTTGATGTGAAAGTTGGTGTACACCAAGGTTCCGCACTCAGCTCTCTGCTATTTAATATTGTAATGAACCATCTCACCTCAAATCTGCAACGAGCGCCGCCATGGGACATCTTATATGCGGACGACGTCGTCATCATTAGTGAAGAGGTGAACAGCCTACAGCAGATTTTAGAAAAGTGGAGAGAAGCTCTGGAAACATCAGGTCTGCGAATAAGCAGAGAGAAGACCGAGTACATGCATTGTAACTTTAGTGGTGTCAACAACAAACACACCATCTGGGTGCAGAACACCCAGCTAAAAGAAGTAGACCATTTCAAGTACCTAGGCTCAGTCATCAGTAAAGATGGGTCAATAGACACTGATGTAACCCATCGTATAAATACCGGGTGGATGAAATGGACAGAACTATCTGGCGTGTTATGCGACAGCCGAATGCCCGTGCGCATAAAAGGACGAGTATACAGAGCAGCTGTCCGACCGGCCATGACATACGGAGCCGAATGCTAGCCACTCAAAAAGCAACACGAAAATCAGTTACACTGCGCGGAAATGAAGATGCTCAGGTGGGCAGGTGGTGTAACTAGGCTGGACCATGTCAGAAACACGCACATAAGAGGCACCTTCAAAGTGAGACCTATCCCAGAAAAACTACAGGAGAGCCGTCTGCGGTGGTACGGACACGTTATGAGGCGACTATCCGACCACATGACCAGAAAAGTACTGGATATCGAAACTAAACCCCGAGGACGAGGAAGACCCCGAATCACATGGATATCCGTAGTAAATAAGAACCTCAAAGAAGCCCAAGTGAATAAAGAGATGACCCTGGACCGAGCAGCCTGGAGACGCATGATACGGAGGGCCGACCCCAAATAAAATGAGAAAGGGCTAGGCAAAAGAAGACAATTATCAAAGCTCAAAGAAAAATTCAAATCCGTAACCTAGGGACTATGATGGTTCGTAACCTGGGGACTATGATGGTTGCAATTATCACGTATAAATAAGTGACAAAGCATCTGTCACGTGTGTGAGTGACAGATGCTATCGCGTGATAAAAGCAACCATCACAGACCAGCTGGTGGAAGAGACCGCGAATCGGGTTCAATATAAAAATTGTGGTCTGTACCTGTGGGTTAAAAAAATAAGACAAATTACATGTTTCAGAAATGTAAAAAAAAATATTCTCTATCCCGAGTTAGTACATTTACCTTCAATTCACGGAATACTGAGCTGATATCCGGTGCAAATGGCGGCCGGCGTGTATAAAGCAGGCCCCGCCGGAACACCGACTCATTACCGCCTCAGCACCTTTAGCACAACTGTGACACTCGAGTGCACTCGAGTATTTCTCGCGCGAGATATATTGCCTTTCTGTACAGTACTGTGTGAGAGTGACGGGTGACGCTGTCGCGCGACAAGAGCCGCGAAGTATATTGTGCTAGCTCGGCAGCTCCACATTACAAGTAAGTCCTTTTTAGGGTTCCGTACCCAAAGAGTAAAATACAGGACCCTATTACTAAGACTCCGCTGTCCGTCCGTCTGTCCGTCTGTCACCGGGCTGTATCTAATGAACCGTGATAGTTAGCCAGGATGTTTGGGCAGAATTAAAATTATTTTGTTCGGAAAATGAAAACAAAAATTTAATATACATAGACTTTTTAATTCCTATTCAAAGTATTTTTTTGATGTAGATTATCGTCCCTTAAAGTACTGGCATTTAATTTGTGAGCACCTTATACACCTAGGACGGTATAAGTTCGGCTTGCGTGCTGTTGTGGTCGCAGTATTAACCTAACCTAACCCGCTTAGTTAGATTCTGGCGCTATCACATTATGTATAAAAAAAAATAGTAAAAAAAAAGTAAAAGCATTTTTTATATTTTCAAAACTAGTCGGTGGCCTCAAATAAAAATATTAGTTTCTAGTTCTGTGATAAGTGGTCTGAAACTGTATTAGTGAAATTAGTTTTTATATGTATAATTTGAAATTTAATAGGCTAATTGGACTCATGTTGGATTGTATTAAACTAATGTTTATTTCGTATAGTATTTAATAAAAGTTAGAAGATGGCGGAAAAAAAATTAATCAAAAGATATCATAATGTTATAGTCTATCCGGAATCGTAAAAGTAAAAAGCAATAAAACTTGTTTTCTATTTCAAAAGATGATAAGTCGTAACAAGTCGATCCTTACCTAGATGACGCTCAACACGGGTTTAGGAGAGGCCGCTCCGTAAACACTAATCTTCTCTCACTTGTAGACCATGTCGCGAATAAACTAGATGAAAGATGCCAAGTTGACGTAGTATATCTCGATTCGCGTTCGATCAAGTTGATAATGATGTTTTATTACGGAAGCTCTCCTCTATAGGGTTTTCCCCCTCACTCTTGCGGTTGTTTGCCAATTATCTGGAAAATCGTAGGCAGTTAATTCGCCTGGGGTATTTTGACTCTGGTTCTTACCTCACAAACTCAGGCGTAAGTCAGGGATCTCTGCTAGGACCTTTCCTCTTCACAGTTATGATTAACGATCTTGCCGGCTGCCTGGAAGCTGGTAGAGCCTTGTTGTATGCTGATGACCTTAAGATAATTGTTGATATTAGAACCCCATCAGATTGCCAAGTCATGCAACGTAATTTAGATGCAATTCACCAATGGAGTGTCGAGAACCGTCTTTACCTTAATGCTTCAAAGTGCCATGTTATGAGCTTCACGCGCTCTAAACATGTTACAATTGCCCAATATACTCTTGACAAGCAACCACTTTCTCGCACTCAATCCATCAAAGACCTTGGGGTAGTGTTTGATCCTGGACTCACATTCCACGATCATGTGCGTGGGTTGGCAGCAGAAGGTTTCAAGCGGCTGGGCTTTGTTACTCGTAACTGTGAAAACTTCACCCATGTAGGAGCCATAAGGTTGCTTTACTCTGCTCTCGTAAGATCCAAGTTAGAGGCTAGTTCCTGCGTATGGAATCCTCATGAATCAACCTATGCCTTAATGCTTGAGAAAGTGCAGAAACGTTTCTTGCGCTTCCTATTTAAAAAATTTGGCGGCTATTATCCGTTCCTTTACCCTACTGCCTATCTTCAGGGCACCCTTGGCTACCATTCTCTGGCTACGCGGAGACTCTTTGATCAGTTGATCACTATCCTCCGTATTTTGCGAGGTCGTCTCGATTGCCCAGTGCTGGTCGGCAAAGCCTGTCGACTATTCGTCCCTGACAGACGGACGCGGTTTCGCGCGGATCGGCAGCGCCTGTTCGCGGTGCCCCCCGCGCACACGGTGGCGCGCCGCAACTCTCCCGTCTGCCGCGCTCTACATGCCCTTAACGGGCTTAGCGCGGTGCAACTCTCCTGCGATTTGTTTGCGGATGGATGGACGGTCGTTGAAAGAGTGTGTCTGAAATTATGCGAGAGTCTTGCCAATTAGTCTGTGATGTATGTATTTAATTTAGTAATTGTATGTGTAATAATTTAATCTTATTTAATGTATCTGTGGAATAATATAATTTAATTTTTAAGAATTTTGTAGTGACGGTTGTAATCCTGTAATGTTACGATTTTCTTCTTATGTAAAATAAATAAATAAAAATAAAAAATAAATAAATATTCGATTTTTTGAGCCCAAAAAAAGTAATGTCGCAAGTTATTTCTCGGAAATAATACGTTTTAAACTTAATAAAACTGACCGTTTATAACGTCATACTTGACACGAAATTTTTTAAATTATTATTTTCTGTAAAGTTTTACACATGTAAATCAATCAGTTCCTACGGAATACTAGTTGGTAATACCCGATTGTCGCAACCCTAGCCTCAAGTTTTTTACATTCCATTTACAATTTTAGTTGTCCTTTGAAATTAAACTTAAGTACATCCTATTACGATCGCTTTTTGTATATATAAGAAATCACTTACGCTCTTCTTACTGTACTTATGAATTTTATGGCTTTTTACTCTAAAGCCGCCGAACAAACTATAACCGTGCTATAACCATTTCAAATATATTCCAAAAATAGCTCAACTGTTCTAGTATAGTTTGTCACAAGGGACCCATTGTAAAATAATATGCTTTAAGGTCTTCGCACAGGGTGCGTCCCATGAGATATAACTACATAATATATAATTTCATATTAATAACGTTCACAAGATATAATGAACTTTTGCTATAACATCACAATCAATATTTTTATTATGAATAACGGTCAATTGGCATAATACTCATGTTGTAGAATGATTTTTTATATAACACTCAAATACTCTAAATTCAGTTGATATAACATACATAACGTATATCGACCATAGTATATACTTTCTTTTAGTATAATGATTAGAAAATATAATATCGTATGATATACTAAATAGGTTATAACTGTTACCCCTATGCCCCTAAAATGGAATATGGGTCAAAAACCGAAAACTGTAGGTTAGGTTAGGTTTGTTTCATGACCATGGATAGCGGAGCGTCAAAATGCTTGCTTGCATGGAGGTATATTAAAATTTAACAGCGTACTATTGCATAAGTATGTACACAATTGATGTCCAGGCGGTTATTCTATACGAGCATTAAGCATTTTGGTGTTAGATGTATTGAGTAATATATATTATAAATCTGAGATATTATGAACACTATACGTTATGATCGTTATATACAATGATATTATACTTAAATAACGTTATACTTAACAAAAATAGATATTTTGATGTTATATCTAACGTTCGTTATACACCTTGAACGGTATGCAAAACAAGCTTATACAATATGAGCGTATATAATATGAATATTATAGTATTTAAGTTCTTATCCCATCAAAAACATAAATGTAAAATGAGAGCCAAGTTCAATATCGCGTGCACTTCGCCGACAAAAGAATTGAGATCTGCAAGGGCGCCAAGTTCTTTGCCCTAAAATTTTTAGATACAAGGACATGCAACATACTCAATGCATTTATTTTACTTGGGGTGTAGTTCAATATCAAGATTTGACTTGGCTAGTTTTCACAAATTAATTAAATTTTATAAAAGTAACATAGTCATAGTCATAGTTCATTATCAAGCTAACAGTATAAGTAACAAGACGTACACTAACTTGCGTACTTACCTTTACGAAAATAGGTTAATGATTTGATTGATTTTGATTTATAATATAAATTTATATTGTAAAACTAGCCAAGTCAAGTCTTGATATTGAATTACACCCCAAGTAAAATAAATGCATTGAGTATGTTGCATGTCCTTGTATCTAAAAATTTTAGGGCAAAGAACTTGGCGCCCTTGCAGATGATGATGCAGATGAACAATCCTAATTAATGTTAATGTTTTGTCAATATTTTGGTTTTGTAATTGTATTTTAATTTTTATTTATTTGACATGTAATAATTTATAATTTAATTTAATTAAATAATTTACAACAATGACAATGTATGACCAATACAAATAAATAAATGATATGATATGATATGATAAAAAAATCACTGTTTTCGATTTTTATATGTATACACACACAATTACTAAGCTGGATGCCAAATTTCACCTTTCTAGGTCACCTGGAAGTGGGTTAGGTTTTTGATTACTAGTGAGTCAGTCAGTCAGTCAGTCAGTGATAAAAATACCGTTTTTTGGACTTTAATATCTCAATAACTATTTAACCTATATTAATGAAATTTTGGGTTCTACTTGTTCTAAAGGATCTTAATACATAAGCCAAATTTTATTTTTTTATGTTAAATAGATTTGGAGTTATTGGGGGGTCAAAAGTGGCTCCAAACGGTTCGTGTAATATAACACACGGCTGCTGCTCGCCAGTTCCTGCGGTGAACTTGGCTGGACACGCTGCCGCGTGTCTAGATATCTTATATTACTTACCCCTTCGCACATTATAACAACTCAACGGCGACTCGATTCTATGCCAAATATTGAAATTTAAGCCCTATGCCATGTTTACTAGGTTTAATTTCAAAAAATGATATTAGTAGTGGACGACGAGTGGACAACGCGTCGGTGCATCGTCGAAATTAAACCTAGTAAATATGACATATGGCTTAAATTTCAATATTTGGCATAGAATCGAGTCGCCGTTGAGTTGTTATAATGTGCGAAGACCTTTAAGCACATGTTTTGTTTCTGATTGTGCAGTCGAGCTGTGATCGTGTGCGATGCGTGTCTCCGTCACGTTGTCGTCGCTGGCGGCGCTGCTGCTGCTGGGCGGCGCGCGCGCAGACTGCGAGGGCCGGGGACCCAAGATGACAGTAGCTGCACCTATTCGAAGATGTGATTATCAGTATTGTGTGGCATATGCAGACAATATAGGGATAGAGTTATTGTGCTCATTTGACAACGTGCGGAATCTGACTATCCGAAGAATAAGTTTCCTTGCAGAACACGAGACAGATCTACCGAAGTCGGTGCTGAATGCAACCACAGCAGTATATGTTCCAAAACCTACGCTAGGATTTTATGAATACATCTGCACTGACAGTAAAAGTGGTTGTGCGACCTCTCTGATTATATATCACGAACCTGCATTGTACATCACATCGCCACGTGTGCCATTTCGAATTGATGACTCTCAGTATAGTTACTTTGTGCCTCTCGGGGACAAATTCCAAGTTATTTGTGCGGGCCCGGAAAGTGAAAAGCTTAGTATTTTACAGGACATTAATACAAATTATCCTGATGCTGAAATAGTACAGACCGAGATAATCAACGACACTTTCGTGGCACACAGGTCTCGGGCAGAGCACACGGGACAGTTTCACTATAGGTGCGTCGACTTCCAGAGTCTTGTGTACTTACAAATCGGGCTAACAGTGGACTACTGGCCCGAGGCTTACAATTTTTCGTGTATATATATAGATTTACATTACGGCGCCAGAATCGAGTGTTCTTGGAGATCTTCTAGTGCAGAAACTATTTCCAAGTTGTATAATAGTGAAAAACTTTGGTGCCAAGTATCAGGTCAGAACGCCCCGCGCTGCGTGATGAAACGTAGGTTTTTGTCGGATCCTATTTTTTATGGGAAAGGTAACATGTATTTTGTAGTGCACACTTGTAACGATTACATTTGTAATAATCAAACATTTACATTTAATTACTACTCGATCCTAAAAATATTGCCAGTTGCCAGATTACATGTTGAAATGACAAGTACACACGATGCATTCATTTCATGGCGAAGTGCGTTTTATGAAGACAATTGTTGTAGTCATAAAGTAGAATATCGGCTGTCAGCAGTTGGGGAGACATGGCGACAGGCGGACACCTCGTCCGTGCGTTGTGATAGAAGTTATTGCGAGTTTCGATTAGCGCTCCCGTACCCGCAGACGAAATATGAAGTGAGGGTGTACAATAGGCATGAGGAAGCAACTGACGAAAGGCTCTGGTCTGATCCTACTTCTATATCTGTCGTCACGAAGCCCAGAGCTGAATGCGGTTGTGATGCAGGAGACCGCGAACCGGCAGAACCGAGAACCCCCAGCGAGGCTGCTTGCGAGGCGTGTGAACTTGCGGAACATATAATTAAAAATAATAAGGCGTTACGTAATTTGCTGAGTAATTTAAAGCAGAAACGTGAAAGAATTATTAGAAAACACGAAATAATTAAAGATATTAGTTCACTTGCTGCTAAGTTAGATTCCATATAAAAGTTAGAAGTAATCAAACGTTGGGTCCCCATCATTTAGGTACGTGGACGCTTTTTGTAGAAATACAAGGCTATGCATCTTTCTTTGATTTCAAACTATTTCTTAAAATCCGGGATGTCTGTCAAATCGTTTGAAACGTTACAAAAAAAAACGAGAATCTCGTCAAACCTCGCCAACTCTTCCAAGTGAATGAACTGACAAACCATACAAACTGACTCACTATGTATGGATTGACAGTTCATTTGCTTGGAAGAGTTGGCGTGGTTTGACTCTACGACAAGGATCCGTTCACGATCGTGACGTAGCTATTACCCGGGCTCCACACTACTCGCGGAGTTGACCGAGGTTGGGCGAGGCAAAGTTGACGTGGGGACGTCTGTCGCCTACATGAAGGTCCCCGAGCGGTAGGCGGCCGTACATCGGCACGCCTATAATGATGGCAGGGTTGAGCAGTGCTCCCCGGAGATGGGTCCGAAGCTCGGACGGCCGCTGGCAAGGTTGCGGTAGTATGCGAAGAGCGTTTCCCGCAACCTTGCCTATAGCACAGTGGCGGCAAATGGAGGGGGGTTTTTTAGTGGGTACACCATAGGCCTCATTAGCCGACATGGGAGTCCCTTATAACCACCGGGGTCCGTCCCCGCACCCTGGTGGTATGTGTAACGCATTTTCCCCTCTCCAAAAAAAAAAATGCCAAAGTTGACCGAAGTATGGGTTTCTGCAGCGCCCCTCTGCACTATTATATTTGCCCAACCTCGCCCAACTTCGCGAGTAGTGTGGAACTCGGGTTACGCTCGAGCATGGTGTCAGAAAATAATGAATGGAACTGAAATACCAAACGAGATTTTTGACGTCATCTCGCTATGATCGGTTGGACGGTTCTGTCAATCCGTTTCTGTGTTGCCAGTGGTGTATCATAATACTCACCGATTCCCTTGTTACCTGTATTAATCTCATATAATCGAATCGTGAGTGTTTTCAATCAATTATTACTTCAAATTAAAACTTCGTCAAAAAATAATCGACGACAAAACGTGGAAACGCTGTAAACGCCAAAGAATTCTCTTGGCGTTTACAGCGTTTCAACGTTTTGCCGTCGATATGACAATTATAATGCATAATTACCTATATTTTTTTGTCATATGGGTTGCAAAAATGCATGGCCCATTTATGAATGAATGCATTCATAAATGGGCCATGCAATTCTGCAGCTCATTGTCCTATTGGCGGTAAAAAAAAAATCCTTATCATTTTTACTGTTTATTTTTGTTTATTGTTTATTTTTGCTCAATCCTCTACCCAAAGATTGTCTGGAAGAGATCGCTCTTTAGCGATAGGACCGCCTATTACCTACCATTTATAAATTAAGGTTTCATTGTAACGTTTTTCTTGTTGGTGTGCAATAAAGAATTGTTGTATAAGTTGTATTGTATTTTGTTATCATAAAGCGGCAATTATTCAGTGACGTAGAAAGTCTCACTAGCCGGAGTGCCATCTCATCATCATTATATCTTATAATGAATAATGATATTAATGATTCATTGACCGAGCGAAGAATTAATTCTCCACAATGATCGGTCTTGCACCGCCCTCCTCCGTCGATCCTAACCAGGTTGTCGGTCCACCTTGTTGGGGCCCACGCTACGTCTTCCGGTCCGCGGTCGCCACTCAAGAACCATTCCGCCTCAACTTCTTGTCTTCTCTGCTCTGTTGTTTTAACAATATAATCAGTATACTTAGAAACTATGTAAGTGCAACACATTTATTTTTTAAACTCTTTTTATTAAGAGTGTCGATATTCGTTAAGTATTTCTTTTATAATTTTATAAGTGAGTCAGAAAACAGTTAGTTACATTTGCTAATTATTTACTTTCACAAATATTTAGTGGTTATAATTGCGCTTTACAGTAATATTGTGAATGAGTTTAAGATGACATAATCTTGTATTCACATATTTTAAGCAGTTTTGAACAAACAGTTTCAAATTGTAAACAGTTTCGGAGAAATACTTACAAATGAAAATCCAGCTTGTTGTTTCATTTTTAGGGCTCCGTACCCAAAGGGTACAAAACGGGACCCTATTACTAAGAATCCGCTGTCCGTCTGTCACCAGGCTCTATCTCATGAACCGTGAACTGTCTAGTTGAAATTTTCACAGATGATGAGTGATGACTGTAGCCGCTATAACAACAATTACTAAAAACAGAATTAAATATATATTCGAATGGGGCTCCCATACAACAAATGTGATCGGTTGCGTTAACTTTGCTCCTCATTTGTATCCGGCGCCATACATACCAGGTGCAAACTTAACCCGGCCAGTTAAGATGGGAAGTGCTTGTACGGAACCCTGGGTCCGACTCGCTCTTGTTTTTTTTAACTATTCATTTCATTACTGTCCAATATTGAACGAGCGAGCGAGGCGTCTTCGTTTCGGCTTGGGCCAAATTCTTTCGCATGTCCGAATGTTTCGAGTTTTACCAGGTTAAAAACATTTCTCAATCAATTCTCATTTGAATTTGAGTTCCTATTATCACCTTTCGGCTCCATCACCATTGTCCCTCAATATTTTATTTATTTAATATGAGGGTTGAAAACATTAAAAAATACAACATCAACAATTTAGAGACAGACTCGTGAAGTCTACAGGTTACAAAGGTCACTAGTAAATAATTATTAATCGGTTGGCCTATGGATAGGCAGCAATATACAGAAGAAGTTAAACTATCCTACACTGGCTGGCTATCTCGCTACTATTAGACAGGAAAACAAATAAGGAATATTATTTTCCTTTGAAAAATAACACAACAGATATACCCATAAGGAAGTATGCAACTATGTCGTCTATATAAAGATCTCATTCCAAAATCCTTATTCATTGCATGTTAGTTGTGTGTAGCGCTATTATTAAGTTGCAGTGATCCTCAAAAATTGGAAAATTTCTCCGGATACTAACAAGTTTCCACTAAAAATCGAGGCAATTGTAGATAATTCAAATTTGAAATGGAAGATCCTTGTGCTAGTGTGTTATATAATAGCTAACTTTATTTAAAAAGACGTCACAAGGACACTTTTTCTGAGTGTACCACAAGACCATAGTTAAAAATAAAATGGGAAGAAACTCAACATAAGAAGACTGCTGCTATGAAGATGCTGACACTAACTTTGGTACTGATGCTTCTAGCATTGGCTGATGCTTGCGAGAAACAAACGAAGATGACAACTAGTGCTAGTGATAATAATTACGGCTGGCATGTGAGAGCACATCGAGCACCATACGGAGAGGAATTTACATTAGACTGCTCTTCTCACAATACCACAAACCTTATAATCCAGCTTCACAGTAAATGTATACAAACTAAGATAATTAACGACACCACGATCCGAGCTACACTGAAGCCGAATTTAGGAAAGTATTTATACACATGCGTTGTCGGAGGCTGTGAGAGTTCCCTTGAGGTGTGTGTTGTCGAAAACTGTTGTGGACATCAGCTTGCTGTTGACGTGGAGCCTGCCATGTCTGTCTCAGCCGCTGGAGTCAGATACACGCAAGGAACTGACCAGTACTTGGACTATTTCGTGTCTAGAGAAGAGCCGTACGATGTATACTGTAGCTCAAATAGTCTTGAATCTCTTCGCATTAGGAGCTATTGGGTGCTAAGTACGGACGCGATCAATGAAACTACACTGGTGTATCACGCACTTGCCGACAGCACAGAAGACAGGATTTTTCAATGCATCGACGATAACCAAAGCTATCAAAAGGCGACCGTCACAACGGATTTTCCCCCTGTTGCTCATGACTTCAAGTGCGTCTTGTACCATTGGCGCCGACTCGAGTGCTCGTGGCAGTCTTACAGCGAACGACATAAATTTAGATTATTTTACACAGTCCAGGAAAACCGTAACGCCAATTCAGACGCGGACAGTGAACGTGCGAAGGTAGACTTGATACTCTGCGCTGATGACTCCGGCGAAAGAAATATTAGCTGTAAATGGTTCAATAGATACAAAGGGGAAGAAGTATTGAAAGCAGATGCTAATTGCAGCTTCACAATGCAAACTTGCAACGAGATCTATTGTAATAATCAAACGTTTGATATCAGCTGTAATGCGATTACAAAACTTGACGTTATCAACGAATTCAAAGTGGTAAACACGAGCTCTCGCGGCGTGTTCCTCTCATGGAGCGTCCCATCAGCTCACCACCAATTTCTAGGATACAATAACTTTACATATAACGTGGAATATCGATTGAATTTATTCGGAGAAAGATGGCGTTCAGCGAACACGACTTCTGCAATCTGCGATCATCAGACATGCGTGTATCTTTTGGCCCTTCCGTACCCTGATATTGAATACGAAGCGAGAATAAACATGAGATTTTCGGATGCGGAAGATACATTTCTGTCTCCACCTGCGTTTATTGGTTCTATTTCTGCAAAACTGAGAGAGACAGCATGCGCGTGCGACTCCCTACAGAACCCTCTAGAGTTAACTGGTCTCAGTGATGTTTTATGTCAAGTTTGTGAACTCAATGAATACACAATAAGGAAGAGTATGGAGTTGATCAAATTCAAAAGCAACTTGAAGCTAAAACTTGACAAGATTGAAAGGTATATTAGAATACAGCAAGATTTAGATTCTGTGAGAGGTTAAAATTTAATAGACCTAAATAAAACTTTCGGTAGCGGTCCCTGATGAAGCTCCAAACGAGTTTGGAACATGTCGGGCTGTTCCTGATAATTTCATGTGAGTGCATGTTAACCGCTTAATACAAATAGAGTATAAAAAAAAAACGCATCAGCATTGCGATTCAGCGAGGAAATGCTGCCAGCGTCTTCGGGACTATGCCGCGGGGGCACAGTTTTGTAGATTTATTTTAGCATAATTTAATTTACTTGATTTTAGATTTTAGTTCTTTAGTTTTAATTAGAATTTCATTGTCCATTTATATATTTTGTTATGATTCATTTGAAATAAATATAAATAATAATTAAGTGTTTTAAATGTCATACCACTAGAGATAATTATACACAACTAGCTTTTGCCCGCGGCTTCGCACGCGTTAAAAAAAATACGTTCACTTGGCATAACTTGGCATTTGGCATTGGCTTGGTATAACTCAAGCCCCCCATATTTTTTGTTTACTGTATCTTTGGAATATTTTAATGCTTTCACGGACATGATTCCTTGTACATTTTAGATTCAATTTCTACTTTCTTGTTTTGTTTTCTCAATGCGAGGCCTCCGACATTTTTGTGCACTGTCTCAATTGGTTACTTAAATAAAGTCATGCTCTAGAGCTCTTCTTTCCGTTGTGGTATATTGTCTTGCTTAGTGCCCCGCTTTTTTTGGTCATCATCTCCTTAGAATACTTAATCGTTTGTTCAGAATTGCTTTTCTGTTACCGTTTTAAGGTTTATGTATTCTCAATGTGAGCACTACTGCAGTTTTGTTATCTATCTCGTCAGATAACTTGAAAGTTACACCAGTCTTGCTTTTTTCTTTCCATTTGTTATATTGCTTTTTCTTCGCGCCTCCCGTCTGGTTTGGTCACCATCCCCATTTAGAATCCTTTAAAGTTTGATCAGACTTGCTTTCTTGATTCCGTTTTAGGGTTTTGTTTTTATTAGGGTTCCGTACCCAAAGGGTAAAAACGGGACCCTATTACTGAGACTTCGCTGTCCGTCCGTCCGTCCGTCCGTCCGTCCGTCCGTCCGTCGGTCACCAGGCTGTATCTCAAGAACGGTGATAGCTAGACAGTTGAAATTTTCACAGATGATGTATTTCTATTGCCACTATAACAACAAATACTAAAAATAAAATAAAATAAATATTTAAGGGGGGCTCCCATACAACAAACGGGTTGGTTGCGTTAACTTTGCACCTCATTTGTATGGGGCGCTATACATACCAGGTGCAAACTTAACTTAACCACTTAAGGATGAAAAGTGTTTGTACGGAACCCTCGGTGCGCGAGTCCGACTCGCACTTGCCCAATTTTTTAATGCGTGCACTATGCCATTTCTTCACTATCGTTACTTTAAAGGTTGAGCAGAATTGCTTTCTCGTTAGCGTTTTTAAGTTTTGTGTCTTCTTGTGCAACATGTCTACAAGTAACTTAGGCGTTTCAACCGATTTACTTTAATTTTTCAATTTTAGCATGTAATGTTATTTAATAGCGGGCGGCTCTGCCCCCCAAACCCCTCGTCTTTTTCAATGCCATCTCTTCGTGTTACTTACAAGTTTTATCAGTCTTCCTTTCTTCCTCCGTTGTGCGAGGTTTTTTCTTCGTGCTTCCCGTCTGGTTTGGTCACCATCTGTTTAGAATCCTTTAAAGTTTGATCAGACTTGCTTTCTTGAATCCGTTTTAAGGATTTGTGTTTTCTTAATGCGAGCACTATGCAATTTTAGTTTACTATCTTTTCAGGTTACTTAAAAGTTTGATCAGACTTGTTTTCTAGTTAGCATTTTAAGGTTTTGTCTCTTCTTTCTTTTCTTTCTTGATCACCATATCTACAGGTCATTTAGCCTTTCATCAGATTTACTTATAATTTTCAGTCTTGGCATATTTCATTTTTTAAGTGCGGGGGGCTCGGCCCCCCGAGCCCCCCGTCTTTTTCAATACCGTCTCTTCGTGTTACTTAAAAGTTTCATCAGTCGTGCTTACTTCTTTTCGTTGTGCAATATTGTTATTTCTTCGTGCCTCCCGTCTGGTTTGGTCACCACATCTTCTTCTTCTTCGAATTCTTTAAAGTTTGATCAGACTTGCTTTGTTGATTCCGTTTTAAGGATTTGTGTATTATAATGCGAGCACTAAGCCATTTTAGTTCAATATATTTTCAGGTTGCTTTTATGTTTGATCAGACTTGTTTTGTTGTTAGCTTTTTAAGGTTTTACGTTTTCTTCATCACCATATCTACAGGTCACTTAGCTTTTTATCAGATTTAATTGAATTTTTCAGTTTTAGCAAATGACATTTTCTGAGTGCTCTGCCCCCCGAGCCTCCCGTATTTTTAAATACCATCTCTTTGTGCTGCTTAAAAGTTTTATCAGTCTTGCTTTTTTCTTTCCGTGTTGCGATATAATTAACTTAGTGCCTTCCGTCTCTGTTAGTCACCATCTCTTTAGAATACCTAAAAGTTTGGTCAAACCTGCTTTCTTGTTTCCGTTTCATTAATGCGAGTACTATGCCATTATCGTTCACTATCTTTTCGGGTTACTCAAAAGGTTGTGCAGACTTGCTTTCTCGTTAGCGAAGGTTTTGTGTTTTCTTGATCACCATATCTACACGTAACTTAGCCTATCATCAGATTTACTTTATTTTTCTGTTTTAGCATGTTATACATTTTTTTTTCAATAACATCTTTTCGTGTTATTAAAAGTTTCATCAGGCGTGCATTCTTCTTTCCGTTGTGCGATATTGTTTTTTCTTCGTGCTTCCCGTCTGGTTGGGTCGCCATCTCTTTAGAATCCTTTAAAGTTTGATCAGACTTGCGTTCTCGATTCCGTTTTAAGTTTTTGTGTTTTCTTAATGCGAGCACTATGCCATTTTAGTTCACTATCTTTTCAGGATACTTAAAAGTTTGATGAGACTTGCTTTCTTGTTAGCCTTTTAGGGTTTTGTTTTTTCTTGATCACCATATATCTACAGGTAACTTAGCCTTTCATCAAAGCTACTTGAATTTTTCAGTTTTAGCATGTAGTATTTTGTTAGAGCGGGGGGCTCCGCCCCCCGAGCCCCCCGTTTTTGTCGATACCATCTCTTCGTATTGCTTAAGTTTCATCAGCCTTGCTTTCTTTTTTCCGTTGTACAATATTGTTTTTTTTTTCTTATTGCCTCCCGTCTCTGTTAGTCACCATCTCTTTAAAAATACTTAAAAGTTTAATCGAACGTTGTTTGAGATTGTTTATATTTTGTCTAAACACATACTGACGCTGAACGGCCCTCGAGCTGTCAACTTAAACTTTGCATCAGCTGTATTAAAATTAAAGAAATCAATTGTACATAGTAATAACATTTAAATGTATCACTCATTAACTTCAAATTTGTGTAAGAGGTCGTAGTAGACGTAGTAATATAGTGAACGTATGTTTTAACGTGAGCGCAGCGGGTAAAAGCTAGTAAAACAATACACAAATTACAGACCAATCCACTCACTTCGCCATTGCGAAAACTCTGCTGCGGACGGCACACAGACAACCCCCACTAGACGGAGCATGTAAGGCGACCCGCGCGCACCGACGATATGGTACGGCAGAACATTAAAGTATGAACACGGCGGCCACCGTTTAGTTGCGTCCTTGTTTATGATCCATGCGTACGTCAACGAAAAAAGAAATTAAATAAATAACGTGGTAAATTGTAGTGTTAAGTGGTGTAGAGAGTCCTCATAAACATGGACGCAACTAAACGGTGGCCGCCGTGTTGGTACTTTAATATTTTGCCGTACCATATCGTTGGTGCGCGCGGGTCGCCTTACATGTGCCTTACATGCTCCGTCTAGTGGGGGTGGTCTGTGGGACGGCACCTCGGGGAAAACTACTGTTTAAAGCTCATAGATGGCGCTACTGGTAGCACTTATGCGCGTATCATATTTCATTAACTTTCCGTAAATATTTATACGTCAAAGGATAAAATTGATATTACATAATTTTATTTTGATTATTGTCTCTCAAGAAAGTAAAAAAACAACTTATTTATTCATTTTAAATTTTCTCCGCGTCTCAGTACGTTTATGAAAAGAGGGTCAATATTTATAAACTACTGAGTAAATACATGAATTTTAAATGCAATAATAGAGTGGTAGTTCCCATTGTTGCATCGCGAAATTAATAATAACCAAATTGTGTTCAGTTTTGTTTCATAAAATGATCATTTCGTGTACCACTAACGCCATCTACTGCCCCAGTGTCCGTAACTCGGCGACTCGTCCAACCTCAGGGCTATTGTCCCCCGGTGGGTAGCGCAGGCCGGCCCCCCGCGGGGTACGCGTGGTTCTAAATTCAAATTCACGACGCTGATGGATGACGCTATGAGATGCACACGACTTCATTCGCGTATTTTTTCTTTACCGTAGACGGAAAAAAAGTATCCTATAATCATCTTCGGATGTCCAGCTATCCCTGTACCAAAAATGGTTAAAATCCGTCCAGCCATTTCGGCGTGATTGGAGGACAAAGGATTTTATGAAAACAGATGGCGCCAGGTTGGCACGGCGACGCGTGTCCATACAAAACAACAATCAAGCTGCATCACGCTATCAATATTTTTCCTGAAATCATGACCTCCCTCCATAGAAAATTTATTTTCAGCTCATAGGATTTTATAATAGTATAGATATCGTTTTTAATATTTATTGTTTTAAACTATTCAAAGCACCTTGAAAAATAATAAGCTCATAAATCACAATAAATTATTTTCATCTACAATGTTACTAATAATATGACCTGTCATAATAATTTCCTAAGTAACGCCATAAGATTCAGGTGCCAACTTAATCGCGTACGTCAATAATGGCGACAGCACCACTGAACGGATACGTGATGGCCTCACTGTTTTGTTATCCGTGGTATTATGAATAAGGAAGCAAAGGAAAATGCATGAGATGACACGGTCATTATTACAGTAATTTCTTAGTGGTTCTGGGTTCAAATCCCGGCTAGGTGAAATCCTTTCTACATTGTAAATTTAATGATTTTGTCTTGTCTCGAATCATGGTTGTTTTTAATACAAAATGCATACATTGTCGAGCAGCAACTCTCAATAACTGATACACTGCTGCTTACATTTGTATGCGATCAATATTCAACAGCTTCGGTAGTAACTCTCGTCGAAGTCCGGGTTAACCATCACAGCTACACCCCAGCTTGTGCCGAATCGTGGTCACAGGCACGCAACGACGTGCATCGACTCTCGGGTATCGTGTCAACGGACGCATCAATGACTACAACATTGTATTTGTATGGAGCTGGTGTTATTAACTCAGGAAAAATCTTAACAGCGCGATGCAGTCGTTAGTATGGAGATTTTGTCAAAGTAACAACGCCATCTAGCGGAAAATTGGGTCGTTGAGAACAAAATCTCAACACACCGTTAAAAATAAAGAATGACTGATATTTATTACTTTGAATAGATTTTATATATAAAAAAAACTACATAGATGCAAAATTGTGCCTAAATACATCGTTTATTATACATTTCGCTACCTTAGTTAGTAAGTTAGGCCAAACACAAACAATACAAAAATTTGCGCCTAATGTTCTAAATGTTGGTTGGTAAAACATATTTAAAAATGTATTTAATTTACTTAAATTGATTCGAAATACTTTTATTTCAATTACACTCGATAAAATGGCATTAAAAAATCTGTTTTATTCATTAAATTTTTTTATTGCGTCTCCGGGCTTTTTTATGGTCAATACTTACAAACTACAGAAGAATATAATTGCATATTCAATAAAAGAGCATTAATTAGTTCCGATTGTCGCAAATTGTGTTTTTAAAGAAATGTATGTTTTTTTTTGAGCATGAGCCAATTTACAACGAACATTGCACTCATATTTTCGTCTGTGTTGGTCGATAATGGCGCCATCTTTTCTATCTATCTAAGACGGTTTCCGTAACTCAACGCCTCAAACAACCTTAACCTTATTGTTAATACCGGTGGGCCGCGCGGAGGTATTATATCGAATTCATACTTTTTAGTTTTTGTACACGTAAGAGCCACGCGGGGGTCGCGTCTTTCTAAATTCAAAATCACAAACGCTGTCATTATAAGGTTACACATTGTAAGGAAAATATTTCATGGAATTTATGTTTTCAGAGATAAATATTAATCATAATAAAAAGTATCCTATAACCATCTTTGGATGTTCAGCTATTCCTGTACCAAAATTAGTAGCTTTTTATCCAGCCGTTTCGGCGTGATGCGAGGACAACGGTTTTTTTGAAAACAGATGGCGCCAGGTTGGCACGGCGACGCGTGTCCATACAAAACAACTATCAGGCTGCATCACGCTATCGAGATTTTTCCTGAAATCATGACCTCCCTCCATAGAAAATTTATTTTCAATACAAATTTAGGATTTTATAATAGTATAGATAGAAGATAGAAGATAGATATAGATGTCATTATACCTACAGTTCATTATATACATTAGAGTAAATACTAGACATCGGAGACGTGTGGAATCAAATATACAGCGTATATGACACAGCCACAAACTATTGTAACCAGACGTAGATTAAAGATATTTAAACAAATTAAATTAAGAGGCCTTATTCATTTTATAATAGATTTTTTTCGTATTGTGACAGATATATTGATAATTTTAAGCAGCTTTTTGAAGTGCATTATACTTTTCCCTGAATTCTAGATAGTAGCATAGCTATATCATGTTTTACCTATTGCACTACTATTCATAAGTATATCCATTTGATCAAATTTTAAACCTAGTCTCTCTATGGAGATGCGTCATGATTTCAGGAAAAATCTTAATAGCGTGATGCAGGATCGTCACTTATCACGTGATAAACGCAACCATCATAGGTTCGCAGCTTCCTCTGTCCTCGCATCACGCCGCAACGGCTGGACAAATCTCAACCAATTTCGGTACAGGGAGAGCTGCACAAAGATGGTTATAGGATAGGTACTTTTTATCCGACTACGGTAAAAAAAATTAAGCGTACGAAGTTGCGGGCGCCTTAGTCTAGGATATAAAGGTTTATCGTCATAATACTCGATTATTATCTTTTATCGTTATTAAAACAATGCAATGGAACGTTGGATAAGCTACTTACGTCGTCACAAAGATGCGCTATCTTATGCGCTCAACTCAACCTTAACTTATGCGCTTAACGCGCACAACGAAAGTCCTGCAATGCCATCTGGTGGCGCCAAACCGAATCTTTCACCTTGTCATTACTTTAAATTTACATTTACAGTGCTGCCACCTAGTTCGTGGACGTTTCCTATTCGCATTATAATTATTAAGGTGAGATGACCTCAATGTCCGAAGATTGACTGGTACAGAATGCCTCATTTTTGTGCGAATTTTGAAGTAATTCTTTTGTGCAATCAATCACACTAATATAATATAGGCGAAAGTTTTTGAGTGAGTTTATGTTTTGTTATTTCTCCACGCTCAAACGGCTGGACCAATTTTGATAAATTTTAGTGTTGAGGTAGCTGATTCCTTTTGTCCAGTGGCATGAGCTGTTAACACCGCGCAGCTAGTTAAATACAGTCAATAAATAAACGTCCTTGAATGTAATAGTCATAACCATTAACACACCGACTTTAACGAAAGGAATTTGTATTTCCGATAATAATGAACGAGTTACTACAAAACTCAAATCGTCATACATATATGTGCCTTAATTTGAGGTGTCACTAACATTTTATGGGACCAACTTGGAGATCCATTTGAACAAAAAAAACTCAATCGGTTAATAAACGACGGAGTTCCGAGGGAACAGAAATAAAAAAACTGGACTCGCGCACCGAGGGTTCCGTACAAACAATGAAAGCATGAGGGACGATCTTTGCCGTTGGAATACTTTTGTCCCCATACATCGAGATGAACGCGGTTGGTTTAACCAACTGCAAATACGTTTGTAAGAATTTGTATAACAAAACTGTACTAAGTGCAAATTTGACTTTTCCGTTGGAAAACTGTTATCTCCATACATCGACATAGGTCGTGGTTAGTTTACCAATATCTGGGATAAAGCATGATAAAAAGCAACATTTGTCTAGAAATAAATAGACACTCCGAAAACACGACATAAAAGACCGGCCAAGTGCGAGTCAGACTCGCGCTTTTCAATCAGGGTTCCGTACAAACGCTTATCCCATCTTAACTGGCCGTTAAGTTTGCACCTGGTATGTAAGGCACTGCATACAAATGAGGTGCACAGTTAACGCAACCGATCACGTTTGTTGTATGGGCAAAAATATTTTTTATTTCATTCGGTTTTTAGTATTTGTTGTTATAGTCGCAACAGAAATACATCATCGGTGAAAATTTCAATAGTCTAGCTATCACGGTTCATGAGATACAGCCTGGTGAGAGATGGACTGACGGACAGCGAGCGGAGGCTTAGTAATAGTGTCCTGTTTTTCCCCTTTGGGTACGGAACCCTGTTTTTTTTCTGTAGATATTTTACCTTAAATTATTAGCTTTACTTTTTGTTGTTTTCATGTGTTATTGAATTATAATGTCTGATAACTATCTCTTCAATATCTTATTATTATTTTGTTTTGACATACTTACCTAGTAAGGGATCAATTAATCATCATGTTATTGATGTTATTCATTGATTTGCTCCGAAACAATAGTAAAAGATACGAATCTAATTAGATAAACTTAATTAAAGATATAAAAGGCACGTCTTCAGTTTCATTACATTGCACGCAGACTTGTCTCTTAAAAATCAGTTTTTAAGAAAATTTTACCGATTTCAATTAACGGAAATCGTATTTCCGATAACAGCTGACCTAGGTACTAAAAAACTATCCAAATACGAAAGGTGTGTCTCTAATATTTGAAGAGTGTCTTCCATACCTACAGGATCCCTGACCCCTTTTAAATTTTAAACCTTCCCTTTTTCAATCAAAAAAATATTTTCCAAATCAGTCCAGCCAACTTCAAGAAATCTTGGAACATCCGTAATAACTAATAAACATCCTAACGAATGAACCTTCCTTCTTTTTTATCGTTTAAAAACGGTTTTATAATCGAGTTAAAAATAACGTCGGCCATTTTGTGAAGCGAATCGTCAAAATGAAAATCCTGTTTGCGTTTGCCGTGATCACGTTTGCCGCAAGCGATAATCTAGAGTCTATGGTCTTGGAGACCCCTGAGGCCTCTGATTTCGTGTCCCCTGTGGAAGTGGACTACCACAACAATGTGGGGATACCGACAGCCGCGCGGATTAAAGCGGAAGAAGACGCCCTGGACTTCGACGGAGCCAGGATTGTTGGTGGAAGCCCAGCAAGTCTTGGACAGTATCCACATATGGTGAGTTTCTCTCGTTATTCAAATTGTATAGACACTCATTTCTAAGGATATCTCTTAATGGCGCGATGCAGGATGGCGTCCTGTTTCGTATGGGGCGCGGTGTCAGCCATATTTTTCTCGCGCGAGATAATTATCTGTTTCTTTCTGTGCGGTAATGTGAGAGAGTGACTGGTAGCGCTATCTCGCGCGACAAGAGTCGCGAAGCATAGTTGTGCTAGACAAGACTGGTTATGTTGGTACATTTATTTGCGCTCATTTTGACAAAACAACTTGACAGACTTTAACCATTTTTGGTACAGCGGTTGGCAAACCTAGTCCTAACGTAGCTGGTAAAGCCGAACCAACTCTTAAAAAATGCACCTCATTTGTATCTAGTCTAGTGCCACACCCACTAGGCGCAAACTTAACCTAACCCAACCAGTCAAGATGGGATTAGTATTTATTTATTTATTTATTTATTTTAGGAGAACCAACAGCTAATACACTAAACATAGAAACTTAAATAGAAATACAGAGCCAATTACAGGAACTCACAAATAGTTGCTGTACATAAAACATAAACTTAAGTAAACAGCGCACATCGATGTACCGACGCGCACTTGCAGCAAATATATGTAAAAACTATGAACATTCGTTAGACTACAAACTTAAACTTATAAACCTTAACTTTTAGAGCCTTGATGGGCTGACAACCTAAGTACCTACGTAATACACAATAACAATACTGCACAAGCATGTTATAAAAATCGCTCAATCAAAAAACACATTAGCTAAATTTCGCCTCACGGAAGGAATTACACAATTAAATATATCAATATCATGCTCTTTCGTCGTATTATTACGACCGTCGTGTTGTACGGAACCCTCGGTGCGCGCGTCAGACTCGCAGTTGGCCGGCTTTTGTTTATACCTTCGCTAGGTACTAGTGGACACTGAAAATGAGGGTTGATCGGGTGATATTTTGGGGAGGGTTTGAGTCCCCACTACCCCCCTGTGGCTATACGCCCGTGATGAATGGGGCTTCAGCACTCCTGGCACAACTCGGACACACGATTCTTTCACGTGCGAGGAATATTTACTCTCTCTCTTCTGCTGTGAGAGAGTGACGGACATGGTTGTACTAGACGGGCGGATGTGAATTATAAAAATTGGAATGGTTTCAGGGTGGGCTGGTGATCACGCTCACCAACGGCCGGATATCCGTGTGCGGTTCCTCGCTGCTCAGCAACACTCGGGGGCTCACTGCCGCTCACTGCTGGCGGACTGTCCAAAACCAGGTACCGAAGTCACAAATATATGGCTGGCTCAATATTCACTTCTATGTTTCACTTTTGTCGAGTTCAAATTTAAACATTGTCATATTGACTTGAAGTCTAATTTGAATTACCCTGAAAATGTATCATAGAGCCCTGTAATATTGGGCCAGCGAATTATGTCGACGCGCGATCGTATGATTCGCCAATTCCTATTGAAGTGAAGTAAATTAATTAACTTAATTCACTTATAATTTACACACCTATGTTCGGAAATAGAAGCTCCGTGAAGCCAATACGATAGGCTCTCATAACTGTCAAGTTTTGGCGTACAATCTAGCGACAACGCGTGTACATCAAATTTCATTTTAAATCTTATTGTAATTTTTTGTTCTGTTAAGTTTCTGTCTGCCCTTCACTATAAGGATAGGATCTTTTCAAGAAATAAAGATAACTCCCAGACTGCCTTGTCATAGAATGGTAAAAAGGACTCAAAGAACTTAAATAAATTAATACACGAATTCCGTTTAAAATTACTTTTTGTAAATATGTCACGATCCCAGAAACCGAAGAAATACTAGATTACTGCAGACGCCGCGAAAGAAGGGCTTGCCGGGTGAGTAGGTATAGACGGATAGTGATACGAAGCCGACAAGCACTGTTCACGGCTAAGGCATGTATGGTGCTTTTCTGAAACATACACCTCTAAAAGATATATAATTCAGCTGTTTAGCCTGTTCACAAACACAGACGCCATTGTTAAAAAAAGCTCGGCCTATCCTTCAATTTCTTATGAAGTTTTACAGTTATCTCGAGTTGTTACGCCCGAAACGTGATACTTCGAAGCCTCTTAACGCACGTTATGTCGACATTTCATTGCATATTTGAGGTCTTGGTCGCAGGCCCGCTGGTTCGAGGCGGTGTACGGCTCACAGAGGCTCTTCTCCGGAGGCACCAGGGTGGTCACCAGCAGCGTGGAGACGCACATGCAGCACCGTCGCAAGCTTCATTTGGCATGTTTACTTTTCGGTGTAATTCAGCATAAGATGCCATCATATCTTTTCGAGAAGCTGTCATGGATGTCCAGAAATAGGTCGTGTCAAACTCGCCAGTGTAGTGTGCAGCTCACCACTCCACAACATGCTTCAGCTGCCTTCAGGGGAAGTTTCCGCTATGTTGCAACAAAATGTTGGAACAACATTCCGCCGCCAATTAGGAACCTAAAATATATCAAGACCTTTAAAATCTATGTACGAAAATTTGTGTTTGAACATCAGCGGAATCAAGAAACTTTGAGGCTAGACACGAGCTGCTTGTAATGACTTGTTTTTTAATAACTTTATATTGTATTATTCTTACCGAGGTTTTATGTCCCTTATAATTATGTTGTGTTGTTTTGCATCATTGTATTGTTATTTGTCGCCTTATGTTTCATGTCCTTGTTTAGTATTTGGCTGTACTGTACAGGGTTTCGTTTGTCACTGTTCTTTTATATAAAATTTAGTTATTTGCCTACACATCCACATTTATTGTAATTTGAGTAGCTGTCTTTCACTTTTGTTAGTTGTAAAATGTAATTTGTTAAATATTAATGAGCTGTACACATACGGGCATTGCTTTCTTAGATTCTTTTACTTTTCTCGTACTTGTCTGCAGTGACATTGACAGCACTTCCTGTCAATGTCATTGTCTTGGCATTGTATGCGCTTAAGCTGCGTTCAGTTCAGTCTTGAGAGTGCAGCCGTGTGTGTACGGTTCGCCGTGGCGTCACCTATAGGTTACACCGGAAGACCAGCGCTGGTCCCCGGGCCAGCATTTATGCTGAGGTGTGACCTTTTCGTGGCATACACACCTACGATTTTGTTTTTTTTTATTTTATTTCCAATGTGTTGTCCAGTTCGTGTATGTTTACGAATAAATTTTCATTCATTCATTCATTCATTCACATCAGCTACAACATGTTTAGCCTCGCCAACGATATCGCGGTCATGAGGCTGCCCTGGGTCTCTTTCAGCCGTACGTATTTCAGCAAGAGACTCCTGGCTCCTTTCGCCCAGCGTGGTCACTAGCAATCTGGAGACGCACATCAGCTACAACATGTTCAGCCTCGCCAACGATATCGCGGTCATGAGGCTGCCCTGGGTCTCTTTCAACCGTACGTATTTCAGCAAGGCACTCCTGGCGGTCTGACTCCTGGCTCTCTGCTCCGGGGGCACCAGCGTGGTCACCAGCAGCGTGGAGACGCACATCAGCTACAACATGTTCAGCCTCGCCAACGATATCGCGGTCATCAGGCTGCCTTGGGTCTCTTTCAACCGTACGTATTTCAGCAAGGCACTCCTGGCTCTCTTCTCCCGGGGGCCCAGCGTCGTCACTAGCAGTCTGGAGACGCACATCGGCTACAACATGTTCAGCTTCGCCAACGATATCGCGGTCATGAGGCTGCCCTGGGTCTCTTTCAACCGTACGTATTTCAGCATGACAATTCTGGCTCTCTTCTTCAGAGGCACCAGGGTGTTCACCAGCAGTGTGGAGACGCACACCAGCTACAACATGTTCAGCCTCGCCAACGATATCGCGGTCATGAGGCTGCCCTGGGTCTCTTTCAACCGTACGTATTTCAGCAAGGCACTCCTGGCTCTCTTCTCCCGGGGGCCCAGCGTGGTCACTAGCAGTCTGGAGACGCACATCAGCTACAACATGTTCAGCCTCGCCAACGATATCGCGGTCATGAGGTTGCCCTGGGTCTCTTTCAACCGTACGTATTTCAGCCAGAGACTCCTGGCGGTCTTCTTGGGAGGCCTAGGGCGTTTTATTTAAATTAGAATCTTTTACGTTTTTCTTACGTCTAAAACAATGTCACAAAAAACCCAGTGGCTGGTTTGACTGTGGTATCTCTTTAGGGAATCTCTATTTTGGGCATTTCTCAGGAGTGGCATTTTTAAGTGTCCGGGCTTGAAAATGGTTAAATTTACCATCGAATATTTCTGAATAAAATCAAGCTAGTACCTAACGGTTTGTTTCGTCTGGCGAGCTATGTAAACATTTCATGATAATTCATTAACATGACAATAAAAAAAAGTTATTACAAAAATTGACGTTCACTGGGAGCGTCCGCTTACCAGATTTGTTGAAACAAAAAATCATAACTGGATATTGGGTCTGGATACTATGATTTCAAATGTGTTCCCGTATTCAGCATTAGTTTATTAATCATTTTGTTCCTATAGCTATAATTTATCTGCTAAACATTTTAAATAAAAACAATTTTTCGGAGCGTCCGAGGGTAACTAGTGATTTCGGTGTAAACTTTAAAACACGTCAGCACTGCCTTAAAGAAGTATACTAGGAAACCCGCAGCTCGCAAGCAACTAGCTTCAGTTGTGTTCTCATCGCCGCCGAGAGTAGACGTCGGCTCAATGGCTTGTAGGTAGAGTTCGTGTGGGTTCGTTCGTCATTCGGTGGATTTGGTTACGTGTTTTGTTGAATTCGGTGGAACAATTTGTGTTGTTCAGTGATTGTGTGTCTGCAATTTTATAAGTGAATAAACTATCTCCGGGAGAATGTAAGTCCATAATAATTTGTTCGTGTCTATATTACTTTTAGTATTCCTTAAATCGATAAAAAACATTAAATTTTGAAATCTGTGGAATTGATTTCCATGGATTCGGTGTAATTTTTGACCACTGAAGTCAATAAAAATTGCCACCGCTATCAATTTTTACGATAAAACCAACTGGTTTTACATTATTTCTATATTGACATGCCCCTCAATCGGTTCCTCAATGCTTATAATCGTGATTTTCAGCATAGTTCTGACTGTGATTCTCTTGTTTACTCATTTCGGTGGGTTGCTGTTCGTTAGGCTGCTTTCACCGGCATCTAATTGGCATTTTAGCACATAGTTTACCCATCTCGTTGAACTGGTGCATCAGGGTATTATGCCTCAACAGCCTGACACTACAAATATTCCTAAGGGTCGTCATTTCAGCGAGCTACACATCGAAAACTATGAAGTATTGAGCCTTTGATTTCGGTGATTGTAAAATCTTAAATATCTTATGAACCACTAAGTTCAGAAGAGGGCCTTTGCTGCCAATATTTTTTTAAATTAGGCCGTTTTCATATATTAAAGTCACGAATCAAAAATATGAAAAATAAAATTGACCACCGAAGTCAAGCAAAATAGCTCGGCCCGGAGAATCGCCCTTTTAGGTACATAAGTATGTTTCTTAGTTTAGGCACTTTATATAAATAACGGTAGCAGTGTAAACAAGTGGCTAAGGTGTAAAATCCTTTCAAATACGTAACCAATGCAAAGATCGACACACAAAACATAAGGCAAAATTGGAAAGGTTACTTGGACCGGTAATCCAGAGGTATCGGGTTTGATTCCCCAATGGCAACTAAGGCTGGGCTCCCCTTTCTGTTTACTATCAGGCGAAGAAGAGCCTCTATTTTGTTTTGTTAATTAAAAAAAATTGCCTCCCAGATGTTTCGATAACATTCCAGTTATCGTTGTCAAAGGTTGACGCGATATCCGTTTAAATCGTTTTTTTTTTAAATAAATTCATGATAAAAACGTCATTTGTGTTTCAGATCACATCAGGCCCATCGGCCTGGCCACCGGCACCTACCCTTACGTCGGGACTTGGGCCTGGGCGGCGGGCTTCGTCCACACTAGAGATGGTGAGCCCAAGACATAACGAAGAACCAACGTTTTTTTACAAAATAGGAATCAACTTCAAAAAAACTGAAAATCCACAAATATAATAATAATATAACTCAATAAACGTTTCCACTACCCAAAGGTTGTCTGGAAGAGATCGCTCTTTAGCGATAAGACCGCCTGTTGTCTACCGTTTTTAATTTATTTGTGATTTCTTGTGTAAATGTTTTTTGGTGTGCAATAAGGCGTACTTGTATTGTATTGTATTACCCGTTGATGTACAGATTACATTTGAATAACCTTTTGAAGTCGGTGTTAAACCACTCAAATATTACTATGAAAATAGATACCACGCATATGAAGCCTTTAATGATTTTACTATTTGATATAGTACACGGGTATTTTTGTCCGATAAAGAAGTTTAGACCTATCCCCTAATCAGCTCAGCATAGGAAGATGATGACTATCAGACGCAAATTAAAAAGTTGTTCATTCAAGATTAGGTTGTGCAAAATTATAGTTGTACATGAACAAATTTATAATCGCGGACAGTCATACTTACATATGGGTCAAACTGAGAACCTCCTTTTTAACCGACTTCAAAACAAGCAGGAGGGTTCTCAATTCGACTGTTTTTTTTTATGTTTGTTACCTCAGAACTTTCGACTGGGCGACCCGATTTTGATGATTCTTTTTTTATTTGAAAGCTGGTGCGTCCCGTGTGGTCCCTGACGGATAACTTCGTTTATGCAAAACATTGTTTTTTGTCTAATAAATTATATTTGAATTTTTATTTTATGTATTTTTTTTTGTATACTCAGGCCTCCCCATCAGCAACTACCAGTACCTCTCGCACGTGGCCGTCCAGGTGATCACCAACGCGCTCTGCGCCGCCACCTACGGCTCCAACACCGTCCTCGCGTCCACCATCTGTGCCTCCACCAGGCACGGCGGGGGCACCTGCGGCGGCGACTCCGGGGGGCCGCTACAATCCTACAACCAGCACCAAGGTTGGCACTTGGTAAGTCTTCAAACTGCGTACTCATTGGATCAGGGCCCGACTTAGAGGGCCAGGGCCCCTTGGCATTTGGCTTGGCACCCTCCCCTAAGAGAACATATGTATTGTGCAAGTGGTGCTACTGGGACTAGGCTGGCTGGACCCCTAGGCCCGGGCCTTGTGGGCCTAGGGGTAAATACAGCACTGCCTTGGATCCATCCATCCATGCGATGACGACGCAAGCACCTGTCTACTGAGATGGCGGTCCCGGGTTCGAATCCCGGTCAGGGCAAATATTTGTGTGATGAACTCGAATATTTATGCTTGGGTCATGAATGAGTGCTCTATGTATTTAAGTATATATTTATCTATATACGTATATATATATCGTCGTCTAGTACCCATAACACAAGCCTTCTTAAGCTTAATTTGGGACTAGATCCATTTGTGTGTGGTTGTTTGATATTTATTTATTATTATCCATCCATTCTTCTTATTATCGAAGAGACAAAGTCCCATAGACTTAGTTGGCTCGGTCACCTATAAATAATTAACTGTAGACGATCGCTAGCCAAAAATAAGCATACTTGGGGCAACCAATCGGTCGACGGTCGGTCGTCCCAGGTACCGCTGGGGATCTGCGTAAGCTTCAAGCCGAAAACTGGCGAGAAACTGCGCAGGATCGGGACAAGTGGCGTGCTCTCGTTTCGGAGGCTAAGATCCTGTTTGGGTCACTGAGCCAAAATAGTTAGTTTTTTAGTCCTTGGAAAATTAAATACCATGTCCTTCTCTCAGATCGGAGTGGTTTCCTTCGGCCACGTGGACGGCTGCCAGTTCGGCCACCCCGTCGGTTTCGCTCGCGTCTCCTCGTTTACCAGTTGGATCCAAGCTCGCCTGTGAAGCTGTGAGCTCCCTCTAGGGGTCCTTACTAACGGCCATAATCATAATGTAATGATTGTTATATTTTTCGTAAACTTACTTTCTAACATTTATCGTTACCTTTTTATGGCCCGTTAACTGTATATCTGAGGACATCTGTTATTGGCTTTATGTTCTAGCTATAAGCATAGTTATATATTTTCTGTAACGCTGTTGATGTTCCAAATAAATAAAATATAAATAAAATAAAAAACTTTAACCTTTCAGGCACAGTTTCATGGGCCTGCATGCGGGGTGCGGGAAATTTACAGAACACAATGAATTATGAGTTTTACTGTTCGTTTACCTGCGGGGAGTAAAGCGCATGCGCCCGAGTAAGGATCATTGAAACTGTGCCCATATTGTTTTCAGACAACTTTTCAGGATTACATAAACCTAACTTAAGGTAGGATCTACTGGATAAAGTATTTTAAAAATAGTGTAAAGTGGTATGAAAATTAAAATACATTTAGGTAAAATAGCTGAAAAAATTGGGCAACTGCGAGTCCGACTCGCGCATGAAGGGTTCCGTACCATAAAACAAGTTTGTTGTATGGGAGCCCCCCTTAAATATTTATTTTTAGTATTTGTTGTTATAGCGGCAATAGAAATACATCATCTGTGAAAATTTCAACTGTCTAGCTATCACCGTTCTCCAGATACAGCCTGGTGACAGACGGACGGACGGACAGCGAAGTCTCAGTAATAGGGTCCCGTTTTTACCCTTTGGGTACGGAACCCTAAAAATTACTTAAGGTGATTATTGTATTAGGGTGCGTCTCCATTGATGCGAGGCGGAGCGAAGTAGTGCGTAATCGACCAATCTCCTGAGTTAAAATCTGTATCTCAGCTCCGCTTTACTTTTGTGATTGGTCGCTTCAGTGGAGACGAACCCTTATGTAGGTACTCCAGTTAAATAAAAAATGTAAAATAATATACAAAAGACAAAAGAAATAAAAACTATACCCTTCATGTAATTTTTTTTTAATGACAGTTACAATATGTCCAGTCAAGTTCTGCCTTTTTGCTCAATATTTTCATCCCAATAAAACTTTTTTTTTTATTACATATTTGCTAGTATTCTTGCACTACGCTGGTTTACTGCCGACATGATTTTAATTGCTTCCCGTTCACTTTCGTCCCAAACGTCCCCGTCTGTCTGTCTGTCTGTTACCTCTTCACGCTAAAACCGCTGAACCGATTTAGATGAAATTTGGTATATAGATAGTTTAAGTCCCGGGGAAGGACATAGGATACTTTTCATCCCGAATAAATTTAGTGTTCCCGTGGGATGAGCGGGTAACACCGCGGGGCACAGCTAGTACTCTATAACAGTGGTTGATAAAGTGAGAGAAATCTTGAAAATAATTCATTACGAAATAAAATTTCTCGTTTGCTTATTTCTACTACTATCTTATATACGGACTTTCATATTTTTTATTGCATAGAGTAAAATATTATAATTCCGCACCAGGTATAATTAAGCGAAATCTATTGGTATCGTATAAAAAGTGCCTACGCCTACCAATCGAGCTGGTAAAGTAGACGTTGTATGCAAAAATGTATAGGTGGCGTCTAAAACAAATATTGAGATATGTTTTTATTTTTACTTTGGTGTGTATATTCTGTTTGCTCGTTAATTTTCAATAAATTATAGTTTCAGAAATTAAATTAAGTGAAATTGAAAGGTTTTGGCTTAATCTAAAGTAACACAAAAAGATCATCTGAAATGAACGATACCTACTAACTAACGATATCTTGTGTGGAGTAGTAAAACTATTCGACTCTTATAATTCCTTACTCTATGATACATGTAAAGTTTTGGAGCCATTGATGGGTCTCCTCGACACCAAGGCCAAGAGTTCACGCACGTCGTTGCGTGCCCGTGACCACGATTCGGCACAAGCTAGGGTGTAGCCGTGATGGGTTAACCTGGACTTCGAGAATTACTACCGAAGTTGTTGAATATTGATCGCATACCTAACATAAGCAGCAGTGTATCAGTTATTGAGAGTTGCTGCTCGACAATGTATGCTTTTTGTATGAAAAACAACCATGATTCGAGTCAAGACGAAATCATTAAATTTACAATATATAAAGGATTTAACCTAGCCGGGATTTGAACCCAGAACCACTAAGAAACTACTGTAATAATAACAGTGTCATCTCATGCATTTTCCTTTGCTTCTTTAATTCATAATTCCACGGATAACAAAACAGTGAGGCCATCACGTATGCGTTCAGTGGTGCTGTCGCCATTATTGACGTACGCTCGATTGAGTTAAGTTGGCACCTGAATCTTATGGCGTTACTTAGGAAATTATTATGACAGGTCATATTATTATATTAGAACCATTGAGACGAAAATAATTTATTGTCATCTTAATAGGTGTCATTAATATATGTTCAGGTAGGACTATGAGCTAATTATTTTTCAAGGTGCTTTGAATAGTTATCTACAATTAACAATAAATATTCAAAACGATATATAAACATAAGTCTAGCCTCAATTTAAACTAAACCAAGATGATGTTCACAAGCGTAGCACCGAAGGTGCGGAGCGTTCTAGGGAAGTCGCCCACCCACTAATTTAAGTAGTAACTTAATGCGAGGCCGTAGGCCTAGCTCTACGTAGCACCGAAGGTGCAGAGCGTCCCAAGGAAGCCGCCTTTTAAGTTACTTAAACAGATGTTAAGTGGGTTGTTCGGCCGAGCTCCGGCTCGGCCTTCGGCCTCGCATTACGTTACTTCAATTTATATTAAAGTGGGTGGGTGGCTTCATGGAGACGCTCCGCACCTTCGATGCTACGCGGAGCTCGGCCTGCGGCCTCGCACTAGGTTACTTCAACTTATATTAAGTGGGTGGGCGGCTTCCTTGGGACGCTCCGCACCTACGGTGCTATGCGGAGCTCGGCTTTCGGCCTCGCATTAAGTTACTTCAACTTATATTAAGTGGGTGGGCGGCTTCCTTGGGACGCTCCGCACCTACGGTGCTACGCGGAGCTCGGCTTTCGGCCTCGCATTAAGTTACTTCAACTTATATTAAGTGGGTGGGCGGCTTCCTTGGGACGCTCCTCACCTTCGGTGCTACGCGGACCTCGGCCTTCGGCCTCGCATTAAGTTACTTCAATTTATATTAAGTGGGTGGACGGCTTCCTTGGGACGCTCCGCACCTACGGTGCTACGCGGAGCTCGGCCTGCGGCCTCGTATTAAGTTACTTCAAATTATATTACCTAAGTGGGTGGGTGGCTGCCTTAGGACGCTTCGCACCTTCGGTGCTACGCGAAGTGTAGTGAACGTATGATATTGTGTTTACACGTGCGAAGCCGCGGGCAAAAGCTAGTTTTTAAATATATTTCCTGTTCCAGCTACAGATAATTTCTGCCAAATGAGCATTATGCGAAACATTACGTGCGGTTAAATTATTTTCTGCCAGATTGGGATAACCCCAAACTTACTTTTTAGGGTTCCGTACCCAAAGGGTAAAAACGGGACCCTATTACTGAGACTTCGCTGTCCGTCCGTCCGTCCGTAACGGTGATAGCTAGACAGCTGAAATTTTCTATTGCCGCTATAACAACAAATACTAAAAATAAAATAAAATAAATATACAAGGGGGGCTCCCATACAACAAACTTGTTATAGATTATGGTACGGAACCCTTCATGCGCGAGTCGGACTCGCACTTGCCCATTTTTTTGTGTGGTAGTTACTAGTTGGTACCTAGTACCTACTCGTACTAATGAACTCCGATAAGATGTTCGGCTTTAATTTTATTAATATCGTTGGCCTCATTATTGCCTAAAAGCACATACCTACCTAGAGGAAAACTCCGTATTTTTGTCGTTTGGCTATCGACGGATTTTACGGAAATGGAGTTAGATTAAGGTAACGTACAAAATAAAATAATTCCACACCGATAGGTACTATTATTTAATAGGCTAGTTGACTCATGTTAAATTGTATTAAACTAATGTTTATTTCGTGTAGTATTTAGCAAAGGAAACCTAAATATACATATTTTTCAATTAATAAAAGTGAAAGATGGCTGAATGGATGGTATGTATCACGCCGACAAAACGGTATAATAAAAACTAAAACCCGAATAAAAGATTTTCTTTTATTTAGTCAGCAGTGTCGTAAATATTCGCTCCGGAAATCCGAAAAATCGCGCCCCCGCCCCCCATCTAACTTTCTAGGGAAACATTCATGAAAATGAGGCCTTATAAGTACTTTCAATGAAAACTATTATTGAATAAAATCGGTCGAGCCATTTTTGAGTATTCACAAAATTTCATAATTTTCTTTAAAATGACGTAAGTGCCACGCGGTGTCCCTACACTCCGAACTTTACACATTTTAGTTAAGTGCCATACTGCATTAAAGCATTCCGCTCAATCTGGCGCGTATAATCGATAACTTTCAGAAGGTAATAAGTAATTACAGTTACTTTGGCGTTGACCACCTCTTTTTAGAGCTTGAAATCTTTCTCGTAATTTAAACCTCGGGCTTAAAATAAAACCGCTGTTTTCACATTCACAATACCTAGACGGGCTTAAAACCGCTATTTTAAGCTCGTCTATTGTAAAGGATGGGGGCACCTATATGGAACCCCACACTGAGCGTGGCCCGACATGCTCCTGGCCGGTTTTTTTTATACCATGGCGTGTATAAAGCAAGTCCTGTTGGAACATGTTACATGACTCATCGGCGCATCAGATCGTCGGGGGCTCGGCGGCTCGACATTACAAACAAGTTAAGTCCCTTTTTTACCAAGGTTTCTTGACCCACTGAATTACTTGTGATAAAAATATGTATAGGCTATTTATACTTTCTGTTTTTACAAGCTCATTATTTAACTTGCATTGTATGTATGTAGGTATGTAGGTAAGTATGTTTGTTCGGGTGGAATCTTGCAACTCAATTTTGAAGCAGATATCGTTAACCGATTGAGCTGAAATTTTGCATACTTACTTAACTTTGATGATAATACAATAATATGGTACCATGGGGCTGATCTGATGATGGAGCCGGAAGGTGACCAATGTGGCCATAGGAACTCTATAATAGAAAAAGCAATCCTACCGAGTTTGGGCTCTTTAGAATCGTCTTAGAGAGCATTTGATGGATATCTAAAGAAAAGTACAGTCGGCTATAAAAGCTTGACACTAAAATGAAATTTTTGACAGAAACTTATGTTTACACAGTTATTGGTAAACCTATGAAATTTAAATATTTTGATAATTTTAACCAACTTTTTGAAGTAAATGACACTTTTCAATAGCTTCTACAAAGTAACATAACTATTTCATGCTTTCATTGCGTGCAGTCGAAAATAAGTAAAAAAACTGTTTTCTGCGTGAATGAGGCGCACCCTATTAAAATAACAGCAAATAATGAGTTTTAAGTCTTTGTTATATGTAATTATAGTTCGCAGTGCCTGAAATACACAATGTATTGATATTTCTTTAAATTTTGAATTTAGATTATATTTATTTTAATATTATGTCGTTTATTGCAGTCGAGCTGTGACTGTGTACGATGCGTGTCTCCGACACGTTGTCGTCGCTGACGGCGCTGCTGCTGTTGGGCGGCGCGCGCGCAGACTGCGGGGGCGGGCGGAGACCGAAGCTTACTGTGGCCGGTCCTACTGTTCGAAGTTGTATGGATTATTGTGTGGAATATCTAGAAAATGTAGAATTAATCTGCTCCTTCGATGACATGAGGAATCTGACTATCCAATGATGGTGGAAATTCCGTGCGTACGTGGCACCTCACAATACGGAAAACGTTAGCATTTCACCATATTAGTTTATGTTGAATATAATATGCGTTTGTAATTATATGTAGGTATATTTATTTATCTAATATCATGTATTGTTTTTGAGTTTTTGTCTATATTGTTTTATGTGCAATAAAGTGTTTACATACATACATACCTACATTGAAAATTAGGACTCAATAAAATTTTCAGTTCCTTCTGACATGTTCCATTTTAAAAGAAATTGCGACGGCCCGATAATAAAGAGTATAACTTATAATAGAACTTTAATAAAAAAATACTATAAATAAATACACACAAAAGTTTAAAAATAAACATTGAGTTTTACTATATGTGCTATTTTCACTGACATGACAAAAGCTTTTGACTGTGTAGATCATAAGACACTTCTTTACAAACTTGACTACTATGGCATTAGAGGTAATGTCCAAAAGCTAATTAGTTCCTATCTCACCAACCGTCTACAATACACATAGATAACTAGGATATGCCATAAAAGTAAAATTACTAAAATATTCAAATCTGATACACGATGTGTGATGTGTGGAGTACCACAAGGAAGTGTACTTGGCCCTCTGCTCTTTCTAATTTATATCAATGACCTTCCAAAAGCAGTTTGCCATCCCATGATATTGTTTGCTGATGATAGCACTTCAATAATAAAATGTAATGATGTAAGTACCTACGAAAATGACATAAATGATACAATATCTGACATTATCAGTTGGCTTAATAACAATAAACTAGTTATAAATTTGACGAAACCCAACATAATGCATTTTTATCAGCGCATTAAATCCATGGAAATGAATATAAATTATCGTGGAAGTAACATAGAAACTGTAGGAGTTACCAAGTTTCTGGGTCTTTGGATAGATAGCCAATTAACATGGAAATATCACATAAATGAAATGTGCAAAAAGTTAAGTAAATCTGCGTTTGCACTTCACAAACTCTCAAAAACTGTGAATAGAGAATAGATGCTTTACTTGTTGCCTATCACGGTATTGTTGTGTCAACACTAAGATACGGAGTAATATTCTGGGGCAATTCAGCTGACAAGGAAATAGCATTTAAGGCCCAGAAAAGATGCATAAGAGCTATGTGCGGTTTAAAAGTAATGGACAGTTTTGCTCCGTATTTCAAATCGCTAAAAATCTTGACTCTGCCCTGCCTGTATATAATAGAAGTTGCGATATTTGTTAAATGTAATCTTAACTTATTTAGTCAAGTTGCTGATACACGCAGGCTACCTACACGGTCACAGTATCAAAATTCTCTACGCAGTAAGGAGTGCAAGACAGCACTAGTACGCAAAAGTGTTTTAGGAATGGCACCTCAAATTTATAATAAAATTCTAGCTAGCATATGGGACTTAAAATTAGAACACTTTAAAAAGAAACTGACATAACTGTTAATTCAAAAATGTTATTATAATATTCAACAGTTCATAAATGACATAGATCTATAATAAATTATTTGTTTATTATACCTTAATTTGACATTGTTTTAATTTTGTGTACCGCCAATATTTTAAATGTGACTATTTCTTTTATATCATTGTTATTATTATTCCTTTATTTCTCTTGTATCTTAGGCTAGGGTTTTTACAATAAATTTATATAAAAAGTAAAATACAATAAAGTAATTACAAAATATAAATACATTATAAAAAACCTAACCTAGCGTGCCGCCAGCAGCGGGGCAGGGCCCAGGCTACCGGTGGTTAGGGCTACAGAGAGAGGAACCTCCTGACGATGCGCGCCGTGTCCAGGAGTACCGCCTTCTGAATCTGACCCTTGATCCAGCCATCTAGCGAGAGTCTCTTAAGATGTTTGTCGAGACTCTTCGCTATGAGACCGTTCGCTGAAACGACTATCGGGACAATGATCGTCGAATCAACATCCCACATGGCGGTTACCTCGTGAGCCAAGTCAAGGTACTTGCTGAGTTTGTCCTTCTCGGCCTTCACAAGGTTCTCATCATGGGGGATGGTGATGTCGACGAGCACTGCCTGGCGCTTGGACCGATCTACCAACACGATATCAGGCTTATTGGCTACAATAGTCCTGTCCGTGATGATAGATCGATCCCAATAGAGCGTGGCACGACCATTCTCAAGAACTGGCATCGGTGCGTACTTATAGTACGGCACCTCAGACCCCACAAGACCGTATTGAAGAGCAAGTTGCTGGTGAATGATCCTGGCTACTTGGTTATGTCTGTGCAAGTACTCGCCATTAGCAAGATGAGAACAACCGGAGATTATATGCCTGAGTGACTCACCGGGACGGCGGCATGCCCGACAAATGTCGACCGTACCGTCCTTCAGGATATATCTCCGGTAATTGTTCGTCATCATTACTTCGTCCGCAATTGCACAGACAAAACCTTCGGTTTCCCCGAAGAGATCCCCGAAGCGTAGCCAGTTCACCGACGCGAGCAGATCTACATCGGGCCCCGTAAGGGCCTTGTAGAACCGCCCGTGTAGCTCCTTGCTCTTCCATACAGCCCTGCGGTCATCGGTGCTAAGCACCTTTGGTCTGCGCCAGTTCTCGTTTGCTAAGGAGAGAGAGGTGAGGCCTTTGTCAACTGCTACTACATCGCGATGAATCCCACACTCGTTGTTTAGGAAATACTCCCTAAGACTGCACACCTCGCGGTTATGGAGGTCCTTGGCGTTTAAAAAGCCACGGCCCCCACACTTACGCGGGATGTACATTCTCATAACTGACGAGCGTGGGTGCCTCATGCGATGTGTAGTGAGCAGTTGACGGACCCTCGTATCCAGGGCGTCCAGCTCAGTCTGAGTCCACCTTAGTATGCCAAAGGAGTAAGTGAGCAGAGGCATCACCCAAGCGTTGAAGGAGCGAGCCTTATTACCACCGGACAAAAGACTGTTAAGTACTTTTGTCAAACGACAAAAGAAACGCTCCTTCAACGCCTGTCTAATATCTCCGTCCGCAATACCCAATGACTGTGACATACCAAGGTACTTGTAGGTTTCAACTTCGGAGATAGACCTGAGGGACATTGTCTCAGAAAGTTGTAAGTTCGCGGAATTTACGACTTTCCCCCGCTGCACATGCATGCATTTATTATTATTATTCCCTTTATTCATTTTTGTACTTAGGCTAGGTTTTTTTTACAATAAATTTATATAAAAAGTAAAATATAAAAAATACGTTACAAATATAAACACATTCTAAAAAAAACCTAACCTAGGGTGCCGCCGGCAGCGGGGCGGGGCCCAGGCTACCGGTGGTTAGGGCTACAGAGAGAGGAACCTCCTGACGATGCGCGCCGTGTCCAGGAGTACCGCCTTCTGAATCTGACCCTTGATCCAGCCATCTAGCGAGAGTCTCTTAAGATGTTTGTCGAGACTCTTCGCTATAAGACCGTTCGCCGAAACGACTATCGGGACAATGATCGTCGAGTCAACATCCCACATGGCGGTCACCTCGTGAGCCAAGTCAAGGTACTTGCTGAGTTTGTCCTTCTCGGCCTTCACGAGGTTCTCGTCATGGGGGATGGTGATGTCGACGAGCACTGCCTGGCGCTTGGATCGATCTACCAAAACGATGTCAGGCTTATTGGCTACAATAGTCCTGTCCGTGATGATAGATCGATCCCAATAGAGCGTGGCACGACCATTCTCAAGAACTGGCATCGGTGCGTACTTATAGTACGGCACCTCAGACCCCACAAGACCGTATTGAAGAGCAAGTTGCTGGTGAATGATCCTGGCTACTTGGTTATGTCTGTGCAAGTACTCACCGTTAGCAAGATGAGAACAACCGGAGATTATATGCCTGAGTGACTCACCGGGACGGCGGCATGCCCGACAAATGTCGACCGTACCGTCCTTCAGGATATATCTCCGGTAATTGTTCGTCATCATTACTTCGTCCGCAATTGCACAGACAAAACCTTCGGTTTCCCCGAAGAGATCCCCGAAGCGTAGCCAGTTCACCGACGCGAGCAGATCTACATCGGGCCCCGTAAGGGCCTTGTAGAACCGCCCGTGTAGCTCCTTGCTCTTCCATACAGCCCTGCGGTCATCGGTGCTAAGCACCTTTGGTCTGCGCCAGTTCTCGTTTGCTAAGGAGAGAGAGGTGAGGCCTTTGTCAACTGCTACTACATCGCGATGAATCCCACACTCGTTGTTTAGGAAATACTCCCTAAGACTGCACACCTCGCGGTTATGGAGGTCCTTGGCGTTTAAAAAGCCACGGCCCCCACACTTACGCGGGATGTACATTCTCATAACTGACGAGCGTGGGTGCCTCATGCGATTTGTAGTAAGCAGCTGACGGACCCTCGTATCCAGGGCGTCCAGCTCAGTTTGAGTCCACCTTAGTATGCCAAAGGAGTAAGTGAGCAGAGGCATCACCCAAGCGTTGAAGGCGCGCACCTTATTGCCACCGGACAAAAGACTGTTAAGTACTTTTGTCAAACGACAAAAGAAACGCTCCTTCAACGCCTGTCTAATGTCTCCGTCCGCAATACCCAATGACTGTGACATACCAAGGTACTTGTAGGTTTCAACTTCGGAGATAGACCTGAGGGACATTGTCTCAGAAAGTTGTAAGTTCGCGGAATTTACGACTTCCCCCCGCTGTACATGCATGACCGCACACTTGTCCACACCAAACTCCATTTTGATGGCGCTACTGAAGGTTTCTGTCACTTCCAGTAGTTCCACCAAATCCTGGCGTTTTGGTGCATACAGCTTAAGATCATCCATGTATAGCAGATGAGAAATTACCTCACCTCCTCTTCGAAGTCGGCAACCTAGTCCTGAATCCTTCAGCAAAGTGCTGAGTGGATTCAGGGCTAGGCAGAACCACAGAGGACTCAAACTGTCACCCTGGAAAATACCTCTCTCAATCCTTATCAAGTCCTGTGGGCCAGGGGGGCCATCTCCGCCACCTGGTTGACGAAGGACTGTGGTCCACTGCCTCATACATGCGCCTAAGAGGGATCTTAGAGCTGTATCGATTTTATACAGCTCTAAGATCCTCTCCAGCCATGAATGAGGCACCGAATCATAGGCCTTCTTATAGTCAATCCAGGCGGCCGAGAGAGACTCCCTGTTCCGCCGAACTTGTTGGCAAATGGACGTGTCAATGAGGAGGAGCTCCTTAGTACCACGGGACCCAACCCTACATCCATTCTGAGAAAAGGCCAAAACGTTATTCGCAACAATGTGCGTGTTAATTTTTGTTCTTAGAATGGACGTAAGGAGCTTGTATAAAGTGGGCAAGCACGTGATGGGTCTATAGTTTTTCGCTTCCGTGGTACTACCGGACTTATAGAGCAGGAAGGTAGCACCAGTAGTCATGAAAGATGGCAGGGAACCAAGGTCGAGGGCGTCTTGAAATTGTGTTGCCAGGCGTTCATGTGAGGATCGAAACCACTTGATCCAAAAGTTGTGCAATCCGTCTGGCCCAGGACTTTTCCAGTTCTGGGTCGTACGGACAGCACAACCCACATCATCGGGGCTGATGGTCACAGCCCCCATGGCTTCGATCGGCTCACACTCACGCCTGACAACATTCATCCATTCGCCCTCGGTGTGCTCGACTGGAACCGACCAGATACTACGCCAGAAATTAATCATGGCAGTAGGATCCGGCAGTTGCCCGTCGGTCACACATTGATCGGTTCCCTCCCACCTTCGGTATACCTTCCTTTGGTCACTTTGGAAGAGGCGATTTTGCTGGAATCGATCTACACGCTCTCTGTAGCGACGAATACGGCTTGCCCATGCATAAACTTTCTGCTTTAGGTAGTCGATGCGCTCTGTGACACATGCCATATAATCGCGGGGCCTGGTGCCAGTCCCCGCGAAGGCTTGTGTTACGTAGCGCATCACACGGGGGCGATTGTTGCCCCCCCTAAAACAGATTAGCTTGGCAATGAGAGTCCTAAACGAGCTGATACGCCGCTCGATCCGTACTTGCCAGGCAGGAACACCCCCGGCGGTCCGCTGTGCTCGGTCAGTGTCCGGGAATCTGACACGAGCAACGCGGCACGCCGCGATGGCCCCACAATACATGATCGAGTGGGTATCAGCTAAGTCTTCGCTAGCCCGAAGGTACGGGTCTAGCAAAGCGTCCAGGGCTCCCATTAACGCTAAGTTACGCTTATGCATCGGTAAGCGTGGTAATCGCGGCCTAGAGTCAGGTGCAGATCGATAGCGCCTAATCGCCTCCTCCAAAGCCCTCCTCAGTTGCTCATTGGCGTGGGTACTTACGCTACTCGCGCATTCTTCCTCGTCGGCATCGCGATCCGTCCGCGGCACCTCCGGCACCAGGTTGGGCGCTGGCGCCGGATCCGGTGACGTAGCAGGCGGATCTTGAGCCGGCGTGGAAGACATGCGAGCGGCCAGTACCTCCAGGCGCAGTCGATCAAGTGTCGCGTCGTCCAGCAGCTTGCGCCGCTGGATGAAGCGCACTTGATCGGATAGCCGTTGCGCAGATACGGTGATGGTCGAATCAAAAGTCAGAAACAGAGGCAGCATCCTGTCCCGGTACGCGGACAGGTTGGTTCCTCCCTCTGTAGCCCCATAGTAGGCGCGCATGACGTTCTCATTCATGGCTTGAGACCATCTCATGCGACGCACTACACCACCGGTAGCGGGAGCCGTCGTCGGAGCAGGTTGCCCCGTAGGCCCCAAGCGTGCCGGCAGCGGTGGCCGCCCTCGTCGCGCAGGTGGTCGTGGCGGCGGCGGCGGCGGCCCGCGCTCATCGTCGCTCGACTCGTTAGTGTCGGCGGCAGTAGCAAAGTCGCCATCCGACGAAGACGACGAGGAGCTGGACGAGGCGGGCGGGGGTGGTGGGCGTGCGTTTCTGTTTGCTGTGCTTGTTTGACTTCTCGTATTGTACCTTTTCATTATTTATATTAATATTTACATAGCGATTTAAGTTGACATTTTTGTTGACATTGTGTCAATCCCATTTTACGTGTTTTCTCGTCGTGTCTTGGCAATTTTATTGCATTCTTCTCTTTGCTTGCGGTTTTACAAAGGTTTTCTGTACACATGGTGGTAAATTCAGCTTACAAAACACTATAAAAATATTAAAAGGCCGTTTCCGATTAAGGGAAGCAAAAATGCCCTTTAATATTATGACTTGGTTTTTTTTTCTACAGTCAGTTACGTCTAGTAGAGTAACTGTGTCAAGTTTGGTTGAAAAATTCTTTGCGGTTCCGCAGAAAAAAAATAAAAACGGAAATAATGAAATATGGTTTTTCTCCAAAACTATTTAACTTTAATGTACTATTATTTTTCCATTCTGTAAAGCTTAGTCAAGTTCATGTTTTAAGTGAAAATGGTATCTCTATATCTAACTATTATGTAAAAAATAGGTAAGTCAAAATTTTAATATATATATTTTTTTACTTTTGTGAGAGATACCACTCTAATTGACATTTCTAAATAAGCCTTAGTTAACGTCCTGTAACACATATTAATTTGATGGATAAAATTGGAAAGCAACTGTGTCAAAATGAAATAAATAACTGGGTTGGATTTTATTACATTTTATTAGTAAGCTATTCTAACACTTCCAAATAACCAAAGCATACACCCTCTTTACAAATGAACAAGATTTGACAGTTAGTGACATTTGCCTTTTATTGTTATTGAAAATGTCATTATTTTTCTAAAATCATTAAAACTATGTATAATATTAATCATTTTTGCTATTTGGTATATAAGCTTTACTTAACATTATACCAGATTATCAATTTAAAGGTTTTAATCGGACACTAACTGTAAAATGGAATTTAAAAAACTTTTCGGGTATGACTTCATTATCTTGAAATTGTAATTATAAACTATTCTTTTTTCGCCACTCAATAATCCTCTTTCTACCGAAATTAAAATAAATACATATTATGACAGTAATAAAGATGAATTGTTTTTTTAATGTAACATGACATTTCAGGGACATGAGAAAGATAACTCGTCTTTACAAAATTAATTCTAAAGCGAATGCAATCAAAAACATATTAAGAAAGTAACCTACATCATTATATCACCTCGCAATGATATAAGTAGCGATTTCGTATCTATCAGAAATACTTAATGAAGATGGTTCGTTGAATTTGGAATATGTGAAGGAAAATTTTAATATACTGAAACCGAAAGTCCAATCTCGCCATATTTAAAAAAAAATTACAGATGCTTTATCGAATATGTCTCAAACAGCATTGGTGTTGGATCCATAAGGCGGCATTATTGTGGATGTGCCAACGGAATGCGAACAGTAGGGTGTTGTTCACACATTGTTGCTATTGTTTATTATTTTTTCTACTCCAGTACTTTTTTCTGTCATTTATATAGTTACTAACTCTAATATAAAGACATAAATTATGAAAGTCTGTAAAAGTCTATATACTATTGCCCAAAAAAACACTGCTAAACGATGTTATAATGTCACCAAAAAAAGCATCACTTAGTACCACAGATTACAAGATAAACAGCTGCATTCTGAAAATTTGCAATTTAAAAAAAACTTATTGTACTAAGGTATTGCTGCCAACTTAAAAAAAAAGTTTTATCTTCAGTGCATAGATGTTTAGTATAGTGAACGTATACCTTTATGTATAAGTTAATTTTTTTTACAGATGTTTAGTTTAGTGAACGTGTACCTTTATGTATAAGTTCATATTTTTTTGACCATCTGGACGTCAATAAAAAAAAGTTTATCAGAGACTATATTTTTTTTAATGTTGTTGGCCGAGCGACATGTAATTATTTGCATTTTATTTATGAAATGTCGAGTCGTAGAAAAAGTATTGTATGCAACGTTGTATAAGTAGGTCAAAAAACGCTCGTGGCATCTTTCTTACGATGTTCGCTACGCTCACATCGTAACCCATGCCACTCACGTATTTTGCCCCCTCTTATACAACGGTTGCATAAAATACTATATCGCACGCAATAAGTACTCGTCCAAAATCGTTCGGCCTGCTGAAACTAAGCGGACTTTTTTGAATCACGGAATTCACGTTACTGTCAATGAAGATAGCGATGAGGATTAGAATAAGTGTATTTTTTTTCATTACGTAACTAAAAAGGTGACATTTTCTAGCAAATGTCACTGTAACTGTCAAATCTTGTTTATTTGTAAAGAGGATATTATGTTTTGGTTATTTAGCAGTGTTAGAGTAGTTTACTAATTAAATAGTAATGAATTCCAGCCCAGTTATTTATTTCATTTTGACACAGTTGCTTTCCGATTTTATCCATCAAATTAATATGTGTTACAGGACGTTAACTAAGGCTTATTTAGAAATGTCAATTAGAGTGGTATCTCTAAAAAAAGTAAAAAAAAATATATATTTAAATTTTGACTTACCTATTTTTTTTACATAATCGTTAGATATAGAGATACCATTTTCACTTAAAACATGAACTTGACTAAGCTTTACAGAATGAAAAAATAATAGTACATTAAAATGAAATAGTTTTGGAGAAAAACCATATTTCATTATTTCCGTTTTTATTTTTTTTCTGCGGAACCACAAAGAATTTTTTAACCAAACTTGACACAGTTACTCTACTAGACGTAACTGACTGTAGAAAAAAAAATCTGTCCATTATCACGAAAGGGCATATTTTCTTCCCTTAATCGGAAACGGCCTTTACGAAAAAATACAAGAAGACAAATAACGTGACAATCGATGACAGCTTATATATTATTATTATTATTATTCAAGCCTGACAATGTTTAATTTTTTAAATGATTTATTTTAATTGTGAATAATTATATTACTCTGCATTGTATAATGGGGTCAAAAACCCACGACATTTGTACGCCTATCGGCAAAGCATAGAGAGACTTTACCTAAAAAAAAAAATTAAAATTTCAGCTGTTTATTTCTTAAAAATTCTTTTTAGTTTTACAGAGCTTAGAGAAAATTTTTAACTTATTAAGATTATAGTACTAAGCCTAAGCATACCACTAGGTATAGGCTCATACCTATTCCTAGTAATATGTACTCAGAATACTAAATACACCTATGTATATTTATGATTCTGTATTTTTATTATTTAACATGTTTTTGACAATATGTTTAATATACCCTGGTTTATTTAAGTTATTTATGATACCATCCATGACATGGGTGGGGAATCCATTCAGTGTATGAGGTAACAGGTTTGTCCATACTCTTTTACCATATATGTTAGTGCTCCTAGGAACTATAAAGTGTTTACTATCCTCCAGTCTTCTCAGTCTGGTCGGCCTCTCATACCTGGTTAAATCTCCCACCCTGTCTTTATATTCTAGTATTACAGCTAATTTCACTTTATCATATATATTTAAGACTCTACAGTGACTGAACAGGTTGTCATAGTTATTTCTGTACTTATGTTTAATTTTCAGTGGCACAATGGCTTTCAGGAGCTTGATTTGCAGGTTATATATACGTTGCAGGTACGTTTTGAACGTTCTGCCATAGCTAGATAAACCATAGTTAATGACAGAATCCGCCATGGCCATGTAAAAGAGTCGAAGAGTATTATAAGGCATCTTATTTTTAATTATGCTAATGTTGCAGAGAATTGCTCGTAGCTTATTACATACATTATCAATACGGTTGCCCCAGTTGAACCTATTATCAATTTTTAAACCCAGGTATGTATGATGTGTTACTACTTCTAGGGATTCACAGTTACAAGTGAGGTGAGTAGCGTGTAGGCATGTGTGTTCATGAGCCACGATTCTAGGTACCAAATTAGTTTTTATGTATGGCGAGTGCACATGCATTACCTTGGTTTTTTCATAATTTAGGGATAACCCAGCATCATGAGCCCATTTACATCATTGTTTCTGCTAAACACTCATCCTTATCTGCTATCAGTAAACATGTATCATCAGCAAATTGGTACACCGAGGCCTCCCCAAATATGTTGCACATGTCGTTAACATAAATAAGGTACTCCGTAGGTCCGATTATAGAACCTTGAGCAGTGCCCTGTAGCGAGTGCCGCAGTTCACTTTTTTCTCCTGCAATGCTGACTGTGTTCATTCTGTTTGTATGGTAGTCCTCAAGCCATTCCAAGGTGGGCCCCTGTATACCATTCTGCTGGAGCTATTCGTAAAGCTTTTTATGATTTAAGGTGTCGAATGCCTTGCTGAAGTCAATCAGTAGGTACCAGAAAGACATGTTTCTTATCATTTAAATGCATGTTTAGTTCGTCAGAGAATTGTGCGAGCAACTGAGGTGCACTTTTGCCTACCTATCTTTACTACATTGTATTTACCTATGTTTGACAAATAAATATATTCTTATTCTTTACTGCAATAGGTATTCGCAAATTGAACTGGTATTTTCCTTCATTGGATAATCAAAGTAGCTTATTAATTTTTATCATCAAAACATGTAGGTAGTTCGGTTGTACTGGGGTAAATGCTCGTTGTTTTGGAAAGGTGATTTGACTTTTGAGGATTTAAACCTACTTTAAAAAAGGGTGGTTCTCAATTCAACTTCGACTGTATGTTTTTTATATATTATGTTTGTTACCTCAGAACTTTCGACTGGGTGAACCGATTTTTAACAGAGTTACTAAAAGGAAGAAGTTCTATGTTCGACTTTATGTATTTTTCTTCTTCTTTAAGGATTATTCCCCAATATTTTTTTATTCTCTTTCTTCAATTTTTACGTTTTTTCAAAAATACAAGAAAAAGGTTTCGGAGGTCACTGAGTAAATTTTTGTTTATGAACTGATTTAACTATTTATTGACCGAACGAGCGAAGAGTCTCCGTTTCAGCTTGGCCAAAAATATTTAAAATCTCCGGACGGCTGGATTTCCGGCTGTTCTCGCCGATAGGTCGCATAGCTCTACCGATCCTCTTTAAATTTTGTGAATATATCGTTTTTGGTGTCGAGTCCGTTTTTCAAAATGGCGGAATAGGTTTTCCCAGATGGGATGTTTATTTAGTTATTTACTCGTAGTTATATACCTGTATGCCTTTTAACAAGACCATGGGCGAGTAAAAAAGTCCTAAGTTGTGAATCTACCGGAATGTCTCAAGGGGAGACCGCTGTTGAGAAGAAAGCCGAAAGAAACTCGACAGTAAGTATCGTGATCGGGTCGCAACTTTCCCTATAATATGGTTCAGGCGATGGCTGAGATAAGCGTCATGCTCGTGAACGGGTGCCGTTTGTAGGGTCCGGTCTGTTTATACTAGCAAGGGCCAAATTAGTTGTGTAGTAGCTGCTTACCAGTGTTGTGCTTACTGCATTCCTTGGCTCGCTGGCAAACCTTCAATTTTGACTTCTGGCTCTCAGTAAGGGACCATGTTTGGGCACCGTAAGTTAGGACCTATATGTGTATGCAAAATAGTCACCTACATTGCTTTTTTTTTATTGATACATTTATCAAAGCTCAAAGAAAAATTCAAATCCGTAACCTGGGGACTATGATGGTTGGTAACCTGGGGACTATGATGGTTGCAATTATCACGTATAAATAAGTGACAAAGCATCCGTCACGTGTGTGAGTGACAGATGCTATCGCGTGATAAAAGCAACCATCACAGACCAGCTGGTGGAAGAGACCGCGAATCGGGCTCAATATGAAAATTGTGGTCTGTACCCACATTAAATAAGACATTACATGTTTCAGAAATGTAAAAAAAAATATTTGCTATCCCGAATTAGTACATTTACCTTAAATTTACGGAATACTGAGCTGATATCCGGTGCAAATGGCGGCCGGCGTGTATAAAGCAGGCCCCGCTGAAACACCGACTCATTGCCGCCTCAGCACCTTCAGCACAACTGTGACACTCGAGTATTTCTCGCGCGAGATATATTGCCTATCTCTTTCTGTACAGAAGTGACGGGTGACGCTGTCGCGCGACAAGAGTCGCGAAGTATAATATTGTGCTAGCTCGGCAGCTCGACATTACAAGTAAGTCCTTTTTAGAGTTCCGTACCCAAAGGGTAAATTACGGGACCCTATTACTAAGACTCCGCTGTCCATCAGTCTGTCTGTCCGTCTATCACCGGGCTGTATCTAATGAACCGTGATAGTTAGGCATGATGTTTGGGCATAATTTTAATTATTTTGTCCGGAAAATGAAAACAAAAAAATAATATACTAAGAGTATTTTTAATTCCTATTTAAAGTATTTTTTGATGTAAATAAATATCCCCATACAACAATATATTTATTTATTATGTCTAAGTATTTATGTAAGTATATCTGTATATTTTCATTTATGTATGTTTATCACTCTTGTTTTATTGTGGTAGTAGTCGTTTATTTAGTCCTATTATTATTATGCACCACCTACAATTTCAAACATTATTTTTTCAACTACTCCGCTTCCCAAAGTAAGACCGCCTGTTATTTTAATGTATCTCATGTTGTGTTGTGTATTCCTTGATGTTGGAGGTGTGCAATAAAGAGTATTTGTATTGTATTTGTATCCTTTAAAGTACTGGCATTTAATTTGTTAGCACCTTATACACCTAGGGCGGTAAATTCGGCTTTCGTGCTGTGTGGTCGCAGTTCTAAGCTAACCTAACCTGCTTAGTTTGTTTCTGACGCTTTCACATTCTTTATTGTTAGGTGATAAAAACAGTGTGTGAGCACAATTCAATATTTTCAAAACTAACCGGTTATTAATCAAATATTAGTTTTTGGTTCTGTGATAATGATAATAATAATAAATCAATGAAATCAGTTTAAAATGTATAGTATTTAAAATATTGCCAATCAACAGGCTAGTTGACTTATGTTGGATTGTATTAAACTGATGTTTATTTCGTATAGTATTTCATAAAAGTAGAAGATGGCGGAAAAAAAAATTTGAACAAAAGATATATAATTAACCAATCAAATAAATTTCAAAAATGGGTCAACTAGCTTATATTCTGTTTAGTTTGGCCCTATACTTCCAGGTGAATGTTAGAGAATGTCGTTTGGCATAAACAAAAAAATCTTCATAAAAAAAAAAAAATATGTATTTTGAGTAACTCAAATTCAACAAATCAAAATTATTAGGTTCCCGTGTAAAATAAAATGCTTAAAGCATATGTTTTGTTTCTGATTGTGCAGTCGAGCCGTGATCGTGTGCGATGCGTGTCTCCGCCACGTTGTCGTCGCTGGCGGCGCTGCTGCTGCTGGGCGGCGCGCGCGCATACTGCGGGGACCGGGGACCCAAGATGACTGTAGCTACACCTATTGTTCGAAGATGTCCTCCTAATTATTATTGTGTGGAATATGGAGACAATATAGAATTATTTTGCTCATTTGACAACGTGCGTAATCTGACTATACGAAGAATAGACATACGTGCCCATGATGAGACAGATCTACCGACAGCGATGCAGAATGCAACGACAACTGTATATATTCCAAAGCCTACGATAGGAGAGTATAAATACATATGCACTGATAGGACAAGTGGTTGTGCGGCCTCTCTAGATATACATCATCTACCTGCACTGTACGTCACCTCGCCCCGTGTGCTATTTCGAATTAATGAGGATGTGAATAATTACTTTGTCCTTCTCGGGGACGATTTCCAAGTTATTTGTGCGGGCCCGGAAAGTGAAACGCTCTGTATTTCACAGGAAATTTATAAAGGTAATCATGCGATTGAAGAAGTACAGACCGAGATAATCAACGACACTTTCGTGGCACACAGGTCTCGGGCAGAGCACACGGGACAGTTTCACTATAGGTGCCACGACTTCCAGGGTCTTATGTTCCTACAAATCAGGCTAACAGTGGACTACTGGCCCGAGGCTTACAATTTTTCTTGTATATATATAGATTCATATGACGACGCCAGAATCGAGTGTTCTTGGAGATCTACTAGTGCAGAAACTATTTCCAAGTTGTTTTATGGTGAGAAACTTTTGTGCATTGTATTAAGTAAGAACGCCCCGCGCTGCGTGATGAAACGTATGTTTTTGCGGAATACTAATTTTTATGAGAAAGGTAACATGTATTTAGTAGTGCACACTTGTAACCATAACATTTGTAATAATCAAACATTTACATTTAATTACTACTCGATCCTAAAAATATTGCCAGTTGCCAGATTACATGTTAAAATGACAAGTACACACGATGCATTCATGTCATGGCGAAGTGCGTTTTATGAAGACAATTGTTGTAGTCATAAAGTAGAATATCGGCTTTTAGCATTTGGGGAGACATGGCGACAGGCGGACACCTCATCCGTGCGTTGTTATAGTTGTTATTGCGAGTTTCGATTGGCTCTCCCGTACCCGGATGTTAAATATGAAGTGAGGGTGTACAATAGGCATAAGAAAACAACTGACGGCAGGCTCTGGTCTGATCCTACTTCTATAATCGTCACGAAGCCCAGAGCTGAATACGGTTGTGATGCAGGAGACAGCGAACCGGTAGCACCGAGAACCCCCAGTGAGGCTGCTTGCGAGGCGTGTGTACTGACGGAACATATAATTAAAAATAATAAGGCGTTACGTAATTTGCGGAGTTATTTAAAGCAGAAACGTGAAAGAATTATTAGGAAACACGAAATAATTAAAGATATTAGTTCACTTGCAGCTAAGTTTGATTCCATATAAAAGTTAGAAGTAATCAAACGTTGGGTCCCCATCATTTACGTGGACGCTTTTTGTAGAAATACAAGGCTATGCATCTTACTTTGATTTCAAACTATTTCTTAAAATCCGGGATGTCCGTCAAATCGTTTGAAACGTTACAAAAAGTTCGAGAATCTAGTCAAACCACGCCAACTCTTCCAAGTGAATTAACTGTCGAACCAAACCATACAAACAGACTCACTATGTATGGTTTAACTACGACAAGGATCCGTTCACAATCGTGACGTACCTATTTTTTTTTTATTAAGACATGCCTTGAACTGTATCAGGGCTGGTTAGCCCTCACTACCAGTAGTTGGGCTTTGTGTGGGAGCATAACCCGCTAATGGGATTATCACCGCGCCACAGGGGTAATTTGGGTTGGGGTGACGCGGGCGCCCGGGCGCATGGACTGCGTCGTGACGTGACGTAGTTATTACCCGGGCTCCACACTACACGCGGTGTTGACCGAGGTTTGCGAGGCGAAGCTGGCCGAAGTATGGGCTTCTGCAGCGCCCCTCTGCACTATTATATTTGCCCAACCTCGCCCAACTTCGCGAGTAGTGTGGAACTCGGGTTACGCTCGAGCATGGTGTCAGAAAATAATGAATGGAACTGAAATAGCAGACGAGATTTTTGACGTCATCTCGCTATGAGGGTTGGTTGGTTCTGTCAATCCGTTTCTGTGTTGCCAGTAGTGTATCATAATACTCCCCGATTCCCTTGTTACCTGTATGAATCTCATATAATCGTGAGTGTTTTCAATCAATTATTACGACAAAATAAAACTTATTCAATAAATATTGATGACAAAAAGCGGAAACGCTGTAACTGCCAATGAATTCTTTTGTCGTTTGCAGCGTTTCAACGTTTTGCCGTCGATATGACAATTGTAATGCATAATTACCTATAGTTTTTTGTACTATTGGCGGTAAACATGTTTTCCTTATCATTTTTACTATTTATTTTTAATTTGTTTATTGTTTATTTTTGCCCAATCCTCTACCCAAAGATTGTCTGACTGAGATCGCTCTTTAGCGATAGGACCGCCTATCATTTAAAAATTAAGCTTTCACTGTAACGTTTTTCCTGTTTGTGTGCAATAAAGAACTGTTGTATAGTTGTATTGCATTTTGTTATCATAAAGCGGCAACTATTCAGTGACGTAGAAAGTCTCACTCGCCGGAGTGCTATCTCATCATCATTATATCTTATAATGAATAATGATATTAATGATTCATTGACCGAGCGAAGAATTAATTCTCCACAAAGATCGGTCTTGCACCTCTCCTCCGTCGATCCTAACCAGGTTGTCGGTCCACCTTGTTGGGGCTCCACGCTACGTCTTCCGGTCTGCGGTCGCCACTCAACAACCTTTGCACCTCAACTTCTTGTCTTCTCCTCTCTGATTGTTTTAACAATATAATCAGTATACCTACTTAGAAACTATATTATTATAAGTGCAACACATTTTTGGAGTTTACTCCTTAAGAATCGATTTTCATATATAAGCCCGGGGTATGAAAAATATGGGGTGTAAAATCGAACGTATCTGCCGTGCTAATTTAAAAAGTCGTATCTCAGTATACGATCGGGGTAAAAATACGACTTCGTAATTTAGCAGATTATGCGTTAAGCGTTATAGACTAAGATCCCGATATAAAATAACCTTCACCGAGATGTTTATGTGATGAAATGTATTTTATATTTAAATTAATATGTCAATAATTATATTGTATATGGGTTGCCTAACAAATTTTAGTCCAGGGTATGTTTAATTAATAATAAAAAAAAATTGTTTTAAACATTTCACCGGTTTGATTAATATTAGATAAATTCTATACCAATCGAAAGTATGAAGCCCATAGAATATGCAAACGTTAGGTTGCCTATTCTTTTCCCGTCACAACTATTGGGTAGCCAGGTATAAACAGGTAAATCTATACCTACTAGCATTTTGCAAAGGTCTGATTGTTGAATTGAAATTAAATAAAATTAAAGATTATTTAATTATGAATTTATCTAATAATCAAATCGGTGAAATGTAAAAAAAAAAAAATTTAATTTTAAACTAAACATACCCTGGACTAAAATTTGTTAGGCAACCCATATGCAATATATTTATTGACATTTTAAACTAAATATAAAATACATTTCATCAAATAAACATCTCTGTGAAGATCATTTTATATCGGGAGCTTAGTCTATAACGCTTAACGCATAACCTGCTAAATTAAGAAGTCGTATTTTTACCCCGATCGTATACTGAGATACGACTTTTTAAATTAGCACGGCAGATACGTTCCAAAAATATAAGTATTGCGAGGATTGACGTTTGGTTGTCAAAGGCGACGGTTGAAAATTTTATCAAATTTTATTTTATTTATAAGTTAATTCAGTTTTAGAGTCCTTTTCGCTGTTTTTGCGATGAGTGAGTCAAGTCGAGGTGTCGTGAGTGATACGTCACTTTTAGAATGTGGGCAGCGGGCAGCTCCGTCGTGGCTATCTGAAGTGGAGTTTGATAATAAGGCAGGGCCGAGTCAATCGGATATTGTATCGGACGCTGAGTCCATGTCGGATGTGCGGCATATAGCGGTGAAGCGTGCTTGTGGTCTGAGCGACGAAAGCTGTGGTTGTAGTGATAGTTTTATCACAATAGGCAGGAAACCTAAACGCTTGCGGGTTTTAGCAACCGCCAAAACGCAGCTGGAGCCGGACGGTGTGCCTGACAAGCTATTTGAAGTTTATATAGTGTCAAAAGAAGATTTACCGAAACAGATTGGTTTGGCAAAGTTGCTGCAATTTAAGGTTATAAAAGGAATTTTATCCGTCAAGTTTATGGGTCCACGTAAAGTTCGCATACAGTTTAACTCTAAGGATGATGCGGAGAAGCTTCTGGCTTCTCAGGAGTTTAACAATGAGACGAGACGTTCTTATTGGTCTAATATGGCATGCTGCACTTATGGAATTATAAGGCAGGTTGAGTTGGAGGTTGAGGAAGACGAATTTTTAAAGAATATTGAAGGGTCTGAAGACATTTTGTCAATATGTAGACTGAACCGTTTGGATCATGATGGGCGTTGGGTTAAGGCTGAAGCTATTCGTCTGTGTTTTAAGGGAACTTCTTTACCGCCATATGTTTATGCCTACGGTTGCCGATTTAAGGTAAATCAGTACACTTTCCCGGTTACCCAATGTTCAATATGTTGGAAGTTCGGTCATCTGAGCAGGTTTTGTCCTACTACTATTAAGTTACTTGTCCGAAATGCGGCGGGGAGCATGCCAATTGCGAAACGACTATTTTTAGATGCATTAATTGTAAAGGCAGCCATATGGCCTTAGATAAGTCGTGCCCGGTTTTTGTGAAGGAGTAAGAAATTCGCAGGATTATGTCTGCTGAGGGATGTATATATAAACGGGCTTTTTGATTGTATATGCAAAATAAGGAAAAAAAGGATACGGATGTTTGTAGTCAGGATGCGCCATCTGTTTTTGAGAATGACTTAAGTTTTGGAAAGTCATATAGAGATGCTGTTTTGTCGAAGCCGTTACAATCTAAAGAGTCTGAAGATTCTGTCTGTCAGGCTGAGGGCCAGCGAGCGATCAGTAAGTCAGTACAGATTAGAGAGCGAGCCACAACAAGAGGTTCGTAAGCCGCGGAAGCCAAAAAGAGTAACAGATGTGAAGAGGTCCGAGTGTCTATTGGTCAATCAGCCTACTATTGAGCGGGCTGATATGGAAGATCAAAGACAAAATAAGGATAAGAAGAAGAGACGTAATACTTTTGAAGACGAAGGATATTTTGTTTTCTACCGAAAGTTGGGAGGAGAAGTTCAAAACGCTGTTTGGAATTGTTGTTAAGGAGATTTTGGATTTATTTAAGGATTTTTTTAAGGAAGGTGATTTTGTACGTTTGTTTTTGTCTAATGTAAATGGCTAGGTCTAATACCAGATCTTTCTTCAATGTAATGTTCAATTCAATATTGGCGGAACCCTTATCGGAATCGGCTAAATTTGTATACAGTTTTTTTTTATGTAAATAGTGTATACAAATTTAGTTGTTTTCGTGTACATGTTATTTTTAAGTTTATTTTTATATCCAACAGGGTACATAATGTGATACTTAAACTATTTACTAATCATTATGTGCAATAAACGTATTGAGAATTGAGTATATATTTTATAATCGTTCTTAAGGCCAGGCGCGCACCACGATTTTAGTCGCGCGATAATTTTGTCGCATAAATGCAAGATATGGGTTTATATGAGAGTGCGCGCACCACGATTTTCATAAACCCAGAAGTACGCTTATTTGTGCGACAAAATTAGCGCGCGACTAAAAAAAAATCGTGGTGCGCGCCTGGCCTGAAGAGTAAACTCCAGTCGTGCGTCGGAGCTGACACACACACTTTTTTTTTTTTTAAACTCTTTTTAAGTGTCGAGTCAGTTAGTTACATTTCCTAATTATTTACCTACTTTCACAAATATTTAGTGGTTAATTGCACTTTACAGTAATATCGTGAATGAGTTTAAGATGACATAGTCTTATTTCTCATATTTTAAACAGTTTTGAACAGTTTCAAATTGTAAACAGTTTCGGAGAAATACTTAGAAATGAAAATCCAGCTTGTTGTTTCATTTTTAGGGTTCCGTACCTAAAGGGTAAAAAACGGGACCCTATTACTAAGAATCCGCTGTCCTGGTGACAGACGGACAGACTCCGTCCGTCTCTCACCAGGCTGTATCTCATGAATCGTGTTAGCTAGAGCTAGACAATAGAAATATTGACAGCTGATGATCTATTTCTGTAGCCGCTATAACAACAAATACTAAAAACAATAAAATAAATATTCGAATGGGGCTCCCATACAACAAACGTGATCGATTGCGTTAACTTTGCACCTCAGTATCCGGCGCCATACATCATCATCCTCCTAGCCTTTGTCCCATTTTTTGAGAATGAATTCTCAATCGGGGTCGGCTACCTAAATCCCAAGATGTGGCGTAGGCACTAGTTTTTACGAAAGCGACTGCCATCTGACCTTCCAACCCAGAGGGGAAACTAGGCCTTATTGGGCTTAGGTGGTTTCCTCACGATGTTTTCGTTCACCGAAAAGCGAGTGGTAAATATCAAATGACATTCCGTACATAAGTTCCGAAAAACTCATTGGTACGGGCCGGGTTCGAACCCGCGTCCTCCGGATTGAAAGTCGCATGCCCTAACCACTAGGCTACCACCGCTTCCGGCGCGCCATACATACCAGGTGCAAACTTAACCCGGCCAGTTAAGATGGGAAGTGTTTGTACGGAGCCCAGGGTCCGACTCGCACTTGTTTTTTTTTTTAACTTTATTCATTTCATTACTGTCCAATATTGATCGAGCGAGCGAGGCGTCTTCGTTTCGGCTTGGGCCAAATTCTTTCGTATATCCGGATGTTTAGAGCTTTACCCGGTTAAAAACATTTCTCGATCAATTCTCATGAAGTTTGGTCGACACAGAGTTTAGAAAATTATCAAAATGTCAAGATGAAGCGGTTGGCGATGCTTGTAGTGTACCGTGATGTGTGTAGTGGGTTCGAATCCCGGCCGGGGCAAATATATGTGTGATGAACTCAAATATTTGTTCCTGGGTCATAGATGTTATCTATATGTATTAATTATATACTGTGTATCGTTTCTAGTACCCATAGTACAAGCTTTTCTTAGTTTGGGACTAGGTCAATTTGTGTAGGGAAAACATATCAATATCATTTATTGGAAAGTAATAAAATGCGCCGGCCGCTTCTCGCTTCGCTCGCTTTCGCTTGCCACCGTCAACGTGCCGGCCATATTGGAACCACCGGGCATCGCACGTGACGATGGCAAGAGACCCGCTGGAATGTCGTTGATTCCGTGGAAATTGAGCCGGGTACTGGTGTGGGACGCCACCTGCGTAGACACACTGGCCCCGTCCCACCTCCACGGAAGGGCGTGGCCACATGTCCACGACACGGCGTCGTAAACGTAAAACGACACGGTGTCGCGTCGGAGCGCGACACATTATCCACCGTGCGAATATACGTTGCCGCGTCGCGAAAACACACGACACGGCGTCGTAAACGTAAAACGACGCTGTGTCGCGTCGGAGCGCGACACATTATCCACTGTGCGAATATACGTTGCCGCGTCGTGAAAACACATGCTGCACCGGGCACCGCAGGTCGCGCTGCGCGCCGGGCAGATTAACTTTGCTGTGTTGAGTAGATGCACGGTGCGGTGCCACGTTCAATTACGACGCCGCAGCTTCTCGTACATGTTCAAAATATTTTGCGATCAGTTTTCAATTCGACATGGATCATATCACACGTATTCTGCTCTTTTTGCTTTTAAGAAGAAGCATGAAGAAAAAGCAGAAGAAACGAAAATGTTGGATAAATCCATATCTTTCTATTATGAACCATGATGGCAGTCATTTCAAAAGGAAGTACGAGGCTTTAAAAATATTGCATTGTCATTCTAGCGTTTCAAATTAAACGTGTATATATACATAATTTTAGCTCAATCGGTTGAAGATATCTGCTTCAAAATAAGTTGCAAGATTCTACCCAAACCAACATAGACACAAGTCCCAACTAGCACACAAGCGAATTATACAGCCATTGTGCAGCCTGGTAGTTGTATAGGAGTCGTTCAAGTGCTGTACAATATTCCTTAAGACGTACAGTAGCATTTTGGAAAACCCTTTAACAGTAGGTGGTACTGTAGCCGATTAATAGCAATGGAATAGCTTATGGTGGTATAAGAGCATTCAGTACCGCAGCAAGACAGCCATGAGAAGTATTATGGAGTTCATATAAACCATTGTGCCACCATAAGACGTAAAGGAGTGCTTTAGTAGGCAAAAGAGTTTAAAAAGAGTTATAAGTCGCTTTAATGGCGCTTAAGAGCGTACAGAGACATTTTACAAAGCCAGAGGTTCTTTAACGGAGTTGTGTTCGGCTGTTGTAACACTTATTTATAACAGAGTTAAGTAGCGCTAGAATAGCGCCTTAAGCGCTATTTGTGAGAATAATATGGCTACTGTACGGCTTGTAGTTGTATAAAGAACCATACGAAGTATTTTATACAGGCGTGGGAGTTACAGAATAGTCTTATGGCACCTTAAGTGCTTTAATAAAATCCATTAGCGCTCTTGTAACTACGTATCTACAAAGGAGGAACATAGCTTCATATTAGAGCTCGAAGCGCTATATTAGAGATTTATAGCACGGAATTGTGACGTAAAGCTGTAAAACGTTTGGTATATGTTGCTTTATGCAGCCCAAGGCGGAGGAACGAACCTTACTGGCACTTTTATGTCGTTTACAGACGTATAGTAGAGTCATTATACAGCCAATAACTGATCTCTCAGTTCAGTCTTACTAATCTCAGTTTTGTCTTAAAATTTAGTGAGTGAGCCAATTTGGAGCGGTGACAGGTAATTTTAACATTGAATTCATACTTGAATTGACTTTCAAACTTTTTAATATTCAACGATGGACCCCTAAAATAGTTTTATAAAAGGATACCTTGAACACCATTATACAACTTTAGGTTCTTAATATTAATCGCAAAAACCTGCTGTGCCACCTAAATAGTTGAATAGCACAACTGTAACACTACTGTTAAACCTATAAGTCTACAACAGCAAGCACTACAGCCGTTGTACGACTCAAACCTGCATAATAGATATAGCCAACACTGAAAGCTGCATGATTGAGACGCCATTAATTTGTTTAGTAAATGTGTTTTTTTAAGGTTATGATGAAGTTTTGGACATCGTATATATGCGTAATTTGTAACTATTAATGTAATTAAAGTCAGTACTTTTCACACATCAAACCGTACAAAACTGTTTGTAACCTTAAAAGTCTTCTTTTTGCTAAAACACAATTTTGTAAACAACGCAGAAATATATTTTATGCATTAAAAACTGAATATTACGAGGGCGCATGAAAATTTTGACTAGAATATACGTATACATTGACAGTAAACTGGCACTCGCACGGATATTTAACGGCACGTCGAAGTAAAACAATGCTAAACTTTGTTATTGTATCATCCACAGATCCCATTCGTATCGTTCCTTTCACTTCCATTGTCACTGCACTTCACTTTCTTTGATTTTATGAAAATATATTTTGTGTTGCCCACAGTAGACCTACTAAATTACTAACTTAGAACCCAGAGATTTAATATAGCGGTATTAGCGGTACAAATTTAGGTAAAGGTGGCGTTACGGCGCTACAAGCACTTTTTCAAAATCTCATAGCGCTGATCATCCCTTTTAAACCACTTCTGTAGAGCCATTATAACATACATATCCGACCACTGTAGAGCTATTGTAGAACTATAAGCTGTATAATTTGGGGCCTAATTGGCGCTACAAGAGATCTATATCTGGATATAGAACCACTATAGCACTTATTTAGGAGCCTAAGGAGTTATCAAAATCCTTTATCCGGCTACTATACGGCTTCTTATAGCGCTTGTGTGCTAGTTGGGGTGATACAAGATACGAGTACCTACAATGTACATACCTACCTACTCGTAGTTACATATTGCAAGTTGTCTACATTGCAAGTTAAATAAAAATGCAAAAACGAGCGACTACATAGTTTTAATATTGATTTAATCGTGAAATTTAGTCGATTGAAACTAAAACTAATTTAATTGTTAGTCGAAGATTCTCACAACTAATTCAATCGCAACTAAATTAGTCGCGATTGAAAAATGACGATTGATATTTTCAATCGATTGATTAGTTGACTAAAAAATTAATCGATTTATGCCCATCTCTGGTTTGCACGACGCGGCAACGTATATTCGCACGGTGGATAATGTGTCGCGCTCCGACGCGACACAGCGTCGTTTTACGTTTACGACGCCGTGTCGTGTGTTTTCACGACGCGGCAACGTATATTCGCACGGTGGATAATGTGTCGCGCTCCGACGCGACACCGTGTCGTTTTACGTTTACGACGCCGTGTCGTGGACATGTGGCCACGCCCGAACATCGGGCAGGGCGGGGGCGGCAGCAGAGGCGGCCGAAAAATCAAAAATTAAAAAATATAGGGGTCTCGGTCCCGAATATAATTTAGCTCCTTTTGGGGTCGAGACCTTATGTCCGTGGGGCCCCAGTGCCCACAAACTACTAAATGAAATTAGTAAAAGGCTCATTGAGTCCACTGGTGACCGAAGAGCTGGCAGCTTCCACGCACAACGCATCAGCATTGCGATTCAGCGAGGAAATGCTGCCAGCGTCTTCGGAACTTTGCCGCGGGGGCACAGATTTTAGCATAATTTAATTTACTTTATTTTAGATTTTAGTTCTTTAGTTTTCATTTGAATTTAATTAATGGACAATTTGTCCATTTATACATATACTTTGTTAAGTGAATATAAATAGATATTTTGAAATTTTTTGATTCTGTTTTTTAATAAATATTAGGGAGCTATTATGAATACATGTTGTCTGTAGCTGCGCGCCTTGCCTTGTGCATATTTTGAAATTATAGTAAACGTTCATAACATGGTTAGTCATTATTAAATTAGATTCACAAAAATAAGCTATTAAATAATTTGGACAGCATACAAAAAAATCCTAGTACCTAATGAATAAATAAGTTTAAGATAAAACAGTGTTTTTTTATTGCCGATTGAGTTTTTCTTTGAACATCCACTAACTGCTCACCGAGCCGATTCTAAGAGCCCAATTGCATCGACTTATTATAGTGTTCCTATGATCACCTTATTATTTAAAAATATACCTACCTATCGGATAACCTCACACTAATTATTTTATTTGTTTAATATGTAATATGGGGGTTGAAAGTATGAAAAAATACAATATCAACAATTTAGAAACAGACTCGTGAAGTATACAGGTCACAAAAGTCACTAGTAAATCATTATTAATCTGTTGGCTAGATAGGCAGTATACAGAAGAAGTTACAGTATTCTACACTGGTCACTGGCTTGCTCAAGGATTCCTTTGCGTCGCCACCACTAAACAGGAAAACAAACAAGGAATATTATTTTCCTTTGAAGAATAACACAACAGATATACCCATAAGGAAATATGAAAATATGTCGTCTATATAAAGATCTCATTCCAAAATCCTCATTCAGTGCATGCTAGTAGTGTGAACACTATTGTTGAGTTGCAGTGATCCTCAAAAAGTGGTCAATTCCTTTCAATTCAATTTGGATACTTAGGTACAAGTTTCCACTAAAAATCGAGGCAATTGTAGATAATTCAAATTTGAAATGGAAGATCCTTGTGCTAGTATGTTATATAATAGCTAACTTTATTTAAAAGGACGTCACAAGGACACTTTTTTCTGAGTGTACCACAAGACCATAGTTAAAAATAAAACAGAAAGAAACTCAACATAAGAAGACTGCTGCTATGAAGATGATGACACTAACTTTGGTACTGATGCTTCTAGCATTGGCCGATGCTTGCGAGAAACAAACGAAGATGACAACTAGTGCTAGTGATAATAATTACGGCTGGCATGTGAGAGCACATCGAGCACCATACGGAGAGGAATTCACATTAGACTGCTCTTCTCACAATACCACAAATCTTATAATCCAGCTTGACAATAAATGTATACAAACTAAGATAATTAACGACACCACGATCCGAGCTACACTGAAGCCGAATTTAGGAAAGTATTTATACACATGCGATGTCGGAGGCTGTGAGAGTTCCCTTGAGGTGTGTGTTGTCGAAAACTGTTGTGGATATCAGCTTGCTGTTGACGTGAAGCCTGCCATGTCTGTGTCAGCCGCTGGAGTCAGATACACGCAAGGAACTGACCAGTACTTGGACTATTTCGTGCCTAGAGAACAGATGTACGATGTATACTGTAGCTCAAATAGTCTTGAATCTCTTCGCATTAGGAGCTATTGGTGGCTAAGTACGGACGCGATCAATGAAACTACACTGGAGTATCACGCATATGCCGACAGCACAGAAGACAGGATTTTTCAATGCGTCGACGATAATAAAAACTATCAAAAGGTGACGGTCATAACCGATTTTCCCCCTGTTGCTCATGATTTCAAGTGCGTCTTGTATCATTGGCGGCGACTCGAGTGCATGTGGCAGTCTTACAGCAAACGACACAAATTTAGATTATTTTACACAGTCCGGGAAAACCGTAATGCCAATTCAGATGCGGATAGTGAACGTGCGAAGGTAGACTTGATACTCTGCGCTGATGACTCCGGCGAAAGAAATATTAGCTGTAAATGGTTCAATAGATACAAAGGGAAAGAAGTATTGAAAGTAGATGCTAATTGCAGCTTTACAATGCAAATTTGCAACGAGATCTATTGTAATAATCAAACGTTTGATATCAGCTGTAATGCGATTACAAAACTTGACGTTATTAGCGAATTCAAAGTGGTAAACGTGAGCTCTCACGGCGTGTCCGTCTCCTGGAGCGTCCCATCAGCTCAGCAATTTCTAGGATACAATAACTTCACATATAACGTGGAATATCGATTGAATGTATTCGGAGAAAGATGGCGTTCAGCGAACACGTCTTCTGCAATCTGCGATCATCAGACATGCGTGTATCTTTTGGCCCTTCCGTACCCTGATATTGAATACGATGCGAGAATAAACGTGAGATTTTCGGAAGCGGAAGATACATTTTTGTCTCCACCTGCGTTTATTTATATTTCTACAAAACCCAGAGAGACAGCATGCGCGTGCGACTCCCTACGGAACCCTCTAGAGTTGACTGGTCTCAGTGATGCTTTATGTCAAGTTTGTCAACTCAATGAATATACAATAAGGAAGAGTATGGAGTTGATCAAATTCAAAACCAATTTGAAGCTAAAACTTGATAAGATCGAAAGGTATATTAGAATGCAGCAAGATTTAGATTCTGTGAGAGAAAAATATAAGGTATAGGATCAGTTGATACTCAGACCAGCAGTCGCTGCATAGGCCTTCAATCAGCCAAAATTTACAGTTGAACTCATGTCCTCATGGTGGAAATTCCGTGCGTACGGTGGCACCTCACAATACGGAAAACGTTAGCATTTCACCATATTAGTTTATGTTTAATATATTATAATATGCGTTTGTAATTATATGTATATTTATTTTTTGTATATTGCATTTTGTATATTGCACGTTTTAGTCTGTTCGTTTATCTATCACTTCAATGTCTAGTTTTCAATCTCATTTTCTCAAAGGTTAACTGGAAGAAATCCCTTTTAGGGATAAGTTCGGCATTGTACACATGTATTGTTTTTGAGTTTTTGACAATATTGTTTTATGTGCAATAAAGTGTTTACATACATTACATACCGTACATACATTACATACAGTCCCTTCTGACATCTTCCATTTTAAAAAAATTGTGACGGCTTGATTGTTACATAAGAAAGAGTATAACTTATAATAGAACTTAAGTACATTAAAAATTACCAAAAATAAATACACAAAAAAATTAAAAATGAACACAATGAATACCTAGGTATTCGCAAATTGAACTATTATTTTCCTTCATTGGATAATCAAAGTAGTATTAATTTTTATCCTCAAAACATGTAGGTAGTTCGGTTGTACTGGGGTAAATGTTCGTTGTTTCGGGACGGGAAGGTGATTTGACCTTTGAGGATTTTGACCTACTTCAAGTAAAGGAGGAGGGTTCTCAATTCGACTGTATGTTTTTTATATATTATGGTTACTTTAGAACTTTCGACAGGGTGAACCGATTTTTAATAGAGATCTAAAAAAGGAAGAGTTTCTATGTTCGACTTTATGTATTCTTTTTTATGTATGTCCAACCGATTGCTCCGCCAATTATTTTTTTAAAGTCTTTCTTCTCAATTTTTTTCCAAAAATACGAGAAAAAGGTTCGGAGGTCACTGAGTACCTAAGTTTTGTTTATGAACTGATTTAACTATTTATTGACCGAGCGAGCGAAGCGTCTCCGTTACAGCTTGCCCAAAATGTTTCATATGTCCGGACGGCCGGATTTCCGGCAGTTCTCGCCTACAGGTAGCATAGCTCTACCGATCTTCTTCAAAATTTGTGAGCAGGTTCAATAAATATACAGTTTATGTTGTCGAGTAAGTTTTTCAAAATGGCGGAATAGGTTTTCCCAGATGATTTAGTTATATACCTGTATACCTTTTAACAAGACTATGGGCAGTTAAAAAAGTCTTAAGTTGTGAATCTACCGGAGACCGCTGTTGAGAAGAAAGCCGAAAGAAACTCAACAGTAAGTATCGTGATCGGGTCGCAACTTTCCCTATAATATGGTTGAGGGAGGCGATGGCTGAGATAAGCGTCATGCTCGTGAACGGGTGCCGTTTGTAGGGTCCGGTCTGTTCATACTAGCAAGGGCTAAATTAGTTATGTGGTAGCTGCTTGCCAGTGTTGTGCTTACCGCGTTCCCTGGCTCGCTGGCAAACCTTCAATTTGGACTTCTGGCTCTCAGTAAGGGACCATGTTTGGGCACCGTACGATTAGGACATATACCTATGCAAAATAGTCACATACATTGTTTTTTATTTGTTTTCTATTTTGATACAAATATCAAAGCTCAAAGAAGAATTGATACGCGTAACCTGGGGACTATGATGGTTGCAATTATCACGTGATAAATAACTGAAAAAGCATCCGTCACGTTTTGACAAAATGCGAGTGTGAGTGACGGATGTTTTGTCACTTATTTATTGCGTCGCGTGATAAAAGCAACCGTCACAGGCCAGCTGGTGGAAGAGACCGCGAATCGGGTTTAGTATAAAAATTGGGGTCTGTACCTACATTAAAAAGATAACTCATTACATGTTTCATAAATTTAATAATAAATTATGTGGTATCCCGAATTAGTACATTTACCTTACATTCACGGAATACAGAGCTGATATCCGGTGCAAATGGCGGCCGGCGAGTATAAAGCAGCCCCGCCGGAACACCGACCCAATCGCCTCAGCACCTTCAGCACAACGCGACACGCTAGTCTCTCGCGCGAGATATATTACCTATCTCTTTCTGTACAGTACTGTGAGAGAGTGACGGGTGACGCTAAGTCGCGCGACAAGAGCCGCGAAGTATATTGTGCTATCTCGGCAGCTCCACATTACAAGTGAGTCCTTTTTAGGGTTCCGTACCCAAAGGGTAAAAGACGGGACCCTATTACTATTTACTAAGACTCCGCTGTCCGTCCGTCTGTCCGTCTGTCACCGGACTGTATCTAATGAATTGTGATAGTTAACCAGGATGTTTGGGCAGAATTAAAATTATTTTGTTCGGAAAATGAAAACAAAAATTTAATATACTTAGGCTTTTTAATTCCTTTTTAAAGTATTTTTTTGATGTAGATTAACGTCCCTTAAAGTACTGGCATTTAATTTGTTAGCACTTTATTGGAGCGGAGCGAGCGAAGCGAGCGAAGCTCCCATGGATCGACTCGAATGGACTTTGTAACAATGCGCAGATCTCAGCGAGTTCTCAACCGATTTTAGAAATTTTTGTTTTAAAATGCAAAAATTAAATTTTGCTAGGTCGTGACGAAGAGAAAATTTCGATAAAAAAAAAAAAAAAAAAAAAACCGCTCCAAATTATGGTGCAAGCTTAGCCGGTGGCTGACTCTGCATCGACCTAGTTGGAGCGGAGCGAGCGAAGCGAGCGAAGCTCCCATGGATCGACTCGAATGGACTTTGTAACAATGCGCAGATCTCAGCGAGTTCTCAACCAATTTTAGAAATTTTTGTTTTAAAATGCACAAATTAAATTTCGCTAGGTCGTGACGAAGAGAAAATTTTGAAAAAAAAAATCAAAACTCCGCTCCAATCTATGGTGCAAGCTTAGCCGGTGGCTGACTCTGCATCGACCTAGTACACCTAGGACGGTAAGTTCGGCTTGCGTGCTGTTGTGGTCGCAGTATTAACCTAACCTAACCCGCTTAGTTAGATTCTGGCGCTATCGCATTATCAGTCTGCGCACGAACGCGGTCTCGCTCGGGCGTGTGCGCATAAGGCACCAATCGTGTTACGAAGATGTCGTCGAAAACAGTAAAATGTGCGCGGTGTAATATCGTTATATGTGAACTGTTGTGCTTTGTACAACAGAAGTACGACGTTATGGATGCGGAAAGCATGATACGGATATGCGAATCGGCTTTTAATGAAGAGGAAGTGTCATCGGCAAAAACAATGCTGTTTGAATCCTTGCCAAAGAAAAGGACGAACATTTCAAGGAGAGGTGACGGAAAAATAAAACGAGAGCTTGAAGATATCTATTGTGTTTTTAGTGATACTAATTCGGAGTTACTGCCAATCTTTGTGGCAAAAGAACTACGTAAATTGCCCCCGGTAACGTTCGACCATGTAGATGTATCAACACTTTTGAAGGTCATTGTGCGGTTAAAGTCTGACGTGCAGGAAATAAAGTGCTTATATGCTACAAATAAGCGAGTGGAAGAAATGGAAAATAAATGGCATAATGACAGATATGCATCCTTTCTAAATAGCCAGGTAAATGTGAACACTAGAAGAGGAGCCTGCACTAATATGTTTGATAGTGGACCGATGGGTTTTTTAAATCAAAGTGATAAGTCGGTTATGTCCGTTGAAATCTCAAATAACGGCAATGAGTCACCGCCACAGCTGATTGCGCCCGCGCCATTGGAACAGAAAGCGATGTTATTGCCGTCCTTATCCAACAACGAGAACGTGCAGGATAAACTGTTGCACTCGCACTCATCGCCTACCGAGCCTGCAACGGTACCGTCTCTGTCTATGTGCGAAGGCAATCAGGAGGGCGATCAGCAAATGTCAACCCTATGTCAAAGTGATAAGGTTCAAAATCAAAGCCTATGCGAAGAAGGTAGAAGTTACTCAAAGGATACGGCAAATGTAAACAAAGATAGCTCCACGGCAACGTTTAGGAAATTATCTTTTGCGAATGTGGTTAATAACGGAGATGATTGGAAACCAAATGAGCCCAAGGATGAATGGAAGAATGTCACACGAAAAAAAATAAAAAATAAGTTTATAGGTTGCAAAGGAAGGGCAGAACCCGTGCCTAATATGAAATTTAAGGCTGCGGAAGCGCGAATTCCTTTGTTTATATCTAATGTGCATAAGGATGTCTTAGAGAACGATGTAGTTGACTACATTTATGAGAAAACGGGTGAAAGGGTACCTTTAATTAAAATAAAAACGCGCAAACCGAAGGACTATCATTCGTACAAAGTTTTTGTTTCCTACGATAAACTGAGTATTTTTATGAATGACTCCTTATGGCCAGCAGGGGTATCTTTTCGGCGTTTCGTCGATTTTAAGGATAGGAAGGATAAGTCGCCTAGCCGAAATAGTGAAAGTGGCACCTTAATGAAACAAAATCATGGCTAATATAACCAGATTAGTTAGTTACAACTGTAAGTCGTTTAAAAGGTCCATTGACGGTGTGAGGTCACTCTGTGCTTCGGCGGATATTCTAGCGCTGCAAGAAACTTGGTTGTTGAAAGAAGAAATTCCGTTACTCGGCACAGTGAGTAATGAATTCGCGTACACGGGAAGCTCGGCAGTGGATACCAGTGCCGGGTTACTGATAGGTCGTCCATTTGGTGGTCTAGGAATCCTGTATCGTAAGAGTGTTTTTCAGTCGGTGTCGGTCATTAATACTGAAAGTTCTAGGCTAGCGGTTATTAAAATAGGACTACAAAATCGTTCAGTGTTAGTGTTCAATGTATATATGCCTGTGAACTCTACGGAAAATCTTCCAATTTTTACGGAGTGTCTGGGAGAAATAACCCAACCAGCAAAATTCCACTTACAACTGTCTAAAGACTAAAAATTTTTGCTCTTATATTGATCCTATATCATCGTATAAGCCTGGATTTGGGCACAAATTATAAGCGTGTTTATATTAATATCGTTCTAATATCAGTCTAATTGAAAACTGATTGCATTTACAGTAGTCTTGCCAAAACTAATTTAAGCCGCCTTAGGCTAATATCGCTCTCACGTAAGTATTTTGTAAGCCTGCATACGCTTATATTGATCCAACGTTAGAATCTTGTTAGCCTAAACAAGCTTATTTTGATTTTTTGTATGGACAAACGGTATTTGTGACATTCCGCGGTGAGTTGAGGGAAACTGCAGCTTAACAATAAAAAATATATATTATTTATTGTGACAAACTGTTGAATTGTAATATTATAAATTTATAACGTGTTTGTCTTGGTGTGTGTTTATGTTGCGGGTAAGTATTTACGTTGGAACATATTATTTACTGTAAAGTTGACCCTGTTTTGCACTTCAAATTTCATGCGCCTTCTCAAATAATCAATTAAATAGTGTTTTCTATCCTCGTATAATTTCTTTTTTCTTTATTTGTAGTGACAATGATGCCATTATAATAGTTGCATTTTACCAGCGCATTATTAGACTATTGTAAGCTCATTTAAGCTAATATTAGCATTCTGAATGCAAATGGTACAGCCATGTTGAATTAATTTAGGGTTCCTTGCTTTACCTACATAAAACCTTAACCTTTAGGTAACTGATTTTATCGTAATCTCAGTTGACCCTATAAAAACAAATATACTAACAGTTTTTATTTTTTATTTAAGTGACAACGCTGGTGATATGAAATGGTTGTATATATGGATATAGACCGTTACTTGACTAAAAAAGACTTCCGTATGTTAAAGTATTTAACATGGCCTTGGAAAGAAACACATTTCTTGTTGAGTGAAACATGTCATGGATGCGGCCATTACAATAACGTTATGAATTACAAACCTAAACATTTAATTGTCCACAATCCACGAAACATAAGGAAACTATTATACTACGGCTTTTTTTGGTGTGACAATTGCTTTGTATACACAATTTATGATCACTACATCGAGGACGAATGTCAACTTTGCAACAACAGCTAACTAATAGTAACTTTAAGTACCATGTAGGTATATCTGTCAATTTGCCTTGCAATGGCAGCGGCTAATAGCAACTGGCAGAGCAGTTGGTGCACTTGTTTTCATTACATTATTAATAACTGACCGTAGAGGTGCCTGTAGAGAACTTTACTTTGCCAGTCACTATTAGCCGCTGCTATTTTGGATTAAATTACACTGACCAGGCACTGAAAATGTACCTTTAGAAACGGTTTCGACCGGGTCTTTTTAAAGGTATCCGACCGTTAAAATAGCATTTCGGTACCGGTATCAATATTGTACCCAAACAAGCTTCGGTCCAAACGGTACATTTGAATAAAAGTAAGCGCGCGACTCTCGGTTGTAAGGTTCATCATAAGTTCTTCACGTCTTTACTCCTTTTACTGCCTTCGCTCGCTCCACTCCTTTCACCCGTTCCGCTCTCTTCACCCTTTTCACTTCTCTCACCCTTTTCACCCTTTCCGCTCCTGTCACTCCTTTCACCCTATTCACCTTGTTCACCCTTTTCACCCCTTTCATCCTTTTCATCCCTTTCACTTGTTTTTCACTCTTTTTACACTTTTCACTTTTTTCACCCTTTTCACTCCTTTCACCCTTTCACTCCTTTCCCCTTTTCACTCCTTTCACTCTGTTCACCCTTTTCACTTTTCTCACCCTTTCCGCTCCTTTCACCCCTTTCACTCATTTCACTCTTCACCCTTCACTCTTCACTCTTCACCTTTCACTCTTCACTTTCCATTTTCTGCTTTTTACTTTTCGCTTCGCTCACTTGGTCAATTAGTTATGCAAAACGGCTGGCTTTCATTATAAAGTGCAGCATTTTATTCAAATCATTACAAATTAGACTAACTAACGCATGCAATGTTTATGGGTACCCGATACTCAAACCGAAATCATATCGTTTTAAAAAGGTACCTATTAAATTGATTTATGTGGTTACCGTTACTGAAGGATACCTTTTCAATTGATAAGTACTTACCTTTATTTAAGTTTACCGGTCTTTTGCGGTTTTTCAGCCACACACGTACGAAGTAATTACAGATTAGGTATATATACGTAGAACGAAGAATACTCCTGCTATAGACAAGTTTTTGAAGTTGTGTCCTTTACTTATTGTTTATCTCGCTCATTTATATCAAAAGTGCGTGCGGCCGACATACATATACTTATACGTAGCATTCGCTTATTCATTTATTTATTTTCTATTTATTAAATGCAGTACATAATTGTTAAGTTACGAATATTTTAGGCCAATTGTAAGATTACAGATCGTCGAAGGTATGCTACCAACAAATAAAACTAAATTTAGTAAGTAGCATATTCTTGCTGTTACAGATTTTAAAATGCCATTCAAGATTGTGCAGACCATTGAGGAAGGGGAAATTAGGCTCACAACAGTGCCAGAGCAGTGGGAGCATAATGGCATACTTTATTGGCCTGAAAAAAGAGACATAAAACTAAGGAAAAAAGAAAGTTCAGTCGCGAATCACGAAGCATGGTCCAAAATTAATTGTATCGTCAAACGCCGAAACATTCCCACATTTTATCAGGCTGAAGAACAAATCGACGCCATGAGTGACGCGTCAGAAACGGAGACTGATTCAGAAAACCAGCCACCAAACAAAATACAACGTTTACCCCCGAAGACTTTTAATCATATGGCAGAAGTAAGTAAATTGAAAATAATTAGGACTTTTTGGAACTCGCATGATTTATTAACCGAGTTCAAAAAAAGAGGCTCTCAGTATGACCTGTAAATATGCATGTATGTATGTATGTAAGTATGTATTTACTATTAACTTGTAAATTGTAATAAATAAATAAAACAAAATAGCACAAACTATTTCTTCAAACATTTATTATTAATGACACGATTGTATAGTTTAGCACGGTTTATATTTTAAAATTTGAAAATTACTCGAAGTGAACTGTCAAATGCGTAGAGATGTGCCACTAGCGACCGACAGCTAGTGTTGTTCCACGGAGATCGGTTTCTTCATCTAACAGTATGTAAATAAGTATGTATGTATGAATGAATAATTGTATGTATGTAGGTATGTGTGAATGTTTTTATGTTTGTGTGTACCTATGTTTTTTAAAGGCGTATATGACGTTTGTCCGCGATTATAAAGTTGTTCATGAACAACTTTACGAGTATAATCTTGCGCAATCTAATCTTGAACAACTTTTTAATTAGAGTCTGATAGTCATCAGATGATGGAAGGTATAACTCTTTAACGGTTAGGAGTTAGAGATAATTCAAACGAGATGCATGCAAACAAGACTTCTCCGATCACCCCACTATATTTATTTTATTTTAATTAGTTACTAAAAGCCAAAAATATATGTATAAACATTTTATATACAAAGAACCCACTTTAAAAAAAACTGAAAAGCCAAAAATAACCCGTTCAATGAATATTTTTGGCTGGCGTTCATGTACCTACAGATTACATCACCTTTTGAAGTCGGTGCCAAACCTCACATAAACTTCTTTATCGAACAAAAATACTCGTAAGTAACTAATGGTAATCATTAAAGGCTTCGTGCCTGTCAGGTACGGCATCTGTTTTTAATAGTTTATAATTAAGTGGTTTGGCACCGACTTCAAAAGGTGATTCAAATGTAATCTTTACATGAACGGGTTATTTTTGCCTTTTCAGTTTTTTTTTTAAATCGGTTAATTTTTTTGTAATATAAATTGCATATTTGATGTTCTTAGGTCGTTTAAATTGTGACCTACCTATTGCTTCAATATGAACTAGAGTAAAGTAAGGAAAAAACATTTCATTAATAATGTTTTAAGCGGTCTACACTCACGTGAAATTGTCAGGATCGGCCTGACATGTTTCGAACTCGTATGCACCGTAGCCTCATCGGATGTGTTTGTCATATGAAGCTCTTCATCAGGGACTGCTACGGTGTACGCGTAGCAGCCCCTGATGAAGACCTCCATATGAGTTCGAAACAATACCTACATGTCGAGCTGATCCTGACAATTTCACGTGAGTGTAAACCGCTTAAAACAATAATTAAATATGTCTCACGCGTAAGACTATTTTTTATGTACTTGCTCTATTAACAATGCTGTGTCACGCCTCGTCGGATGTGGTACAATCATTCTATATTATTCTTCGCTAAAAGTATTGTGGAAAACGGAAATTTCTATTTCTGCATTGCTGATTTATTAATATGATTTTCAGGCCGCTTTAACTTCCAGTATATCCTCACCACTGACCAAAACCCAATCCAAGGATCGTAATCAGTTTATCTCACAAAGAAAACGCCCCATTAACCCTGATGCAATGGTAAGATTATTATGGTATTTTATTAGATCTCAGGAACGCATGTTACGGACCCTGCCTTGTTATAATAAGGCTGTGCATGACTCTATTAGGGCAAATTTTTATATTGTTGTCGATTTTGTTTTTTTTCTCAGATTTCAATAAAATTTGGTGAGTTGGTAAAGTTGCTTATTCTAAACAAGGTAAGCCCAATTTCACGATATGTCCTACAAATTTTTCCATGTTAGGTACACAAAATGTATGGAATGTTTTTAACTAAATTTCGTATTTTGTACTAAAATTAAGTACAAAATGAGGATCTCAAAATGAAAAATAAATAATTCGACACCAAAATAAAAATTGACCCATGGGCCAGTTTCTGTGATACGTTTTGTGTAACTCAATGGAGAAAAAATTGTAGGACATATCGTAAAATTGGGCTTGCCATGGTCAGAAGAAGCAACTTTACCAACTCACCAAATTTTATTGAAATCTGAGAAATAAAAGAAAACAACAACAAAATAAAAATTTGCCCATTAACAATCCTGTATCACGATCACGACTAGCCGGATGTGATACAATCATTCTATATATTTGTGGTCAAAAGTAAAGTGGAAAAGGAACATTTATATTTCTATTCATTTGAACATTTTGTTCGAACATACTGATATTGCTGATATATTAATATTATTTTCAGGCAGCTTCATCTTCCAGTATATCCTTACCACTGACCAAAACCCAATCCGAGGATCATAATCAGTTTATCGCACCAAGAAATAGTCTCATAAACCCTCATGAACTGGTAAGATTATCACGTTATTTTATCAGATCTCAGGAACGCATGTTACGGACCCTGCCTTGTTAGAGGATCATGAGGCCGCGCATAATGTCTTAGGGTAGTTCTATTTATAATATCATACTATTTTTGCAGAACATCAATCAAGACGCTCCGGAAGCAAATGATCTTCCAATGATACACATCAATGAAACGGATTTATTTATTGAGCCAGTTATCTTACAGGAAGCATACAAAGAAAATGTTGGTACAGATGTAAATCTTGGTAAAATCCAGGAAGAAATAAAATCCATAAAAGAAGATATAGAAACGGTTAAAAATAATATAGAAACGGTTACTGAAAATCAAACTATACTTGCTAACAATCAAAATACTATTATTGCACAAATCTCGGAACTTTCGATTAAATTGGAAGAATTTATCAAAGTATCTCTTAGCACAAAAAATAACACAAATCTTCATGAATCCGGCATCAAGAAAATTTTTAATATGGAAAATTTGGAAGAATTTGAAAGAAAACTTGATCAACCTGATTCTAGAGATGAGCTGTACAGACAACATTCTGTTATCTTAAGTCCTGGTATAGGAAAAGGAACAACTAATGCGTACACTCTCGTTGATGCCATGTTCGATAGAAAATTTTTCACGCAATGTTCATGGACTGGAGGTTCAAAGGGAGATACGACAAAAATCTGCTTTAAAGGGTTGACAAAAACTATAAACTTTTTCTTTACTATTGTCCATGAATCAGATAAAACTTTCACTAAAGCGCAATTGATAAAGTTTTTCAAGACAATTTTGCGAAATGCCCGGTACCGGTCTCAGAATGAACAGGTGAGGATGTCTGGTCAAAGACAAAAGCAAAAAAATAAACTGAAGCCAAAAAAAAGTCTTGCAACTGCATTGCCAGATAATTTGGAGAATCTCTTCTCAAATCAAGATCAAAGAGAGTTGCCAGATTTGGAAAGCGAGACAAGCCAGTCACATAGCGTACCCCTACATCAAGAGAACCAACAAACCAACTCTTCAGATAGCGATGATAATTAGTGCCTATAATACAGTAATTTTACCAGTGTACGCGATTCTGTGCAATCAAAGATTAGGTTAGGTAATTATTAATGTTGTACTAAAGTTCCTACTCTCTGTTCCTGAACAAGGTGAATTCTAATTATTCTTTGATACCATATATGCATGAACTCAAGATAATAAACAACTTTCCCGATGAAAAAAACTTTTCATGATTCTTTAATTTTCTATAATACTAAATTAATACCAACAGTAAACGCTCCGGGGCCATTGGAGCCTATGGTAATGTCGTGTAAAAATTATGTTCTTTTTTTTTGTTTTTTCTTTTATGAACCCTTTGGTGTCAAGGACTAAATAGAATTCACCCTATAAATATTTAATTATACTACTATTTAACATTAAGAAACAAAATAAGTTACCTTAAAAATTTGGTAACTTGGGAATAGAATATTCTTCTAGCTTTAATATGATTGGTAGCTTATTGCTATTTTAATAATGAAAAAGTTTTTCAATATTTCTACGAGATTCTTAGATATGTTTACTTGTTTACTTATTAAAACGATTTGATAGATACCTATGTTCGGGTTTATTAGTTTTAAGTGATAACATAGATTCCTCTCTAAAGTAGACTTAAGTTCAAGTTGACTTATTTCCACCTGTTACCACGTGGTAACTACTGGGAATAAAATTCTCAATAGTGACCACCTGTTAGTTTGGGGATAACTAATGGGAATTTTGTTTCCAGCAGTTACCATCAAACCACCCACCCACCAATTAGTTTGGTGGAAACTACTGGGTTTTTTTTTTCAGCAGCTATCACCAAATCACCCACCTACCAATTTGTTTAGTAGTAACTACTGGGATTAGTTGCCACGTGGTAAAAGGTGGAAAAAATCGCAGTAGTTTGGTGGTAACAGATGGAAATAAGTTTTTTGCCTTATGAAATATTTTATTAGATACCCTCAAGACTGATTGAGATTCCAAATATATATTTAAGTTTTGTTAATAAGTATTATGTTTGAAACCCTTGAATTTGGTTCTGATTTTTTTTAGATAATATGTATAGATTTCTTTTTAACAGATGGGAATACGTTTTTTGTTTTATAAAATATTTTATTAGATACCCTCAAGACTGATTGAGATTCCAAATATATATTTAAGTTTTGTTCAGAAGTATTATGTTTGAAACCCTTGAATTTAATTCTGTTTTTTTTAGATAATTATGTATAGATTTCTTTTTAACAGATGGGAATAAGTTTTATGTTTTATAAAATATTTTATTAGATACCCTCAAGACTGATTGAGATTCCAAATATATATTTAAGTTTTGTTAATAAGTATTATGTTTGAAACCCTTGAATTTGGTTCTGTTTTTTTTTTAGATAATATGTATAGATTTCTTTTTAACAGATGGGAATACGTTTTTTGTTTTATAAAATATTTTATTAGATACCCTCAAGACTGATTGAGATTCCAAATATATATTTAAGTTTTGTTAAGAAGTATTATGTTTGAAAACCTTGAATTTAATTCTGTTTTTTTTTTAGATAATTATGTATACATTTCTTTTTAACAGATGGGAATAAGTTTTATGTTTTATAAAATATTTTATTAGATACCCTCAAGACTGATTGAGATTTCAAATATATATTTAAGTTTTGTTAATAAGTATTATGTTGGAAACCCTTGAATTTGATTCTGTTTTTTTTTAGATATGTATAGATTTCTTTTTATTAAAGAATTTATGTACAGTCGAGTTCATTTACATCTACACCCTTATGAGAACAAAAATATCTGAACACGATTTTAAGCTCCTGACAATAGGGGTCGTGTTCAGATATTTTTGTTCTCGTAAGTGTGTAGATGTAAATGAACTCGACTGTACCCTCGCAATGTACATGGACATTTTTGAGTTAACTGATCATTTTTCACATTCACAGATTCCAATTCTACGACATGATTTTCATAGGTTAGAAACCATCTGTCTTGCTGCTTTGAAGATAAAATAAATGATTTGAAATGCAAAATGAAACCAGACTCTCCTCGAGGTTTTTTTTTTAGATATGGGTATTCTGCTTCATCGTCCAACAAAGTTGCAGCTATTTCACATTGCTGCTTCTCATTTATCCGTCTGGCTACTTGTTGAAGTGTTTTATTACCTTGTCTTATCATGTTTTTAATGCAATAAAGTTTATTTTCAAATGGGTATGCGTTGAAACTTTGGAGTATTCCAAATTTTCTTACCTCATCGACTAAATGTGTTAAGTTATGTATGTTACTAGTAACATAATCTTTACCATAAATGGCTTTGAAATGCTCAGCAAAATATTGAAGCATTCCTTCAGCGATAGTCAAAAGATAAAAGTATTTTTCGTTTGAGCATATTGTTATGGCACAAAAGAAATACATGAAGTGAGCATATGCTTCAGGTCTCAATACATCTTTCAATATTATGAAACTGAGATAGTACAGAAAAGATCTGAATTCGGAACCCTTCCAGTGCACAAGGACGTCGACTCCTCTGACTGACCGATGTATTTCTTTCGGCATTTTACGATTCACTAAGAAGCTATTGACTTTATTTATATCTTGAGCCCTCCATTTCGTTAGGTAGATTCCAAAGTTCCCATCTCTCCATCCAATTAATAGCCGCTTCATTACACCGAGGTCAATAAGATGAAGAGAATCAGACACGGGAATATCCTCAACCATGTCAATTTTCAACTTTAATAATGGTGAATCCTGCTTATGGTGTCCTCCGTATTTTTTTTCACGGAAATCCTCGTCATTTCTTTTGGGGCAATCGAATTTGGGAAATGTCACTATATTAGATTTATGAGAATATTCACCCACCACTGTGCATTTTAGACACCCATGTTTGCCATTAAAATTGCAAACACCTGAAATAGGAGATAACAATTATGTTATTAAAATTACCTACTTTTGTGTAGGTATCTTGATTTTATTGATATTACAAGTACGTCTTTAAAATTTTCGTATTGACAGATTTCAGCAGAGCTGAATACGAAATGCTTTCAATACGAACATTTTAATAAATAAATTTCTACTATGATGCCATTAAATGAAAAAAAAAAACACCTTTTATCATTGCTCTTGCTGGAGAATCACATATTAAGGCTCTAATTCTGACTTGCACAGTTTTTTCAGTTCCTGTCTTAGTAGTGACAGTAAATCCTTTTTCAAGCTGATTCATTTCCTTAACAAAAGGCCCCAGATAGGCATCTAAATTTGATGGCTTCACATCTCCTGAGTAAATACCTGTAAAAGAAGGTGCATAACCATGAAATCAAACAAAAATTAGATTCTAGAAAATACTACAAGAAATAATGATTGTATTTTTCCGTCATATTATAATTTCTTGATATCCAGCAAGCCTTGAAATTGGGGTTTGCCACTTATACAAGTTGAATTCTAATTTAGACTTTTATACCAAGCATATGCATATGTACTACATCGTGTCATATCATAAATAAAAAACTTTGAATATTTACCAATTACGAACGGAGGCAAGGCAGGTATTTCGAAGATATTACATAATATAGGCCAGAGTTGTTGTCTTGAACTTTTAGAAACTGGCAATCCGTCTATATTAATGTTAAGATGAATAATATCTGGAATGCACGTTAAACGTCCCAAAATATCACTGAGAGTTGTCATTAAGCTACTATGCCAATACATGCCTGGAGACAACTCACTGATGTGTACTGCCTCTTTGTTTGTTTTAAGCAGTGTTCGTGCGTCCTTTGGTAGAACATGATTTAGTCTTTTGTTTAAAATACATAGCAATCCATTTACGTGTGCATGAGGTACATTAAAGTGTAACGCCCATTTTTGTAAATCACTTTTTAAGGCAATATCTTTTTCATATTCGGTATCGCTTTCGGTCGAAGATTCATTTTCACTGACATCACTTATGTTACAGACGGAATTACTGTCCTCGACATCGATATCTTCTTGTATGCAAGAAAAACCTGCAGAACCCTCACCAATATTTTTTCCAACACTAGCTTGTCCTGGCAGCAACTGTACATTTGATTTATTTATAATTTGTTTATACTTCTTCTGAACCTTCCGCCGATAGCCACCACTTCTTGAACGATTTTTCCATACCTTGTAATCCATGCCTATATTTAATTAAGATTTAGATTCACAATAAGTATTTTTTTCACAGAACAATATGGCTAACTGAATATTATTCTTACAATTGTGTTCCCAAACTCGATTTAAGATCAAACCACCTTATATTGATCTCGTCTTTTGTATTGTAAGTATGTTAATCCAATATCATTCTAATAACTTACTAAACTACTGCTATTGATCTTATAATAGCTTTAAATAAGATCAAAAAATATGCACTTATAGTGTTTTTAAGTTATGCTGATATTAGTCTGATATTCTTACAACAGCATTTGTCAAGACCATTATAAAATCAAATGAACTTAGAGAATGGTGCTATAAGAACAAATATTCTTATAATAACTTTAAATAAGATCAAAAAAATATGCACTTATAGTGTTTTTATGTTATGCTGATATTAGTCTGATATTCTTACAATAGCATTTGTCAAGACCATTATAAAATCAAATGAACTTAGAGAATGGGGCTATAAGAACAAATATTCTTAAGTACAAGGAGTCTTCGTAAATGTCATTGTAGGAGTAAGAGGCTTAGAATAGCATTATAAAATGCGCTTATATACATATATAAGACTAAGTAATAAGCCAGAGAGTTCTTGAGTGCGTACTAGCTTATCTAAAGCTGATATAAGAGCAGTAACATGTTCCAAAACAATTATAAAAACGCTATAAGCCTACCACTCTTATAAAATGCGCAATCCAAGACTTTTTTGCTGGTTGGGAAGTGCCATTGTAAAGGACAATAGTGATGTTGAAGCGGTCTATGTGTTAGGGGACTTCAATGCGCATCCCACGACGTTATTTTATAAAGAATTGGATGAATTCTGTGTGGATCAACAGTGGCATTGTGTAGACGTAGATATCTTGGGCAGCTCGTCCAGTACTTATACGTTTATAAGTGATTCACACGGTTGTAACAGATGGTTAGACCATTGCGTTGTCACAAAATCAGCGCGTGAAACTGTAACTAAGGTTATGGTGAAAGAGGACGTGTACTGGTCTGACCATCTGCCGTTAATCATTGAATGTGATTTGAGTAAGGTGCAAATAAAGTGTGACGCCGTAGAATCAACTCTAGAGGGGGTTTTATGGGGAGAACGGGAAGCTGCTCAAGTTGACCTATATAAATCGCTTTGTCATGATGGGCTTAAACAAGTACAGTTTCCCTCGGATTTTACCGCTTGTGCGGACGGAGTTTGTAGGGACTCTGACCATTTCATTGTTCTAGACAAGTTGTATAAAAATATAACTAATGTTCTAACTGAAGCGGCTAGGCAGTCAAGTGTAAGAAAACACAAGAAAAAATATGTAACAGGTTGGAACAAGTATGTCGCTGAAGCACACAGGGATGCCAGAAATAAATTTTTATTTTGGATTTCAGTTGGACGGCCACCTCAGGGAATTGCTTATGAGGAAATGTGTAGCAGTCGGAAGGTCTTCAAGTCAAAGTTGAAGTGGTGTCAGGACCGGCAGGAGCAAATAAGAAGTGATATCCTGGCCTCCAACCACTCAGCTAAAGACTTCAAGACCTTCTGGAAAAATACAAATAAACATAATGTCAGGCGGGGAGTCCCTGTGAGCGTCGGTGGGGTAAGTGACAAAAGGAATATCGCTAACAGTTTTAGGCAATTGTTTACTGTATCCGCTTCACGCATATCTTCTAAGGGACTGATGAGCGATAGTGAGACCGTCGCCGGAGAAAATACCATAACTTTTACTGCGAAACAAATTAATACTATTATTAAAAAAATGCAGAGGGGAAAATCTCCGGGGCACGATGGTCTCAGTATCGAGCATCTGAAATATGCCGGGCCCCACTTGCCGAGAGTTTTGGCGATGTTCTTTACGCTTTGCTTACGACATGCTTACCTTCCTGATCAGCTGATGAAAACCGTGGTAGTACCGCTTCTTAAAAATAAGACGGGAGACGTGTCAGACTTTGCTAATTATAGGCCCATCTCGCTTGCTAATGTAATCGCTAAAGTACTTGATAGCTTGCTTAATGATCATCTCCGTAGTCACATAAAACTGCATGACGCGCAGTTCGGATTTAGGGCAGGATTGTCTACAGAGAGTGCAATATTATGTCTTAAGCAAACTATCAGGTACTACAAAGATAGGAGCACGCCAATATATGCGTGTTTCCTTGATTTGTCGAAGGCGTTTGACCGGGTGGACTATGATCTGCTGTGGGATAAGCTGAGTAAGACATCAGTGCCTGCTGAATGTATTTCTCTGCTTAAATTTTGGTACTCCAATCAGACCAATCAGGTTAAGTGGGCGGGAGAATGGTCTGATGAATACAGGCTTGAATGCGGTGTAAGGCAGGGAGGATTGACGTCTCCTATCCTTTTTAATTTGTATGTAAATGGGTTGATTGAGGAGCTTAGCAGCATTCATGCCGGATGCCATATTGACGGAGTATGTGTCAATAACATAAGCTATGCTGATGATATGGTGCTGCTGGGCCCCTCAATCAACTCCATTAGGCGTCTGATTGCGATATGTGAGAATTATGCCGATCGACATGGTCTTAGGTACAATGCCAGTAAGAGCGAGATGGTCGTGTTTAAGGCCCGTAAATATAATCCACAAAGCGTACCTGAGGTAATGTTGAGCGGCGTGGCTCTCAAAGTGGTTAAAAAATTCAAATATTTGGGTCATATAGTCACGGATAACCTTGACGATGACCTTGATATAGAACGGGAAAGAAGGTCCTTGGCAGTGCGGGGCAACATGCTCATTCGTAGATTTGCACGGTGTACAAAGGATGTTAAGCTGACACTATTTAAGGCTTTTTGTACATCCTTCTACTCGTGCAGTCTATGGGTGAAACATACGAAGCGCATATATAATACGTTGCGTGTCCAGTACAACAACATATTCAGGATGCTGTTTAAGCTCCCTCGCCACTGTAGTGCATCCGGCATGTTTGCGGAGGCACAGACTGACGGCTTTCACGCTATTCGTCGAAAAAGAGTCGCCTCGATGCTAAGACGCGTGAGGAATAGCAGTAACGGCATCCTGAGCATGCTGGCTGGACGTCTTGATTGCCCTATGTTGATGTACTGGGTGGGCATCTGTACCGGGCGGTTAAAATAATTAATTTAAATTTTAGATATAGTAAACACTAACAACTGAGTAGTTTTGTAAGTCCTAGCTTTTTATATTTTTTTTTTGTTTTATAAATTTTTAATTTGATTTGTTACTAACACGATATGGATCTCGCATCTGAAATAAATGATTTTTATTTTTTTATTTTATTTTTTTTATTTTATTATGTATAAAACAAAATTGTAAAAAAAGTAAAAGCATTTTTTTATATTTTCTAAACTAGTCGGTGTCATCAAATAAAAATATTAGTTTCTAGTTTCTGTGATAAGTGGTCTGAAACTGTATTAGTGAAATTAGTTTAAATTTTATGTGTAAGTATAATTTGAAATTTAATAGGCTAATTGGACTCATGTTGGATTGTATTAAACTAATGTTTATTTCGTATAGTATTTAATAAAAGTTAGAAGATGGCGGAAAAAAAAATTAATCAAAAGATATCATAATGTTATAGTGGTATATACGGAGGTACGTAGTAATGAAACAAGTGCGTTAGACGAGAGCTCGTTTATTACTGGCGCGGGGATCAGGTTACAGTGGACAGATCGGTGACGTCATGCGTGCGCGTACATATCATCTCCTCCCAACATAATTAAGGGAACCTGAGACAACAAGAAAACACAACTCAATAAATTAAACCTTATAACTAATTAACTTAGACCTAGGTCGCAATTGATGACGACGTTGGGGAGCGGGCGACGTGTTGCTCGCCGAAGCGACGTCGTTACCTTCACTCTCAATAAGCGGCGACGCATCTACTGTCGTCGGTCGCTCGGTCCCAATGTCCTCCTCCACTGCTTCGGCATCCTCCCACCTTTCCTCGTTACACATCTCGTCTACCGAGTCTGAGTTTATTGTTAACGGGTTATCAACAGTAACATCTATTTGTTGTTCTGATGTACAAGAGGTTGAAGGGGAAGAGTCCGTTCTTACAATAGGTGATGTCAAACTTGTACAGTCTTTATTATTAACATCTCCGTTATTGCTCGTATATCGCAATATCTGATCAACATGGCGTCTACATATTATATTTTGTCCTTCCAAGCTGACCAGATACATTCTACAGCCAATTTTCTTAATAATTTTGCCTTTGCTCCAATATGGCTTCCGGTTTTCAAAGCATTTTGCCCAAACATCATCATTTACATCAAATGAACGCGCTTCTTCATTCACCTGCGCGCGCGTCGAAGAATGCGCGCTGTTAGCGGTTTTGCCTCGCGGCGGTACTATAAGATCTAATCTCGAACGTAACTCCCGACCGAACATTAACTTAGCCGGTGTTACTCCCGTTGTACAATGTACCTACTGTAGTGCGATATTCGAACAAATAACTTTGTAGCTTTTGATTTAAACTTTTTGTACATCGCAGATCCTGTTGAATTATAGACTTGATCATTTTTTTACAATTCCTTACTGCACATTCAGCTAATCCGTTACTAATCGGGTGATATATAGGCGAAGTAACGTAAATAATACCACTGTTTTTACAAAAACTCGTGAATTCTTGTGATGCAATCTTAGCATCGTTGTCAGATACTATGGTTTCTGGCAATCCGAATCTCGAAAATAACAACAATAATTCTGTAATTAAATGTTTCGTAGTAGTACTGCCAGTCATATCTATACATTCTACCCATTTACTAAAAGCGTCTACCACAATCAAATACGTCCTTTGCGCTACAGTCATGTAATCAATGTGAATATTGTGAATGCGATGCCATGGGCCGGGCGGCCGCGCCCAGCTGGCCGGCGCGCGCGGCGGCGCCGCTCGCAGAGCGCTGCACACGGCGCACGCGCCGATCAGCTGCTCGATGTCGAGGTCTATGCCGGGCCACCACATGCGTGCGCGGGCATTGCTTTTAGTTTTTACTATTCCTAGATGGGTTTTATGCAATTCCTCCAATAACCTACTTCTTAATAACTTCGGAACGATAACTCGATGTCCTCTCATTAAACATCCCTTTTCTATTTCTATATCATTTTTACAACGAAAATAAGGAGTGATGTTAGGACACTTTACTTTTCGTGGCCAACCCTTCTGAACATATTTACCAACAGACACTAAAGTTTTATCCGTAGCCGTCGCGTTTTGAATCTCCTTGTAAGTGAGCGGGGTTAGCTGCTCAAGTTGTAATGCGTTAACTGTCAGCAGATTGCATTGCTTTACCGCCGGCGATGCCAAATCGTTATCAAAAGGCCCCGCGCGCGAGAAATAATCGGCGACAATATTATTTTTATCTACGCACATATCATTAGTGCTCTAAAATGCGTTCAGAAACCGTAGGAAATGACCAGCATTACTACAACCAATTTTACTATGAGAACTTTCTTATCTGTGGCAGTAGGCAAAATTTGTACTGTAATGTTATAACGCTATCAATTTTTGTAAGGTTATGAGTTTAAATTTGGAACAGCTGTCAAAACTGAAGTAGGTCTCTATTCTAGTATCCATAGATATTAATATTGTTATCGATACGAAACGTCAATTCAGTATGTTTTTTTTATAAAAACCGCACGACATTTGATCTCGAGTGACATGAGAATATGGATACATTCGTTTGTAGGTATATGATTTAGAAAAAAAAAACATTCGTCTTGACGGAGGTCCGAATTGCCGCCATTATGGTTGTCATTTGTTTGTTGGTTCTTTGCTGTTACGAAAGTATAATTGTGATAAGTTTATTGTAATTCACATTTTAGTTGAAAATATTGTTTCAATGTAAATGTAAATTACAACTATTACAATAAATTATCTGTTTATGTATTTGTTCAGATTTATTTCTTACTGCATTAGTATATGTCGTTTTAGATATTGTACAGGTAGCACTAGTGGTGCCGGTCATTTCCTTATGGCTTCTGAACCCATCTTAGAGTACTTATGATATGTGTGTAGATAAAGTAGTGTATACAACTGTACATAATTAGGCCTTAAAACACTCGTGTGATCCTATTATGAAACTCGCTGACGCTCGTTTCATAAAACCACACTCGTGTTTTAATGCCTCCCATTATGTATCAGTTGCATAAACTACTATTACCCGAAGTATACTGAATTGTATAATTATACGCCGATAAAGATATAGCATATCGCACTAAACGAGAAGCCGTCATTACCGAAATACCGTTCTTTTTCCCGAAAATAGCTAATAACGGTTGATGATCAGTTTTCAGTATAAAAGGTTCTGAACGCCCATATAGATATTGGTGGAATCGTTTGACTCCAAACACAATCGCCACCGCTTCTTTATTTAATTGGCTATAGTTCCGCTCGCTACTCGAGAGTGAGCGCGAGCCATAAGCAAGCGGCCGCTCGACTCCGTCCGCACCGACCTGCGCCAGGACGGCCCCGAGCCCCGCCGGCCCGGCGTCCACGCTGAGCACCAGCCGCGCGCTGGGGTCAAAGTGCGCCAGCACGCGCTCGGATGCCAACTCCCGCTTCATCCGCTCAAAGGCCGCTTCGTGTCGCGGCGTCCACTCCCACCCCGCATCCGCGCGTAATAATTCGTGTAGTGGACTTAGGATACTTGACGCGTTTTGTACGAAATTGCGGTAATAGCCAGCTAAGCCTAAAAAACTCTTAAGCTCCTTAACATTACTAGGCCGCGGCGCCTTTAAAATAGCATCTACTTTTTTTTGGACACTTATGTAAGCCTTGTTTATTGATAATATGACCTAAATACGTAACGTTGTCTTGAAAGAGCGCGCATTTGCTCTTCTGCAGTCGCAATCCGGCGTCTTGGAACCTGTCAAGAACTAACTTTAGTCTGTTCAAATGTTCCTCTTTAGTTGCCCCAGTGACGCACACATCGTCCAAAAAAACGGCTACTCCCTCGATCCCAGCTAACAAATTCTCAATTGTCCGCTGGAACACAGCAGGAGCACTAGCAATTCCATATACCAGCCTAGTACGAACCAATAACCCTTTAGTCGTATTGATTGTGGTTAACTTTTGCGCTTCTTTCGTTAAAACTAATTGATTATATGCCTGACTGCAGTCCAACTTCGAATATTGCTCTCCACCACTCAATTTAGCAAAAATTTCCTCAATACGAGGTAGCGGATATTTATCAATATAAATATCATTATTAACAGTTAAAGAGTAATCCCCACATATCCGAACGCTGCCATTACTTTTTAAAACCGGCACTATGGGTGTTGCGTAATCCGAGTAATTAACCGGTACCAATATACCTTCCCGCGTTAGTCGTGCGAGTTCATTTTCTACCTGCGATTTTAAAGCGAATGGCAACGGCCTGGCTTTGAAAAACTTGGGTTTAGCGCTTTCTTTTAATTGCAGATTTACTTCGAACTTGTTAAAACATCCAAGCTCGTCACGAAATAATGGCTCATACTTGTCTAACAATGTTTTTATTTCTAAGTTGATACAATTACGAACTGCGATGTTTATGATTCCCAGAGATGAAACTTATTTCAAATTTAACCATAAATTCACGCCCAAGTAACGGATTCGCCCCGTTTCGAACGACGTAAAACGTTAATTGCTTCGTCACGTTGCGATAAGTTACATCCATCGCGAATCTACCCTTCGGCGTGATTTTATGACCGTTATAGAAACACATTTGAATATTACATTTTTCTAACGGAATTCCTGAGAAATGTTCTAAATACAGTGCGTGACTAATGACATTCGTACTTGACCCTGAATCAAGTTCCATCTTTAATTTAACTTTCCTATTATTAAGAGCAACAGGAATTAAAATAGGATCATAATTGACGCACCTTAAATTGAATAACTGGCATTCCTCACAATCACTGCATTCCTCGGGCGTCTGTATTTGTGATGACGGTCCCATTTCTATATTATGCACTCGATTGGCTTTGCACACTTTTTTAAGATGTCCTTTTTCGTGACACTTTTGACACCGGTAATTTCTAAACCTACACCGCTCTGCCGTGTGATTACGAAGACCACAAACGTTACAGCTGGGCACGGAACCGGCGCTTCCTGCCGGGCGGGTGCCTTGCCCAGCGCGACCGCCGTTGCCTCTGTGACCTCCGCGGCCAGCGCTGCCGCTCCTTGTCGTGCTCGTCCTGAAGAGCGGTTCTTCTTTGAGCACCACAGGCGCCGCCCGTGCCTGTCGCGCACAAGCCGCCTGCTGAGCTAACTCCAACGCCTTAGCAAAAGTCAACTTATTGACGTCGTGCTCGCAGAGCCGGTCACGTTCTGGTCCCACATTAAATTCCAGAACAAAACGGTCGCGGAGCATCATCTCTAGAGCGGATCCAAACTCGCAATAAACTGCAAGTCCACGTAGTCGAGCCGCCCAGTCTTCAACCCTCTCGCCTTCTGCTTTTACTGCGTTGTAAAATTTTGCCTTGTCAGTGAAAGTTGACCTTTTCGGTGTAAAATGATCGTTGAGTAATCCGATCAGCTCGTCGTACTTCGCTGCTTCTACGTCCTTGGGGTGCGCGAGGTTTGAAAGTATATAGCCGATATGCGCCATCAGAAAGATGCGTTAACAATACTGCCTTCTTTTTGTCTGGCGTGTCGATGGCATTTAACCCTACAAACTGCTTTAATCGACTAGCAAATATTTGCCAATCCTGAGTATTCGGATCAAAAATGGGAACACTGCCTAAAAATCCAGACATTATATTTAACCGCGCGGGTAAGACACAGCCTCGATCGTCAATGGTATATACGGAGGTACGTAGTAATGAAACAAGTGCGTTAGACGAGAGCTCGTTTATTACTGGCGCGGGGATCAGGTTACAGTGGACAGATCGGTGACGTCATGCGTGCGCGTACATATCATATACGATAGTCTATCCGGAATCGTAAAAGTAAAAAGCAATAAAACTTGTTTTCTATTTCAAAAGATGATAAGTCGTAATACTAAGAAGTGAATTTAAACCTTAATACAGTTTTATTTAAGCTTAAATCCTTTTTATGTGTCTCAAACATATCTCAAATAATAGATATGCAAAGGGTTGTCAAAACTGTGAGTTAAATATTTCAATATAACAACATAAATAATTTAATGATAAATTACATTTAAAAAACTTAATCGTATATTATTGAAATAAATTAATATATGAAATATTCCTGCATTCATTGAAGTAAAACAATATAGGTCTTCAAATAAGGTTTAGTTATTTCGCGAATTAAAACATACAAAAGTAATTTCCATTTCTAGCAAAACTATGTGTATTAGTGATGTTCTTATGAAGATAGTCGGATAAAATACGTAATACTTATATTCGGTTTACTACATGTGATATTACTAGTCAGGAGGCCGAACTCGGGATTAATAAATTAAAGCCGAGCAGCTCTGTTGGCCCTGATAATGTACCGCCTTACATAATTAAAGCCTTTAAAACTGAGCCGTCGTCTCCCTTGGCGCATATATTTAATCTTGCACTAGAATCCGGAACTCATCCCAGTCGCTGGAAACTCTCGAGAGTGACGCCAATTTTGAAATCTGGTGATAAATCCCAGGCTGAGAACTATCGGCCAATTGCCGTCTTGAGCTCTTTCGCTAAAGTATTCGAAAGTGTTCTGCACGCGAAGCTTTATAAACAAGTCAATCCTTACCTAGATGACGCTCAACACGGGTTTAGGAGAGGCCGCTCCGTAATCACTAATCTTCTCTCACTTGTAGACCATGTCGCGAATAAACTAGATGAAAGATGCCAAGTTGACGTAGTAGGTATATCTCGATTTTAGGAAAGCGTTCGATCAAGTTGATAATGATGTTTTATTACGGAAGCTCTCCTCTATAGGGTTTTCCCCCACTCTTGCGGTTGTTTGCCAATTATCTGGAAAATCGTAGGCAGTTTGTTCGCCTGGGGTATTTTGACTCTGGTTCTTACCTCACAAACTCAGGCGTAAGTCAGGGATCTCTGCTAGGACCTTTCCTCTTCACAGTTATGATTAACGATCTTGCCGGCTGCCTGGAAGCTGGTAGAGCCTTGTTGTATGCTGATGACTTTAAGATAATTGTTGATATTAGAACCCCATCAGATTGCCAAGTCATGCAACGTAATTTAGATGCAATTCACCAATGGAGTGTCGAGAACCGTCTTTACCTTAATGCTTCAAAGTGCCATGTTATGAGCTTCACGCGCTCTAAACAGGTTAAAATTGCCCAATATACTCTTGACAAGCAACCACTTTCTCGCACTCAATCCATCAAAGACCTTGGGGTAGTGTTTGATCCTGGACTCACATTCCACGATCATGTGCGTGGGTTGGCAGCAGAAGGTTTCAAGCGGCTGGGCTTTGTTACTCGTAACTGTGAAAACTTCACCCATGTAGGAGCCATGGGGTTGCTTTACTCTGCTCTCGTAAGATCCAAGTTAGAGGCTAGTTCCTGCGTATGGAATCCTCATGAATCAACCTATGCCTTAATGCTTGAGAAAGTGCAGAAACGTTTCTTGCGCTTCCTATTTAAAAAAGTTGGCGGCTATTATCCGTTTCTTTACCCTACCGCCTATCTGCAGGGCACCCTTGGCTACCATTCTCTGGCTACGCGGAGACTCTTTGATCAGTTGATCACTATCCTTGGTATTTTGCGAGGTCGTCTCGATTGCCCAGTGCTGGTCGGCGAAGCCTGTCGACTATTCGTCCCTGACGGACGGACGCGGTTTCGCGCGGATTGGCAGCGCCTGTTCGCGGCGCCCCCCGCACACGGTGGCGCGCCGCAACTCTCCCGTCTGCCGCGCTCTACATGCCCTTAACGGGCTTAGCGCGGTGCAACTCTCCCGTCTGCCGCGCTCTACATGCCCTTAACGGGCTTAGCGCGGTGCAACTCTCCCGTCTGCCGCGCTCTACATGCCCTTAACGGGCTTAGCGCGGTGCAACTCTCCCGTCTGCCGCGCTCTACATGCCCTTAACGGGCTAGCGCGGTGCAACTCTCCCGTCTGCCGCGCTCTACATGCCCTTAACGGGCTTAGCGCGGTGCAACTCTCCCGTCTGCCGCACTCTACATGCCCTTAACGGGCATAGCGCAGTGCAACTCTCCCGTCTGCCGCGCTCTACATGCCCTTAACGGGCATAGCGCGGTGCAACTCTCCCGTCTGCCGCGCTCTACATGCCCTTAACGGGCTTAGCGCGGTGCAACTCTCCTGCGATTTGTTGCGGATGGATGGACGGTCGTTGAAAGAGAGTGTCTGAAATTATGCGAGAGTCTTGCCAATTAGTCTGTGATGTATGTATTTAATTTAGTAATTGTATGTGTAATAATTTAATCTTATTTAATGTATATGTGGAATAATATTATTTAATTTTTAAGAATTTTGTAGTGACGGGTGTAATCCTGTAATGTTACGATTTTCTTCTTATGTAAAATTATTAAATAAAAATAAAAAAAATAAAAATATTCGATTTTTTGAGCCCAAAAAAAGTAATGTCGCAAGTTATTTCTCGGAAATAATACGTTTTAAACTTAATAAAACTGACCGTTTATAACGTCATACTTCACACGAATTTTTTTAAATTATTATTTTCTGTAAAGTTTTACACATGTAAATCAATCAGTTCCTACGGAATACTAGTTGGTAATACCCGATTGTCGCAACCCTAGCCTCAAGTTTTTTACATTCCATTTACAATTTTAGTTGTCCTTTGAAATTAAACTTAAGTACATCCTATTACGATCGCTTTTTGTATATATAAGAAATCACTTACGCTCTTCTTACTGTACTTATTAATTTTATGGCTTTTTACTCTAAAGCCGCCGAACAAACTATAACCGTGCTATAACCATTTCAAATATATTCCAAAAATAGCTCAACTGTTCTAGTATAGTTTGTCACAAGGGACCCATTGTAAAATAATATGCTTTAAGGTCTTCGCACATTATAACAACTCAACGGCGACTCGATTCTATGTCAAATATTGAAATTTAAGCCCTATGTCATGTTTACTAGGTTTAATTTCAAAAAATGATATTAGTAGTGGACGACGAGTGGACAACGCGTCGGTGTGTCGTCGAAATTAAACTTAGTAAATATGACATATGGCTTAAATTTCAATATTTGGCATAGAATCGAGTCGCCGTTGAGTTGTTATAATGTGCGAAGACCTTTAAGCACATGTTTTGTTTCTGATTGTGCAGTCGAGCTGTGATCGTGTGCGATGCGTGTCTCCGCCACGTTGTCGTCGCTGGCGGCGCTGCTGCTGCTGGGCGGCGCGCGCGCAGACTGCGGGGGCCGGGGACCCAAGATGACTGTAGCTACACCTATTGTTCGAAGATGTCCTCCTAATTATTATTGTGTGGAATATGGAGACAATATAGAATTATTTTGCTCATTTGACAACGTGCAGAATCTGACTATCCGAAGAATAGACATACGCGCCCATGATGAGACAGATCTACCGACAACGGTGCAGAATGCAACGACAACTGTATATGTTCCAAAGCCTACGATAGGAGAGTATAAATACATATGCATTGACAGGACAAGTGGCTGTGCGGCCTCTCTAGATATACATCATTTACCTGCACTGTACGTCACCTCACCCCGTGCGCTATCTCGAATTTATCCCTATGAGTATAGTTACTTTGTTCCTCTCGGGGACGATTTCCACGTTATTTGTGCGGGCCCGGAAAGTAAAACGCTCTATTATATTTCACAGGCAGTTTATAACTCAGATCATGTTAGGTTTCTAGGAGCACATCAGAGGATAATCACCGATACTTTCGTGGCACACAGGTCTCGGGCAGAGCACACGGGACAGTTTCACTATAGGTGCGTCGACGCCCAGAGTCTTTTGTACCTACAAATCGGGCTAACAGTGGACTACTGGCCCGAGGCTTACAATTTTTCGTGTATATATATAGAATTATTTTACGACGCCAGAATTGAGTGTTCTTGGAGATCTTCTAGTGCAGAAACTATTTCCAAGTTGATGTATAATGATGAGGAACTTAAGTGCAAAGTATTAGGTCAGATCGCCCCGCGTTGCGTGGTACGTCCGGTTTTGTGGGATAATATTTTTTTTGAGAACGGTAACATGTATTTCGTAGTGCACACTTGTAACGATTACATTTGTAATAATCAAACATTTACATTTAAGTACTACTCTATCGTAAAAATAATGCCCGTTGCCAGATTACATGTTAAAATGACAAGTACACACGATGCATTCATGTCATGGCGAAGTAGGTTTTATCAAGACAATTGTTGTAGTCATAAAGTAGAATATCGGCTGTCAGCATTTGAGGAGACATGGCGACAGGCGGACACCTCATCCGTGCGTTGTAATAGTAGTTATTGCGAGTTTCGATTAGCGCTCCCGTACCCGCAGACGAAATATGAAGTTAGGGTGTACAATAGGCATGAGGAAGCAACTGACGAAAGGCTCTGGTCTGATCCTACTTCTATATCTTTCGTCACGAAGCCCAGAGCTGAATGCGGTTGTGATGCAGGAGACCGCGAACCGGTAGAACCGAGAACTCCCAGTGCAGCTGCTTGCGAGGCGTGTGAACTGACGGAACATACAATTAAAAATAATAAGGCGTTACTTAATTTGCCGAGTTTTTTAAAGCAGAAACGTGAAAGAATTATTAGAAAACACGAAATAATTAAAGATATTAGTTCACTTGCAGCTAAGTTTGATTCCATATAAAAGTTAGAAGTAATCAAACGTTGGGTCCCCATCATTTACGTGGACGCTTTTTGTAGAAATACAAGGCTATGCATCTTACTTTGATTTCAAACTATTTCTTAAAATCCGGGATGTCTGTCAAATCGTTTGAAACGTTACAAAAACTGACTCACTTTGTATTGTATGGTTTGACAGTTTATTTGCTTAGAAGAGCGGATCCGTTCACGATCGTGACGTAGTTATTTCCCGGGCTCCACACTACTCGCGGAGTTGACCGAGGTTGGGCGAGGCAATGTTGACCGAAGTATGGGTTTCTGCAGCGCCCCTCTGCACTATTATATTTGCCCAACCTCGCCCAACTTCGCGAGTAGTGTGGAGCTCGGGTGACGCTCGAGCATGGTGTAAGAAAATAATTAATAGAACTGAAATACCAGACGAGATTTTTGACGTCATCTCGCTATGATGGTCGGTTAGTTCTGTCAATCCGTTTCTGTGTGTATCATTACTCACCGATTCCCTTGTTACCTGTATAAATCTCATCTAATCGTGAGTGTTTTAAATCAATTATTACGACAAAATAAAACTTATTCAATGACAAGTGTAATGCATAACTACCTATCATTTTTAGTACGATTGGCGGTAAAAAAAAATCCCTTATCATTATTTTACTGTTTATTTTTGTTTATTGTTTATTGTTGCTCAATCCTCTACCCAAAGGTTGTCTGGAAGAGATCGCTCTTTAGCGATAAGACGGCCTATCATTTATAAATTAAGGTTTCATTGTAACGTTTTTCTTGTTGGTGTGCAATAAAGAATTGTTGTATAGTTGTATTGTATTTTGTTATCATAAAGCGGAAACTATTCAGTGACGTAGAAAGTCTCACTCGCTGGAGTGCCATCTCATCATCATTACATCTTATAATGAATAATGATATTAATGATTAATTCTCCACAACGATCGATCTTGCACCGCCCTCCTCCGTCGATCCTAACCAGGTTGTCGGTCCACCTTGTTGGGGACCACGCTACGTCTTCCGGTCCGCGGTCGCCACTCAAGAACCTTTCTGCCTCAACGTCTTGTCTTCTTCTCTGTTGTTTTAACAGTATAATCAATATACTTAGAAGCTAAGTGCATGTTATTTGATTAAAATATTATACATTTATTTTTATACTGTCGATATTCGTTATTTCTTTTTTAATTTTATAAGCGAGTCAGAAAACAGTTAGTTACATTTCCTAATTATTTACTATCACAATTTAGTGGTTAATTGCACTTTACAGTAATATTGTGAATGAGTTTAAGATGACATAATCTTATTTTTCATATTTTTAACAGTTTTGAACAGTTTCAAATTGTAAACAGTTTCGGAGAAATACTTACAAATGAAAATCCAGCTTGTTGTTTCATTTTTAGGGTTCCGTACCCAAAGGGTAAAAACGGGACCCTATTACTAAGAATCCGCTGTCCTGGTGACAGACGGACAGACTCCGTCCGTCTCTCACCAGGCTGTATCTTATGAATCGTGATAACTAGACAATAGAAATATTGACAGATGATCTATTTCTGTAGCCGCTATAACAACAAATACTAAAAACAATAAAATAAATATTCTCCCTTACAACAAACGTGATCGGTTGCGTTAACTTTGCTCCTCTTTTGTATCCGGCGCCATACATACGAGGTGCAAACTTACCCGGCCAGTTAAGATGGGAAGTGTTTCTACGGAACCCTGGCTACGACTCTCACTTGTTTTTTTAAACTATTCCTTTCATTACTGTCCAATATTGAACGAGCGAGCGAGGCGTCTTCGTTTCGGCTTGGGCCAAATTCTTTCGTATATCCGGATGTTTAGAGCTTTACCCGGTTAAAAACATTTCTCAATCAATTCTCATGAAGTTTGGTCGACACAAAGTTTAGAAAATTATCAAAATGTCAGATGAAGCGGTTGGCGATGTTTGTAGTGTACCTGTGTCCTGGGGTCGAATCCCGGCCGGGGCAAATATATGTGTGATGAACTCAAATATTTGTTCCTGGGTCATGGATGTTATCTTGTATTAATTATATACTGTGTATATCGTTTCTAGCACCCACGGTACAAGCATTGCTTAGTTTGGGACTAAGTCGATTTGTGTAAGATAGTCCCTTAAGGGAAAACATATCAATATCATTTATTGGGAGGTAATTACATGGTACGCAATAATTAAATTAGATTCACAAAAATAAGCTATTAAATTATTTGGACAGCATACAACAATTGCTAGTAATGAATAAATAAGTATAAGAAAAAAAAAGTGGCAGTTTTTATTGCCGATTGAGTTTTTCTTTGAACATCCACTAACTGTTCGCCGAGCTGATTCTAAGAGCCCAAACTTGGTAGGATTGCATCGCCTTATTATAGTGTTCCTATGGTCACCTTTCGGCTTCCATCGGGGGGCACGGCAGTGCCCCCGCCAAGTCGAGCGCGAAGCATCATCATTGTCCCTTATAATATTTTATTTATTTATATGGGGGTTGAAAACATGAAAAAATACAATATCAACAATTTAGAGACCGACTCGTGAAGTCTACAGGTCACAACAGTCACTAGTAAATAATTATTAATTGGTTAGCCTATGGATAGGCAGCAATATACAGAAGAAGTTAAACTATCCTACACTGGCTGGCTATCTCGCTACTATTAGACAGGAAAACAAATAAGGAATATTATTTTCCTTTGAAGAATAACACAACAGATATACCCATAAGGAAGTATGAAACTATGTCGTCTATATAAAGATCTCATTCCAAAATCCTTATTCATTGCATGTTACTTGTGTGAACACTATTGTTAAGTAGCAGGGATCCTCAAAAAGTGGAAAATTTCTCCGGATACTAACAAGTTTCCACTAAAAATCGAGGCAATTGTAGATAATTCAAATTTGAAATGGAAGATCCTTGTGCTAGTGTGTAATATAATAACTAACTTTATTTAAACGGACGTCACAAGGAAACTTATGTCTGAGTGTACCAGAAGACCATTGTTAAAAATAAAACAGAAAGAAACTCAACATAAGAAGACTGCTGCTATGAAGATGCTGACACTAACTTTGGTACTGATGCTTCTAGCATTGGCCGATGCTTGCGACAAACAAACGAAGATGACAACTAGTGCTAGTGATAATAATTACGGCTGGCATGTGAGAGCACATCGAGCACCATACGGAGAGGAATTCACATTAGACTGCTCTTCTCACAATACCACAAACCTTATTATCCAGCTTCACAATAAATGTATACAAACTAAGATAATTAACGACACCACGATCCGAGCTACACTGAAGCCGAATTTAGGAAAGTATTTATACACATGCGTTGTCGGAGGCTGTGAGAGTTCCCTTGAGGTGTGTGTTATCGAAAACTGTTGTGGACATCAGCTTGCTGTTGACGTGGAGCCTGCCATGTCTGTCTCAGCCGCTGGAGTCAGATACACGCAAGGAACTGACCAGTACATGGACTATTTCGTGCCTAGAGAACAGATGTACGATGTATACTGTAGCTCAAATAGTCTTGAATCTCTTCGCATTAGGAGCTATTGGGTGCTAAGTACGGACGCGATCAATGAAACTACACTGGTGTATCACGCATATGCCGACAGCACAGAAGACAGGATTTTTCAATGCATCGACGATAACCAAAGCTATCAAAAGGTGACCGTCACAACGGATTTTCCCCCTGTTGCTCATGACTTCAAGTGCGTCTTGTACCATTGGCGCCGACTCGAGTGCTCGTGGCAGTCTTACAGCGAACGAAACAAATTTAGATTATTTTACACAGTCCGGGAAAACCGTAACGCCAATTCAGATGCGGACAGTGAACGTGCGAAGGTAGACTTGACACTATGCGCTGATGACTCCGGCGAAAGAAATATCAGCTGTAAATGGTTTAATAGATACAAAGGGGAAGAAGTATTGAAAGCAGATGCTAATTGCAGCTTCACAATGCAGACTTGCAACGAGATCTATTGTAATAATCAAACGTTTGATATCAGCTGTAATGCGATTACAAAACTTGACGTTATCAACGAATTCAAAGTGGTAAACACGAGCTCTGGCGGCGTGTTCCTCTCGTGGAGCGTCCCTTCAGCTCGGCACCAATTTCTAGGATACAATAACTTCACATATAACGTGGAATATCGATTGAATGTATTCGGAGAAAGATGGCGTTCAGCGAACACGTCTTCTGCAATCTGCGATCATCAGACATGCGTGTATCTTTTGGCCCTTCCGTACCCTGATATTGAATACGAAGCAAGAATAAACATGAGATTTTCGGATGCGGTAGATACATTTTTGTCTCCACCTGCGTTTATTCGTTCTATTTCTGCAAAACCCAGAGAGACAGCATGCGCGTGCGACTCCCTACAGAACCCTCTAGAGTTAACTGGTCTCAGTGATGCTTTATGTCAAGTTTGTGAACTCAATGAATACACAATAAGAAAGAGTATGGAGTTGATCCAATTCAAAAGCAACTTGAAGCTAAAACTTGACAAGATTGAAAGGTATATTAGAATACAGCAAGATTTAGATTATGTGAGAGGTTAAAATTTAATAGACCTAAATAAAACTTTTGGTAGCGATCCCTGATGAAGCTCCATACAAGTGGGGAACATGTCGGGCTGTTCCTGATAATTTCACGTGAGTGCATGTTAACCGCTTAATACAATATTTAGACCTAAATAGAGTAAATACTAGACAACGGTGACCCGTGGAATCAGATATAAAGCGTATATGATACAGCCACAAATTGTAACCAGACGTAGATTAAAGATATTTAAACAAATTAAATTAAGAGGCCTTATTCATTTTAAAATAGTTTTTTTTCGTATTGTGACAGATACCTATATTGATAATTTTAAGCAGCTTTTTGAAGTGCATAATACTTTTCCCTGGGTTCTAGATAGTAGCATAGCTATATCATGTTTTACCTATTGCACTACTATTCATAAGTATATCTATTTGATAAAATTTTAAACCTAGTCTCTCTATGGAGATGCGTCACGATTTCAGGAAAAATCTTAATAGCGTGATGCAGGATCGTCACTTATCATGTGATAAACGCAACCATCATAGGTTCGCAGCTTCCTTTGTCCTCGCATCACGCCGAAACGGCTGGACAAATCTTAACCAATTTCGGTACAGGGATAGCTGCACATCTAAAGATGGTTATAGGATACTTTTTACCCGCCTACGGTATAAAAAAATTACGCGTACGAAGTTGCGGGCACCTTAGTCTAGGATAAAAAGGTTTATCGTCATAATCATAATACTCGATTATTATCTTTTATCGTTATTAAAACAATGCAATGGAACGTTGGATAAGCTACTTACGTCGTCACAAAGATGCACTATCTTATGCGCACAACCTTAACTTAATGCGCTTAACGCGCACAACGAAAGTCCTGCAATGCCATCTGGTGGCGCCAAACCGAATCTTTCACCTTGTCATTACTTTAAATTTACATTTACAGTGCTGCCACCTAGTTCGTGGACGTTTCCTATCGCATTATAATTACTTATTAAGATGAGTTAGCCTCAATGTCCGAAGATTGACTGGTACAGGATGCCTCATTTTTGTGCGATTTTTAGGGTTCTGTACCCAAAGGGTAAAAACGGGACCCTATTACTGAGACTTCGCTGTCCGTCCGTCCGTCCGTCCGTCTGTCACCAGGCTGTATCTCAAGAACGGTGATAGCTAGACAGTTGAAATTTTCTCAGATGATGTATTTCTATTGCCGATATAACAACAAATACTAAAAATAAAATAAAAGAAATATTTAAGGGGGGCTCCCATACAACAAACTTGTTATTAGATTATGGTACCCTTCATGCGCGAGTCGGACTCGCACTTGCCCAATTTTGAAGTTATTCTTTTGTGCAACCAATCACACCAATGTTATATAGGCGAAAGTTTTTGAGTGAGTTTATGTATTGTTATTTCTTCACGCTCAAACGGCTGGACCAGTTTTGATAAATTTTAGTGTTGAGGTAGCTGATTCCTTGGATTAACACATAGACTACTTTTTGTCCTGTGGCATTAGCTGGTAACACCGCGCAGCTAGTTAAATAGAGTCAATAAATAAACGTCCTTGAATATTATAATATCATAACCATTAACACACCGACTTCAACGAAAGGAATTTGTATTTCCGATAATAATAAACGAGTTACTACAAAACTCAAATCGTCATACATATATGTGCCTTAATTTGAGGTGTCACTAATATTTTATGGGACCAACTTGGAGATCCATTTGAACAAAAAAAAACTCAATCGGTTAATAAACGACGGAGTTCCGAGGGAACAGAAATAAAAAAACTGGACTCGCGCACCGAGGGTTATGAACGAGTTACTACAAAACTCAAATCGTCATACATATATGTGCCTTAATTTGAGGTGTCACTAATATTTTATGGAACCAACTTGGAGATCCATTTGAACAAAAAAAACTCAATCGGTTAATAAACGACGGAGTTCCGAGGGAACAGAAATAAAAAAACTGGACTCGCGCACCGAGGGTTCCGTACAAACCATGAAAGCATGAGGGACGATCTTTGCCGTTGGAATACTTTTGTCCCCATACATCGAGATGAACGCGGTTGGTTTAACCAACTGCAAATACGTTTGTAAGAATTTGTATAACAAAATCGTACTAAGTGTAAATTTGACTTTTCCGTTGGAAAACTGTTATCTCCATACATCGACATAGGTCGGGGTTAGTTTACCAATATCTGGGATAAAGCATGATAAAAAGCAACATTTGTCTAGAAATAAATAGACACTCTGAAAACACGACATAAAAGACCGGCCAAGTGCGAGTCGGACTCGCGCTTTTCAATCAGGGTTCCGTACAAAACGCTTATCCCATCTTAACTGGCCGTGTTAAGTTTGCACCTGGTATGCAAGGCACTGCATACAAATAAGGTGCACAGTCAACGCAACCGATCACGTTTGTTGTATGGGTAAAAATATTTTTTATTTCAATCGGTTTTTAGTATTTGTTGTTATAGGCGCAACAGAAATACATCATCGGTGAAAATTTCAACTGTCTAGCTATCACGGTTCATGAGATACAAATACAACCTGGTGAGAGACGGACTGACGGACAGCGAGCGGAGGCTTAGTAATAGTGTCCTGTTTTCCCCCTTTGGGTACGGAACCCTGTTTTTTTTCTGTAGATATTTTACCTTAAATTATTAGCTTTACTTTTTGTGGTTTTCATGTGTTATTGAATTAATAAGTCTGATAACTATCTCTTCAATATCTTATTATTATTTTGTTTTGACATGGGATCAATTAATCATCATGTTATTGATGTTATTCATTGATTTGCTCCGAAACAATAGTAAAAGATACGAATCTAATTAGATAAACTTAATTAAAGGTATAAAAGGCACGTCTTCAGTTTCATTATATTGCCCGCAGACTTGTCTCTTAAAAAACAGTTTTTAAGAAAATTTTACCGATTTCAATTAACGGAAATCGTATTTCCGATAGCAGCTGACCTAGGAACTAAAAAACTATCCAAAATACGAAAGGTGTGTCTCTAATATTTGAGGAGTGTCTTCCATATCTACAGGATCCCTTAAGACCCCTTTTCAATTTTAAACCTCCCCTTTTTCAATCATAAAATTATTTTCCAAATTAGTCCAGCCAACTTCAAGAAATCTTGGAACATCCGTAATAACTAAACATCCTAACGAATGAACCTTCCTTCTTTTTTATCGTTTAAAAACGGTTTTATAATCGAGTTAAAAATAACGTCCACCATTTTGTGAAGCAAATCGTCAAAATGAATATCCTGTTTGCGTTTGCCGTGATCACGTTTGCCGCAGGCGATAATTTAGAGTCTCCTATGGTCTTGGAGACCCCTGAGTCCTCTGATTTCGTGTCCCCTGTGGAAGTGGACTACCACAACAATGTGGGGATACCGACAGCCGCGCGGATTAAAGCGGAAGAAGATGCCCTGGACTTCGACGGAGCCAGGATTGTTGGTGGAAGCCCAGCAAGTCTTGGACAGTATCCACATATGGTGAGTTTCTCTCGTTATTCAAATTGTATAGACACTCATTTCTAAGGATATCTCTTAATTGCGCGATGCAGGATGGCGTCCTATTTCGTATGGGGCGCGGTGTCAGCCATCTTTTTCTCGCGCGAGATAATTATCTGTTTCTTTCTGTGCGGTAATGTGAGAGAGTGACTGGTAGCGCTATCTCGCGCGACAAGAGTCGCGAAGCATAGTTGTGCGTTGCTACATTTATTTGCGCTCATTTTGACAAAACAACTTGACAGACTTTAACCATTTTTGGTATAGCGGTTGGCAAACCTCGTCCTAACGTAGCTGGTAAAGCCGAACCAACTCTTAAAAAATGCACCGCATTTGTATCTAGTCTAGTTCCATACGCACTAAGGCGCAAACTTAACCTAACCCAACCAGTCAAGATGGGATTAGTATTTGTACGGAACCCTCGGTGCGCGCGTCAGACTCGCAGTTGGCCGGCTTTTGTTTATACCTTCGCTAGGTACTATGGACACTGAAAATTAGGGTTGATCGGGTGATATTTTGGGGAGGGTTTGAGTCCCCACTACCCCCCTGTGGCTATACGCCCGTGATGAATGGGGCTTCAGCACTTCTGGCACAACTCGGACACACGATTCTTTCACGCGCGAGGAATATTTACTATCTCTTTCTTCGCCGTACTGTGAGAGAGTGACGGAATGGTTTCAGGGTGGGCTGGTGATCACGCTCACCAACGGCCGGATATCCGTGTGCGGTTCCTCGCTGCTCAGCAACACTCGGGGGCTCACTGCCGCTCACTGCTGGCGAACTGTCCAAAACCAGGTACCGAAGTTACAAATATATGGCTGGCTCTATATTACAGGGTTCTATGTTTCACTTTTGTCGAGCTCAAATTTAAACATTGTCATAATGACATGAAGTCTAATTATAATTACCCTGAAAATGTATTATAGAGCCCTGTGATATTGGGCCAGCGAATTATGTCGTCGCGCGATCGTATGATTCGCCAATTTCTATTGAAGAGAAGTAAATTAATTAACTTAATTCACTTAGAATCTAAACACCTATGTTCGGAAATAGAAGCCCCGCGAAGCCAATACGATACGCTCTCATAACTGTCAAGTTTTGGCGTACAATCTAGCGACAACGCGTGTACATCAAATTTCATTTTAAATCTTATTGTAATTTATTGTTCTGTTAAGTTTCTGTCTGCCCTTCACTATAAGGATAGGATCTTTTCAAGAAATGAAGATAACTCCCAGACTGCCTTGTCATAGAATTGTAAAAAGGACTCAAAAACTTAAATAAATTAATACACGAATTCCGTTTAAAATTACTTTTTGTAAATTTGTCACGATCCCAGAAACCAAAGAAATACTAGATTACTGCAGACGCCTGGAAAGAAGGGCTTGCCGGGTGAGTAGGTATAGACGGATAGTGATACGAAGCCGGCAAGCCCTGTTCACGGCTAAGGCATGTATGGTGCTTTTCTGAAACACACCCCAAAAAAATATATAATTCAGATGTTTAGCCTGTCCACGAACACAGACGCCATGTTTCAAAAAATTACTTCCCGGCCTATCCTTCAATTTCTTATGAAATTTTACAGTTATCTCGAGTTGTTCCGCCCGAAACGTGATACTTCGAAGCCTCTTAACGCACGTTATGACATTTCATTGCATGTTTGAGGTCTTGGTCGCAGGCCCGCTGGTTCGAGGCGGTGTACGGCTCACAGAGGCTCTTCTCCGGAGGCACCAGGGTGGTCACCAGCAGCGTGGAGACGCACATCAGCTACAACATGTTCAGCCTCGCCAACGATATCGCGGTCATCAGGCTGCCCTGGGTCTCTTTCAACCGTACGTATTTCAGCAAGGCACTCCTGGCGGTCTGACTCCTGGCTCTCTGCTCCGGGGGCACCAGCGTGGTCACCAGCAGCGTGGAGACGCACATCAGCTACAACATGTTCAGCCTCGCCAACGATATCGCGGTCATGAGGTTGCCCTGGGTCTCTTTCAACCGTACGTATTTCAGCAAGAGACTCCTGGCTCTCTGCTCCGGGGGCATCAGCGTGGTCACCAGCAGCGTGGAGACGCACACCAGCTACAACATGTTCAGCCTCGCCAACGATATCGCCGTCATGAGGTTGCCCTGGGTCTCTTTCAACCGTACGTATTTCAGCAAGTGACTCCTGGCTCCTTTCGCCCAGTGTGGTCACTAGCAGTCTGGAGACGCACACCAGCTACAACATGTTCAGCCTCGCCAACGATATCGCGGTCGTGAGGTTGCCTTGGGTCTCTTTCAACCGTACGTATTTCAGCAAGTCACTCCTGGCGGTCTTCTTCAGAGGCACCAGGGTGTTCACCAGCAGTGTGGAGACGCACATCAGCTACAACATGTTCAGCCTCGCCAACGATATCGCGGTCATCAGGCTGCCTTGGGTCTCTTTCAACCGTACGTATTTCAGCATGACACTCCTGGCTCTCTTCTTGGGAGGCCTACACGGAGAGAAAATTCTAGTTTAGGTAACCAGAATAAAGTTAATGTAACCAGATTGGCGTGTAATATTATACGACACCTATCTATTTTGTCGAGTTTACTACAAAAATCTGGTAATAGCTTACAGGAATATCTACCACAGTTAAACATAATGCTGGTACACATAATTAAAATGTGTGTATAGTGCTCAAAAACCTTTCTGTATCCATTACAAACAGGTTTTGTTAAGTGTAACGGAATTGGTATCGTTCGTAACACCATGCTTTATTTTGGAGATAGCCAGGTTTTTAGTAACGACTACTAGATTATTATAGTGACTATTAACAAATTTAATGCAAATATTACCAAGTTGAGATTTTACCAAACTATATATTTTTTACACTTTACTACTTATTTAGTGTTTACTACCAACATTGTGGTTAGCCATTATCACATCAAATGATTGAGTTTACTAAAATAAGAAATGAATATTGTTCAGTTTACTATATTTTTTTGGTAATTACAGCAATGTTGTATTTTTTGCTCCACAATATTTAGAAGGCGAATGGGTCTTTAAAAAAAGGTACATACTTACCGTACCGTTGTTAAAAAAAGTTGAAATCTGTCTGTTTCGTCACGAAATTTTCATATAAGTATAATTTCGTGACTTAAGTGCCAGATTTTAACTTATTCTTAACTAACAATACGGTAACTATGTAAACTTTTTTTAAAGACTCATTTGCAGCAAGCTTGTAATACAAGCCGTACTAAAGTAAAGACCTTCTGCGCCAAGCTATCTTTATTTTGTATTTATAGAATAAATGCTTATTACTCAAACTTTTTGTATCAGAAACAGTACCTAAACATAGTGATAGCATGACGTAGAAGGGACTTTACTCTTCGGGCCTGCTAAACCTGCAACCTTCTGAAAATAAAAAATAAGTATAATGAAGACATGGTCAACAACAGTTTTAAATAAAACAAAACATTAAACGTTTGTAAGTTTATTATGTTATCTAAAAATCAACATGGAGGTCTTACATGTTAAAATGTCCCTTATTGGGAATATGTTCCCTGTCTAGATTTCTTATACGTTAAAGCGCTCCAAACAAACAGACAGAAAAATGAGTAAAAGTTCGACCGATCTTAAAATTGTGATGCTTCATTACCTGTTTAATAGGGTTTTTAGTATAAATATGAACATGACACCTTTTAAGAGCAGTCGGACTTCTACTCGTGTCAGTAGGTAATCTGTAAGAAATCTAGGCAGGGGACATATTGGGAAACAATTTGGGAAGGAACATTATGAATCTGAACGATATACTGCCAGGATTCCAATAATTTTTCAATGTCTTTGTCCATTTCCTGATTTGGAACACTTCACTTCTATAATATCTATTTAAACGAATCACACTATTTGTCACAGTCAACGTCTCTGCACGCGCGCACGCACTGATCGCTCCGAAAGATGAAATGATAAACAAAACAATTGCAGCCAGGCGGTGTTGCCAACCAAAGTTCAGGCAATCCATACAATAAATATTGTATTATTTAATGGACAGCTAGCTATAACATACGAATTATGGGGTAGACAGTACTATATGAATCTAGCTTATTTAAATATCTAAAACAATTTTTGTTACTTGCGTTATTTTAGAGACAACCTAAATATTGTATTGTTTAATTGACAGCTAATACCAATAACAAACGAATAATGGGGTAGACAGTACTATATGAATCTAGCTTATTTAAATATCTAAAACAATTTGTGTTACTTGCGTTATTTTAGAGACAACCTTAAATATTGTATTGTTTAATGGACAGCTAGGAATACACAACGAATTATGGGGTAAACAGTACTATATGAATCTAGCTTATTTAAATATCTAAAACAATTTGTGTTACTTGCGTTATTTTAGAGACAACCTAAATATTGTATTTTTTAATGGACAGCTAGCAATAAAAAACGAATTATGGGGTAAACAGTACTATATGAATCTAGCTTATTTAAATATCTAAAACAATTTTTGTTACTTGCGTTATTTTAGAGACAACCAAAATATTGTATTGTTTAATGGACAGCTAGCAATAACAAACGAATTATGGGGTAAACAGTACTATATGAATCTAGCTTATTTAAATATCTTAAATATTTTTTGTTACTTGCGTTATTTTAGAGACAACCTAATATTGTATTGTTTAATTGACAGCTAGCAACAACAAACGAATTATGATGGTATACTTTACAATTATCGAAATTTTATCTCTACAATAATAATATGTACTTATTAAATAGCTTTGAGTATTGTTTACTAAAATGTTTTTACTAGAATATTCTGGCATTTATTAAAATACGACTATTTGTTGTTAAAAGTCAATACGGTATATTTAACTTAATTCTGTTTCTTTATACTAGAATGACATTTACAATAATTATGTTCTGGTAGTATTGTTATAATAATTTCTTTCCGTGTAGGGTGTTTTATTTAAATTAGAATCTTTTACGTTTTTCTTACGTCTAAAACAATGTCACAAAAAACAAGTGGCTGGTTTGACTGTGGTATCTCTTTAGTGAATCTCTATTTTAGGTACATAAGTATGTTTCTTAGTTTAGGCACAAAGTATATTACGGTAGCAGTGTAAACAAGTGGCTAAGGTGTAAAAGCCTTTCAAATACGTAACGAATGCAAAGATCGACACACAAAGCATAAGGCAAAATTGGAAAGGTTAGGTACTTGGACCGGTAATCCAGAGATATCGGGTTCGATTCCCCAATGGAAACTTAGGCTGGGCTCCCCTTTTTGTTTACTATCAGGCGAAGTAGAGCCTCTATTTTGTTTTGTTTATTAAAAAAAATTGCCTCCCTGATGTTCCGATAACTTTCCAGTTATCGTCAAAGGTTGACGCGATATAATCCGTTTAAATCGTTTTTTCAAATAAATTCATGTTAAAAACGTCATTTGTGTTTCAGATCACATCAGGCCCATCGGCCTGGCCACCGGCACCTACCCTTACGTCGGGACTTGGGCCTGGGCGGCGGGCTTCGGCCACACTAGAGATGGTGAGCCCAAGACATAACGAAGAACCAACGTTTTTTTACAAAATAGGAATCAACTTCAAAAAAACTGAAAATCCACAAATATAATAATAATATAACTCAATAAACGTTTCCACTACCCAAAGGTTGTCTGGAAGAGATCGCTCTTTAGCGATAAGACCGCCTGTTGTCTACCGTATTTAATTTATTTGTGATTTCTTGTGTAAATGTTTTTTGGTGTGCAATAAGGCGTACTTGTATTGTATTGTATTACCCGTTGATGTACAGATTACATTTGAATAACCTTTTGAAGTCGGTGTTAAACCACTCAAATATTACTATGAAAATAGATACCACGCATATGAAGCCTTTAATGATTTTACTATTTGATATAGTACACGGGTATTTTTGTCCGATAAAGAAGTTTAGACCTATCCCCTAATCAGCTCAGCATAGGAAGATGATGACTATCAGACGCAAATTAAAAAGTTGTTCATTCAAGATTAGGTTGTGCAAAATTATAGTTGTACATGAACAAATTTATAATCGCGGACAGTCATACTTACATATGGGTCAAACTGAGAACCTCCTTTTTAACCGACTTCAAAACAAGCAGGAGGGTTCTCAATTCGACTGTTTTTTTTTATGTTTGTTACCTCAGAACTTTCGACTGGGCGACCCGATTTTGATGATTCTTTTTTTATTTGAAAGCTGGTGCGTCCCGTGTGGTCCCTGACGGATAACTTCGTTTATGCAAAACATTGTTTTTTGTCTAATAAATTATATTTGAATTTTTATTTTATGTATTTTTTTTTGTATACTCAGGCCTCCCCATCAGCAACTACCAGTACCTCTCGCACGTGGCCGTCCAGGTGATCACCAACGCGCTCTGCACCGCCACCTACGGCTCCAACACCGTCCTCGCGTCCACTATCTGCGCCTCCACCAGGCACGGCGGGGGCACCTGCGGCGGCGACTCCGGGGGGCCCCTGCAGGCCTACAACCAGCACCAAGGTTGGCACTTGGTAAGTCTTCAAACTGCGTACTCATTGGATCAGGGCCCGACTTAGAGGGCCAGGGCCCCTTGGCATTTGGCTTGGCACCCTCCCCTAAGAGAACATATGTATTGTGCAAGTGGTGCTACTGGGACTAGGCTGGCTGGACCCCTAGGCCCGGGCCTTGTGGGCCTAGGGGTAAATACAGCACTGCCTTGGATCCATCCATCCATGCGATGACGACGCAAGCACCTGTCTACTGAGATGGCGGTCCCGGGTTCGAATCCCGGTCAGGGCAAATATTTGTGTGATGAACTCGAATATTTATGCTTGGGTCATGAATGAGTGCTCTATGTATTTAAGTATATATTTATCTATATCTATTCTATATCTATCTATACTATTATAAAATCCTAAATTTGTATTGAAAATAAATTTTCTATGGAGGGAGGTCATGATTTCAGGAAAAATCTCGATAGCGTGATGCAGCCCGATAGTTGTTTTGTATGGACACGCGTCGCCGTGCCAACTTGGCGCCATCTGTTTTCAAAAAAACCGTTGTCCTCGCATCACGCCGAAACGGCTGGATAAAAAGCTACTAATTTTGGTACAGGAATAGCTGAACATCCAAAGATGGTTATAGGATACTTTTTATTATGATTAATATTTATCTCTGAAAACATAAATTCCATGAAATATTTTCCTTACAATGTGTAACCTTATAATGACAGCGTTTGTGATTTTGAATTTAGAACGACGCGACCCCCGCGTGGCTCTTACGTTGTGACACTTGAAGTTGGGATACTATTTATATTTATTTAAAAAGAAACAACAACCTTCAGTATCATCATTATTATTAAAAAAACGGGCGTGGTCAAGGGTCCGGTTAAATAAAAATAAAAAAATGCCGTCTGGTTCCCACTGCGCAGTTAGGTACTCCCCTATGATGCGGGCCGAAGCAGAGTGTGATGCAGCAGGTCCTGGTGGTGTCGGGAGCGACCCGAGGGAGCGCCTTGGGCAGCTACGGTGGTGTTGGTGGTGACATCGGCCGGTAAATAGTTCCTTGCACGAGGAAACCGGCTGCAGCCGTAAAATTGCACCCTGGAACATAACGTCGTCCACGTTTAGGGCCACGTAATAAATTTCATGCCTCCGATTATGAACCCCATGTAGTACGTCGCAGCTAGCAGACAAGGGAGCGACCGAAAGTAGATGGTGGGTGTTCAATAATCAGAACGGAGTTACAAAATAAAGAGGAAAAGCGCATACGCAAGTAGCCGAAACTATTATATCCCTAATTTAGTTGTATTACTTTTGCAAACTGTCCAAATAAATCATTTAATAGCCTGTTAAGCTAGAAAGATGAAGATGAGTTTTTAAAATACCGTCGTAAGAAATGTATGGGACGCCATGTTGTAACGGTACTCTTCCACATACGCGTAGCGGTCACATACATTATCCACGAGCGGCACTTGCAAGACAAAGCCTAATTATAGCACGTTAAATAGCTTAACATGCCCAGAAGTTTATGATAACCACTATAAGCTAGCACTGCTTAAATTAATAACGTTCAAACACTTACCCTTTCGGGGTGCAAGTCACAACGACGATTAACAGCTCAGACACATTATTTACCTCCTTATACTCGGTATTTATTTAAAAAGAACGCCAATATAATATGATAATATTCAATTATTGAGCTCGCGTGAGACGACACTTGGCCTGGCGGAGGCTAGTGAACGCGGCTATAATAATTATCAAAAGATCCGTCGCTAAAGACAGCCGAATGCAGAGTGAAGCGCGCTGCGCAAACGTCGTGGAAACAAACCGGGACAAAACTGCTGACGCTAGCTACTAGGAGCACAGAGTAACATCGCGCGCAGAAAGTCTACACGGGTTGACTATGTAATATTTTATTTGCCATTTATTTTTGACATTGATATTAGTTAGTTATTTATAAGTTAGTTTTAATTTAATGATGTTTATATTAATTAATAGGTTAGTTTTTTTTTTTTATTTTCATTATAAGTTTTTTTTTTATTAATTTAATTTTTAGTAAAAATTGTTAATTTATCCTTATATTAAGGCAAGTATGTAAGTGCAACGTTACATTACCCCGCGCGTCACACAAGGATTTTATTATACCTATTCTAACAATAAAATCCGAACTTCTTAGCAACGTATTCGCATTATACTTTTAAAAATCAACACATTCATACCTCGCGCACTTAATCAAGCGTTAATATACGAAATTTGAATATTGACGCAACCTGTCATTTGGCAAGGTGTTCAGTCTATCTGTCAGACTGGAAAACCCATACGAATAGTTAGAATTAGCCGATGGTAAAACTGTGACCAGGGTAATACACGACATTATTATACCTTCCCTAAACTATCAACCTACCTATATAATTAAATCTAATTGTTATGACCGGATAATTTTAAGTCCTTGATGTGCCAAGCACCAATATTTTTCCCAGACATGTCCGCTAGGATGTAAACTAAGGGTGACTTTTTATCTATAACACGACACTTAAGAAATTTCGGTGCGAGTTTTTTACTGAAGAACCGATCTTTATCGCTCAATACATATGCGCGCTTCATAACTATATCGCCAATGTTGAACTCCATAGGCTTACGACGCAGATTATAGTGAGATGTGTTCTTCGCGTGCGCGTGCCACAATTTAGCTTGTACATCACTGAATACTTCTCTAAGACACCCTAGATTTTCAGCATAAATATCCCGAGGAAAGAATAAGACCTCGGCGCCTAAATCCGTATCTAAGTAGTGTGAGCCACAAGTAACAAGTTCTCTGCCGAACACGAGAAAAGAAGGAGTGAAACCAGTTGCTTCACTCACCGAATTGTTCATAGCAAATTGCACCTTCGGAATGTATGTATCCCAACTGCGATGATCGTTTTCCACGAAAGTTGAGAGACACGTAATTATGGTTCTATTGTAGCGTTCGACAACATTAACTTGGGGTGTATACTTGGGCGTAAAAAATACATTCGGAACCTTATAACGTTCGAAAAGTGATTCAGTAAGTTTAGATATAAATTGACTACCATTGTCCAAGAAAATTGTTTGTGGGACTCCATGAACAAGGAAAACTGACTCCTCTAATATCTTCGTGACTGCGATGGAAGTAGCACTCCGAATTGGAAAAATTAGACAAAACTTGGAAAAACAGCAAGTAACTACAAAGATAAAAGTATTTTGATTCCTAGTGACAGGTAGAGGACCCATGAGGTCAATGGATATCATTTGGAACGGCCTTGAGCATTGTTTTGGGCGGCCCATTTCTCCTAGAGTTTGGTGGTTTTGAGCCTTGTAAGATAGACATTTGTCGCAAGAAGCAATGAACTTAACCACATCTTGGTGCATGCCTGGCCAATAGTAACGCAACGAAATACGATTGTACGTTTTAAACACGCCTAGATGACCAGCTGTAGGTTCTCCATGGTTCTCGTTAATAACCTGTTCACGCAACTCAGAAGGTACCACCTCTTTCCACAAAAACTCTGACGAAAGTGAGTGATTATTTTTAGCACGCCTGAACAGCTTCCCATCCTTGATAATGAAGTTCGACATAGATTGCGGCTTCGACAAACAAGAATTATAAATGTTCTTGTACCAAGAATCTGTTGTCACTATGTTCGAGCCTGCAGTACTTATTGCAGATACCGGAATCGCCCTGGAGAGAGCATCAGGTATCACATTGTCCACACCCTTACGATGTTTGAAGACCAAATTAAATGAGGACAACCTTACTCCCCAGCGAGCCAACCTACCAGTGGGATTCTTTAGAGACAGGAACCATTTTAACGCACTGTGATCTGTATAGACAGTGAATGGCTTCCCGTTCTCCAAATAGCACCTCCAGTGCTCCAACGCGATGACCACAGCTAACGTCTCCCTCTCTGTAATCCCGTAGTTCTTTTCCGCCGCTGACAACGACTTGCTCATGTAGGCAATGGGGTGCTCCTTACCGTCTACGGTCTGTGTCAACATTGCACCCACGCCGTAGCTGCTGGCATCAGTATGCACCTCAAAAGGCTTGTCGTAGTCAGGGCAGGAAAGAACAGGAGCGGAAACCAAACACTCTTTCAGCTTTTTGAAAGCGGCGTCAGCTTCAGCAGACCAGACGAAAGGCGGTCCACCCTTCTTATTTGAAGTCAGCTTGTTCAGTGGGCCCGCTATTGTACTGAAGCTGGGGACAAACCGACGATACCAGGTGGCGGTTCCGAGGAAACGCTTAACGTCCTTCCGACAAGAAGGTGTCGGATAATTGAGGATTGCCTGGACCTTTTCGGGATCAGTACGAAGTCCTCCACTGTCAACCACGTAACCAAGATATTTTAACTGACTGCGGAAGAACTGACACTTCTCCAGGTTAACGGTAAGGTTGGCCTGTTTTAACTTGCCCAAGACTCTAAGCAAAAGGGAAACGTGAGAGTTGAAGTCGTTTGAGACGATGATAATGTCGTCAAGGTATGCAAAGACTTTTAGGTCAAATTCCCTAAACAGAAGGTCAACTAGCCTCTGCTGAGAGGCAGGTGCATTAGTCAATCCAAAAGCGGTCCGCCTAAAGCAAAAGGTACCACGAGATGGCACGTAAAAAGCAGTTTTCTGACGGTCTTCTGGTGCTATTGGTATCTGCCAAAAGGCCTTGGATAAATCGATACTAGATAAAAAACGAGCATCACGAAGATTATCCAAGATCTCGGATATGTATGGGAGATTATAGGCGTCGCGTTTTGTGACGGAATTGAGCTTGCGGCTATCCAGGCAAAATCTAGGTGCACCATTCTTCTTGGTGACAATAAGAACAGGTGACGACCAACCGCTCTCGCATGGCTCAATTACGTCCAAGGCCAGCATCTCGTCAACCTGTTCAGTAAGAATACGCTGCTTTTCCGGGGACAAACGGTAATACCTTTGGCGAACTGGCTCAGCGTCTCCGGTATCAATGCGGTGAGTGATCATACTAGTTTCACCCAAACCCCGGTGTTCGGCAGAAATATCGCGAAATTGTAAAATAATATCATCAGCTACGGCTTTCTCGGAGGCATTTAAATTGTCGTAAGCTTGTATGAAGGATGGACCATCAGTATTAAGGCTAGCATTCAATACAGTAGCATCAGAGAACGTGATGCTTGTAAGATGACCTGGAAAAATCTTAAAATCGCGCCAAAAATCAATCCCTAGCACGAGATCAATATTGATGTCTGGCACAACAAAAGCCTTAATAATGTGGTAATCGTTTTCAAAATGAATAGGCAGGAACATATAGCCAATGCTATGCATGGATTGACCACCTGCAGCAGTTACTGTAATGATATCTTCCCTAACCAACTGAAAACCCTGTCTCTCTAATTTTTTATAAATAGCATCGCCTAAAATAGTAACGGCCGAGCCCGAATCTAAGAGGCCAAAAAGCTTAAAATCATTAATTTGGACACAAGCATAGGGTCTCGGATCACGTACAGGCTTATCCAGCAGAATCGTATCAATTTTATAAGAATTGAAATAAATATTGATAGTTTGAAGCCATTTCTCCCAATCCTCCTGATCAAACTTAGGTGGTAGATGGCAACTGGTGTTGGTACAATTCTGCTGGTCAATCAGTTTTTTGAAATTCCAGGTTTATTTTTCCGACAATTCGGACAATCGGGGGTCTTAACACCCTCTTGCCCGCAGACAAAACAAATAATCTTATCCTTATCCGCCCTACACTGACGAAGATTGTGGGTGTTGTTACGACACCTTGGACAATACATTTGTTTTTGCCCTGAACGTTGCACTGCATGAACATAATTGTTGTTTTTAGAATAAGTTTTATGTGACGTGTTAAAATTACTGTTACCCGGGTCATTTTTATTTTTAGTGTAATAATTACTTTGCGGTCTGTAATTAAAACTATGATTATTATTTTGATTTAATTTATTAGAAACCTGACCAGTGTATGCAAACTCAGGTGCCAACGTGCCTGAGGAGACCTTAGGAGGTTCGTGAAAGTCCGCCAATCGAGCCTGAATGCGCTCATAATTACGGCAGAGCGAACGCAAGGTGTCTATATCCGTTATCTTCGGCACAGAAGCCAAGGTACTGGCGTAACAAGGGCGGATGTTATGCATTAATATTTCTAACTTATCCTCGTTCGACAACTGTTTAGACATTCGCAAAAACAGACCCGACATTATGGAGAAATAAATTGTTATATTTTCTGCCTCGCCTTGAGTTCTGGCCCGAATCTCGGACAACAGCCTGTAGTCATAGTCGGCCTGATCGAAGTCACTCTTAAGGAGAGAAAGTAGGTCTTCCCAACTAGATACCTGGTCTTGAATGGCACGGAACCAGTGCAAGGCACTGCCAGTAAAAATCTCTGTAGCATACGTCAACAGCTTTGCCCCAGTAATATTTCTCGACTTACTAAAATCCGTAATGCGCTGAATAAATGAGCGAACACACGACGACCCATCAAATTTTAGCTTAGTGAGCTCACCCGCCATGCCACGCTCACAAGTGACATTGACATTTAAGGGTGAAACCGTAGACTGAGGGTCACTAGCCGCGGAAAGAGGCAAAGAGTCTGATCCGTTTTCCCTACTCAAACAACAACGCTCCGAGAGGTTTTTAAATTCAGAGTAGCAAGTATCGTATAACGGTTGAGTTGCACTATCACAAACAATCCGGTTAAGCCGGTGATGTAGATGATTAACTAAATTCTGTGCGCGCAACAATGAACTCCGATTATTAGGGGTCTCAATAAATGCTCTCAGCTTAGTTAGTACATCACTAACTCCCTTTAAATCGTCACTAGCAGAAAAAACGCTCTCGAGGATATCTTCGGAAGGAAATAATGGTCCTAATTTAGCAATCTGTTCGCGGAGCTTCTGAACGGTGGCCGCTGGTTCGGCACCCCTAATTGCAACCTCGTATTCTAATTCGGTCTTCTGCAACGACAGAAATTTAACGCGATACGCCATGGTCGCAACTCAACACAAAAAAGAAAAAAAAAATAGATATTGAAACCGTGGAAGGGTAAGTGGTGAACGTTATACAATCTTAATCTACTCCGTTCTGTTACAAAATAAAATTATGAACGCTATGGTTGGCTGAGGAATGAAGCAGCAAAAAAAATAAAACCCGTCACAAAATAAAATAAATGAAGCAGCGCAAATAAAATAATTAAAAAAAAATTGCAACTAATGTGTACTTGGATAAAACAAAACAAAAATATATTTATATCACAGTTCAAAATATCACATAAACAATTAAACTTGAAAGACACAGCACTTGTGTGACTCGACTGTACCTGATTATCTAGCACGTAAACAACATAGAGTAACAAACGAACAGAGTGCTCAAGCAAATGTAACTGCGACAATTCATTAAAATGAAATAACAATAAACAATCAATAAATAATTTTAAAACATTAAAATTATTATTGTACAATTATTAAAATGATTTAAATAAAAAAAAAATCATTAATAAAATAAATTTATAAAAATTATCAAATTCATTAAAAACATCAAGTTACTATTAAAATTCTTGAAAATTAATAAAATTAATTAAAAATAAAATTGAACAATAAAATTCATCAATATAATTCGTACACATTAGTTGCTGCAACCAAAAAACACAAAGCAAAAACGTTTCACAAACATAAAAATACAACACAAACACCAACTACTTCTACGCAGTGGAACCAGACCTTTTTACCACGTACTTAGGCGCCAGTGTGACACTTGAAGTTGGGATACTATTTATATTTATTTAAAAAGAAACAACAACCTTCAGTATCATCATTATTATTAAAAAAACGGGCGTGGTCAAGGGTCCGGTTAAATAAAAATAAAAAAATGCCGTCTGGTTCCCACTGCGCAGTTAGGTACTCCCCTATGATGCGGGCCGAAGCAGAGTGTGATGCAGCAGGTCCTGGTGGTGTCGGGAGCGACCCGAGGGAGCGCCTTGGGCAGCTACGGTGGTGTTGGTGGTGACATCGGCCGGTAAATAGTTCCTTGCACGAGGAAACCGGCTGCAGCCGTAAAATTGCACCCTGGAACATAACGTCGTCCACGTTTAGGGCCACGTAATAAATTTCATGCCTCCGATTATGAACCCCATGTAGTACGTCGCAGCTAGCAGACAAGGGAGCGACCGAAAGTAGATGGTGGGTGTTCAATAATCAGAACGGAGTTACAAAATAAAGAGGAAAAGCGCATACGCAAGTAGCCGAAACTATTATATCCCTAATTTAGTTGTATTACTTTTGCAAACTGTCCAAATAAATCATTTAATAGCCTGTTAAGCTAGAAAGATGAAGATGAGTTTTTAAAATACCGTCGTAAGAAATGTATGGGACGCCATGTTGTAACGGTACTCTTCCACATACGCGTAGCGGTCACATACATTATCCACGAGCGGCACTTGCAAGACAAAGCCTAATTATAGCACGTTAAATAGCTTAACATGCCCAGAAGTTTATGATAACCACTATAAGCTAGCACTGCTTAAATTAATAACGTTCAAACACTTACCCTTTCGGGGTGCAAGTCACAACGACGATTAACAGCTCAGACACATTATTTACCTCCTTATACTCGGTATTTATTTAAAAAGAACGCCAATATAATATGATAATATTCAATTATTGAGCTCGCGTGAGACGACACTTGGCCTGGCGGAGGCTAGTGAACGCGGCTATTATAATTATCAAAAGATCCGTCGCTAAAGACAGCCGAATGCAGAGTGAAGCGCGCTGCGCAAACGTCGTGGAAACAAACCGGGACAAAACTGCTGACGCTAGCTACTAGGAGCACAGAGTAACATCGCGCGCAGAAAGTCTACACGGGTTGACTATGTAATATTTTATTTGCCATTTATTTTTGACATTGATATTAGTTAGTTATTTATAAGTTAGTTTTAATTTAATGATGTTTATATTAATTAATAGGTTAGTTTTTTTTTTTTATTTTCATTATAAGTTTTTTTTTTATTAATTTAATTTTTAGTAAAAATTGTTAATTTATCCTTATATTAAGGCAAGTATGTAAGTGCAACGTTACAACGTGTACAAAAACTAAAAAGTATGAATTCGACATAATACCTCCGCGCGGCCCACCGGTACTAACAATAAGGTTACGGTTGTTTGAGGCGTTGAGTTACAGAAACCGTGTTAAAGATAGAAAAGATGGCGCCAATTATCGACCAACACAGACGAAAATATGAGTGCAATGTTCGTTGTAAATTGGCTCATGCTAAAAAAAAAACATACCTTTCTTTAAAAACACAATTTGCGACAATAGGAACTAATAATGCTCTTTTATTGAATATGCAATTATATTCTTCTGTAGTTTGTAAGTATTGACCATAAAAAAGCCCGGAGACGCAATAATAAATGTTAATGAATAAAACAGATTTTTTAATGCCATTTTATCGAGTGTAATTGAAATAGAAGTATTTCGAATCAATTTAAGTGAATTAAATACATTTTTAAATATGTTTTACCAACCAACATTTAGAACATTAGGCGCAAATTTTTGTATTGTTTGTGTTTGGCCTAACTTACTTCAGGAAAAATATTGATAGCGTGATGCAGCTTGATTGTTGTTTTGTATGGACACGCGTCGCCGTGCCAACCTGGCGCCATCTGTTTTCATAAAATCCTTTGTCCTCCAATCACGCCGAAATGGCTGGACGGATTTTAACCATTTTTGGTACAGGGATAGCTGGACATCCGAAGATGGTTATAGGATACTTTTTTCCGTCTACGGTAAAGAAAAAATACGCGAATGAAGTCGTGTGCATCTCATAGCGTCATCCATCAGCGTCGTGAATTTGAATTTAGAACCACGCGCACCCCGCGGGGGCCGGCCTGCGCTACCCACCGGGAGACAATAGCCCTGAGGTTGGACGAGTCGCCGAGTTACGGACACTGGGGCAGTAGTGGTAGATGGCGTTAGTGGTACACGAAATGATCATTTTATGAAACAAAACTGAACACAATTTTGTTATTATTAATTTCGCGATGCAACAATGGGAACTACCACTCTATTATTGCATTTCAAATTCATGTATTTACTCAGTAGTTTATAAATATTGACCCTCTTTTCATAAACGTACTGAGACGCGGAGAAAATTTAAAATGAATAAATAAGTTGTTTTTTTACTTTCTTGAGAGACAGCAATCAAAATAAAATTATGTAATATCAGTTTTATCCTTTGACGTATAAATATTTACGGAAAGTTAATGAAATATGATACGCACATAAGTGCTACCAGTAGCTCCATCTATGAGCTTTAAACAGTAGTTTTCCCCGAGGTGCCGTCCGCAGCAGAGTTTTCGCAATGGCGAAGTGAGTGGATTGGTCTGTAATTTGTGTATTGTTTTACTAGCTTTTACCCGCTGCGCTCACGTTAAAACATACGTTCACTATATTACTACGTCTACTACGACCTCTTACACAAATTTGAAGTTAATGAGTGATACATTTAAATGTTATTACTATGTACAATTAATTTCTTTAATTTTAATACAGCTGATGCAAAGTTTAAGTTGACAGCTCGAGGGCCGTTCTGTGTCAGTATGTGTTTAGACAAAATATAAACAATCTCAAACAACGTTTGATTAAACTTTTAAGTATTTTTAAAGAGATGGTGACTAACAGAGACGGGAGGCAATAAGAAAAAAAACAATATCGTACAACGGAAAAAAGAAAGCAAGACTGATGAAACTTAAGCAATACGAAGAGATGGTATCGTAAAAACGGGGGGCTCGGGGGGCGGAGCCCCCCGCTCTAACAAAATACTACATGCTTTAACTGAAAAATTCAAGTAGCTTTGATGAAAGGCTAAGTTACCTGTAGATATATGGTGATCAAGAAAAAACAAAACCCTAAAAGGCTAAAAAGAAAGCAAGTCTCATCAAACTTTTAAGTATCCTGAAAAGATAGTGAACTAAAATGGCATAGTGCTCGCATTAAGAAAACACAAAAACTTAAAACGGAATCGAGAACGCAAGTCTGATCAAACTTTAAAAGATTCTAAAGAGATGGCGACCCAACCAGACGGGAAGCACGAAGAAAAAACAATATCGCACAACGGAAAGAAGAAAGCACGCCTGATAAAACTTTTAAATAATACGAAAAGATGTTATTGAAAAAAAAATGTATAACATGCTAAAACAGAAAAATAAAGTAAATCTGATGATAGGCTAAGAAGTTACGTGTAGATATGGTGATCAAGAAAACACAAAACCTTCACTAACGAGTAAGCAAGTCTGCACAACCTTTTGAGTAACCCGAAAAGATAGTGAACGATAGTGGCATAGTACTCGCATTAATGAAACGGAAACAAGAAAGCAGGTTTGACCAAACTTTTAGGTATTCTAAAGAGATGGTGACTAACAGAGACGGAAGGCACTAAGTTAATTATATCGCAACACGGAAAGAAAAAAGCAAGACTGATAAAACTTTTAAGCAGCCCCCCGAGCCTCCCGTATTTTTAAATACCATCGTATTTAAAAATACGGGAGGCTCGGGGGGCAGAGCACTCAGAAAATGTAATTTGCTAAAACTGAAAAATTCAATTAAATCTGATAAAAGGCTAAGTGACCTGTAGATATGGTGATGAAGAAAACGTAAAACCTTAAAAAGCTAACAACAAAACAAGTCTGATCAAACATAAAAGCAACCTGAAAATACATTGAACTAAAATGGCTTAGTGCTCGCATTATAATACACAAATCCTTAAAACGGAATCAACAAAGCAAGTCTGATCAAACTTTAAAGAATTCGAAGAAGAAGAAGATGTGGTGACCAAACCAGACGGGAGGCACGAAGAAAAAACAATATTGCACAACGAAAAGAAGTAAGCACGACTGATGAAACTTTTAAGTAACACGAAGAGATGGTATTGAAAAAGACGGAGGGCTCGGGGGGCGGAGCCCCCCGCACTTAAAAAATGCAATATGCCAAGACTGAAAATTATAAGTAAATCTGATGAAAGGCTAAATGACCTGTAGATATGGTGATCAAGAAAGAAAAGAAAGAAAAGACAAAACCTTAAAATGCTAACTAGAAAACAAGTCTGATCAAACTTTTAAGTAACCTGAAAAGATAGTGAACTAAAATTGCATAGTGCTCGCATTAAGAAAACACAAATCCTTAAAACGGATTCAAGAAAGCAAGTCTGATCAAACTTTAAAGGATTCTAAACAGATGGTGACCAAACCAGACGGGAAGCACGAAGAAAAAACCTCGCACAACGGAAAGAAGAAAGGAAGACTGATAAAACTTGTCAGTAACACGAAGAGATGGCATTGAAAAAGACGAGGGGTTCGGGGGGCAGAGCCACCCGCTATTAAAAAACATTACATGCTAAAATTGAAAAATTAAAGTAAATCGGTTGAAACGCCTAAGTTACCTGTAGACATGTTGCACAAGAAGACACAAAACTTAAAAACACTAACGAGAAAGCAATTCTGCTCAACCTTTAAAGTAACGATAGTGAAAAGATAGTGAAAAAATGGCATAGTGCTCGCATTAAATAAAAACAAAACCCTAAAACGGAATCAAGAAAGCAAGTCTGATCAAACTTTAAAGGATTCTAAATGGGGATGGTGACCAAACCAGACGGGAGGCGCGAAGAAAAAACAATATAACAAACGGAAAGAAAAAAGCAAGACTGGTGTAACTTTCAAGTTATCTGACGAGATAGATAACAAAAATTCAGTAGTGCTCACATTGAGAATACATAAACCTAAAAACGGTAACAGAAAAGCAATATTTTCTGAACAAACGATTAAGTATTCTAAGGAGATGATGACCAAAAAAAGCGGGGCAGTAAGCAAGACAATATACCACAACGGAAAGAAGAGAACATGACTTTATTTAAGTAACCAATTGAGACAGTGCACAAAAATGTCGGAGGCCTCGCATTGAGAAAACAAAACAAGAAAGTAGAAATTTAATCTAAAATGAACAAGGAATCATGTCCGTGAAAGCATTCAAATATTCCAAAGATACAGTAAACAAAAAATATGGGGGGCTTGAGTTATGCCAAGCCAATGCCAAATGCCAAGTTATGCCAAGTGAACGTATTTTTTTTAACGCGTGCGAAGCCGCGGGCAAAAGCTAGTACGTATATATATATCGTCGTCTAGTACCCATAACACAAGCCTTCTTAAGCTTAATTTGGGACTAGATCCATTTGTGTGTGGTTGTTTGATATTTATTTATTATTATCCATCCATTCTTCTTATTATCGAAGAGACAAAGTCCCATAGACTTAGTTGGCTCGGTCACCTATAAATAATTAACTGTAGACGATCGCTAGCCAAAAATAAGCATACTTGGGGCAACCCATCGGTCGACGGTCGGTCGTCCCAGGTACCGCTGGGGATCTGCGTAAGCTTCAAGCCGAAAACTGGCGAGAAACTGCGCAGGATCGGGACAAGTGGCGTGCTCTCGTTTCGGAGGCTAAGATCCTGTTTGGGTCACTGAGCCAAAATAGTTAGTTTTTTAGTCCTTGGAAAATTAAATACCATGTCCTTCTCTCAGATCGGAGTGGTTTCCTTCGGCCACGTGGACGGCTGCCAGTTCGGCCACCCCGTCGGTTTCGCTCGCGTCTCCTCGTTTACCAGTTGGATCCAAGCTCGCCTGTGAAGCTGTGAGCTCCCTCTAGGGGTCCTTACTAACGGCCATAATCATAATGTAATGATTGTTATATTTTTCGTAAACTTACTTTCTAACATTTATCGTTACCTTTTTATGGCCCGTTAACTGTATATCTGAGGACATCTGTTATTGGCTTTATGTTCTAGCTATAAGCATTGTTATACATTTTCTGTAACGCTGTTGATGTTCCAAATAAATAAAATATAAATAAAATAAAAAACTTTAACCTTTCAGGCACAGTTTCATGGGCCTGCATGCGGGGTGCGGGAAATTTACAGAACACAATGAATTATGAGTTTTACTGTTCGTTTACCTGCGGGGAGTAAAGCGCATGCGCCCGAGTAAGGATCATTGAAACTGTGCCCATATTGTTTTCAGACAACTTTTCAGGATTACATAAACCTAACTTAAGGTAGGATCTACTGGATAAAGTATTTTAAAAATAGTGTAAAGTGGTATGAAAATTAAAATACATTTAGGTATAATAGCTGAAAAAATTGGGCAACTGCGAGTCCGACTCGCGCATGAAGGGTTCCGTACCATAAAACAAGTTTGTTGTATGGGAGCCCCCCTTAAATATTTATTTTATTTTATTTTTAGTATTTGTTGTTATAGCGGCAATAGAAATACATCATCTGTGAAAATTTCAACTGTCTAGCTATCACCGTTCTCCAGATACAGCCTGGTGACAGACGGACGGACGGACAGCGAAGTCTCAGTAATAGGGTCCCGTTTTTAGGGTTCCGTAGCCAAATGGCAAAAAACGGAACCCTTATAGATTCGTCATGTCTGTCTGTCTGTCTGTCTGTCTGTCCGTCTGTCCGTCCGTATGTCACAGCCATTTTTTTCCGAAACTATAAGAGCTATACTGTTGAAACTTGGTAGGTAGATGTATTCTGTGAACCGCATTAAGATTTTGATGCAAAAATAAAAAAATAATAATAAATATTGGGGGCTCCCCATACTTAGAACTGAAACTCAAAATTTTTTTTTTCATCAAACACATACGTGTGGGGTATCTATGGATACGTCTTCAAAAATGATATCGAGGTTTCTAAAATATTTTTTTTCTAAACCGAATAGTTTGCGTGGCAGACGCTTCCAAAGTGGAAAAAAGTTGGTCCCCCCCCCTCTAACTTCTAAAATAAGAAAATGAAAAATCTAAAAAAAACATATGATGTACATTACTATAAAAACTACCAACGAAAATTGTTTTGAACGAGATCTAGTAAGTAGTTTTTTTTTAATACCTAACTTTGCAAGTTTGCACCTAATTTATATGGGGCGCTATACATACCAGGTGCAAACTTAACTTAAACACTTAGGGATGGAAAATGTTTGTACGGAACCCTCGGTGCGCGAGTCCGACTCGCACTTGGCCGGTTTTTACCCTTTGGGTACGGAACCCTAAAAATTACTTAAGGTGATTATTGTATTAGGGTGCGTCTCCATTGATGCGAGGCGGAGCGAAGTAGTGCGTAATCGACCAATCTCCTGAGTTATCTGTATCTCAGCTCCGCTTTACTTTTGTGATTGGTCGCTTCAGTGGAGACGAACCCTTATGTAGGTACTCCAGTTAAATAAAAAATGTAAAATAATATACAAAAGACAAAAGAAATAAAAACTATACTCTTCATGTAATTTTTTTTTAATGACAGTTACAATATGTCCAGTCAAGTTCTGCCTTTTTGCTCAATATTTTCATCCCAATAAAACTTTTTTTTTTATTACATATTTGCTAGTATTCTTGCACTACGCTGGTTTACTGCCGACATGATTTTAATTGCTTCCCGTTCACTTTCGTCCCAAAATCGTCTTTTGTACGGTTTCCATAAACTGATTTTTCAATTTTTATTAAAGCAGTAACGTCTGCTAACGTAAACTAAATGTTTACAAATGAACCGAAAATTGACTACGAAATTGCGCTACGATGCCACCCTAAGGCATGTCGAAGCAACTTGTTGAAAAATTCAATGGTTCCGACATCTGATTCGGTGGTCCAATTGGGAGGACGCCAGTGTTGGCCCGAAAAGCTGTTGATTTTTCAATATTAGTAAATTCGGCTTTTTTTTCCCAATTCCTTTCCAAGAACCAACGTAACCTCTTTATTTGCTAATAATTCATTTGTATGTTTAACTTCGGTTATCGTTACTTTTTTGCGAAACATTCGTTCTAAGCGCGTATGTTTCTTGGGCGTCTAGTTTTTTTTTTGTTTTTTTTTTTTATTTTTTTTTATTTTCATCACTTTTGCTAGGCCTTAGCGCATCTTGCATGGCGCTAGTCCCAGCTTTAAACGCCGACATAACTCTGTTGCCATGCTCCTTGACCTTCGTTCCCAGCTCCTCGACATCCTTCTTTCGTTCCTCAACCATCTTCGTGGCAGCTTCTTTGAACTCATTGATAGTGACATCTTTCTTGTCGGCAGCCTTGTCGAGGAGTTCCCGCGCCTTGCTCTCGTGTTCTTTGGTTGAAATCAGTTTCACTGAGGAAAAATGATTAGGAATAAGTTTGTCAAAAAACTTATATCTAGTACACTGCAGACGCCGAGAAGGCAGGGCTAGCCAAGTGAGTAGGTATCACAGGTAGACGTATTAGAAGTACGTATAGTGATACGAAGCCGGCAAGCCCTTTTCACGGCTAGGCATGTAGTGCACCTAGTGCTTTCCTCAAACATATGCAATGAAATAAAAAAAAATACACCAATCAAAAAACTATATCAGCTGTTTATCCTGTTCATGAACACAGACGCCATGTTTAAAAATTGGGCAAGTGCGAGTCCGACTCGCTCATGAAGGGTTCCGTACCATAATCTATAACAAGTTTGTTGTATGCGAGCCCCCTCAAATATTTATCTATCACCGTTCTTGAGATACAGCCTGGTGACAGACGGACGGACGGACGGACAGCGAAGTCTCAGTAATAGGCTCCCGTTTTTACCCCTTTGGTTATGGAACCCTAACAACAATCCTTCAAGACCTACGCCTTCAATTTTGTATGAAATTCCTTTACAGTTCTCTCGAGTTGTTCCGCCCGAAAAGTGATACTTCGAAGCCTGTTATATCGCACGTTATGGCGACATTCCATTGCATGTTTGTGGAAAAACATTTCCATGATTGTAAAAATACCCACGTAATTCTATGGGTTCGAGGAATCTTATATGATCTATAGTTGCCGGCTAACTTTTTGAACAAAGATGGCGGATCTGCGCATGTAGATTTTGTACCTACGTAAATCGGCTACTGCGCAGTCAAGGTTATGCCAAGAAGGGAACTGTAACAGGGTTTATATTACCTTTTTTCATCCACTGCACGACGCCATCTACTGAATTTTTGCCGGTTATTTTCAATTTTTCAAAAGCTCCTTCCAGATCGGCCCAGGCTAAATAAACGAATCAGAAATTCATATCATTTGAGAATTATAGTTTAGTTTAAGCTTTAGTTTAGAAAAAACAGCCACGTCAATTTAATACACTTTATAACTGTCATGTCCCATATGATGGCTGCTATACCGCTCGATAAATAAGTGACAAAGCATGCGTCACGTTTTGACAGAATGCGCGTGTGAGTGACAGATGATTTGTCACTTATCTATCACATGATAAATGCAACTATCATGAGCCACCATTTTCATATAAAATTTTCTAAGTATCAATGAAAGAGAACTTTCGTAATTTAGTGGATTAAATTAAAACTACACTTCAGACCCCAATCGTAGGTATATTCTTTTTTAAGGTGATGATGTATTTGGATTAATCAACTATTTTCTGCCACTCGTTGCCATGGTGATGTCCCCTGGGTCACTTTTTAAAACGATTTTCCGTGGTTAGGTATATTTAGCAAAAGCTTTGTGATTTAAGCAGTTATAAGATAAGCCCATCAATTGGCGTATTTAGGAGGGTGGCCGGGTGGGCCGTGCCCACCCCAATATGGTCTAGTGCCCACCCCAGGATTTTGGGTAACCCATAGACCATCTCCTGACAATACCAGTAATATAAATAATCAACACTTTTCATTGAAGTTTAATCACCAATGTCCCCTGGGTCACGGGACAGAATAACAGCAAGAAAAAGTTGAATTTTGAATCGGGTAAAAAGTATCGTATAACCAAATTATTTCATTTCATTAAAAATTATTTCATTTCATTTCATTTCATGACCCTTTTATTTATTTAACTTTATTGCACAAAAGAAAGAACTCATCGCACAAACGGTGGACTTACAGTCAAACCACGCAAATTCTTCGAAGCAAATGAACTGTCAAACCATACAAAGTCAGTGTGTATGGTTTGACAGTTCATTTACTTGGAAGATGACGTGGTTTTACTCTATGCCATGGGGCATTCTCTACCTTTCCCCATAGAAAACTGATTTCTAATGCAATTTATGGCTTTTATAATAGTATAGATGAGTGTAGATAAAATAACTTACATTCTGTCAATAACTTCTCGACGTCCTTGGCATCACTTTTCAATTTGTTGATAAAATCCATTTTTACTGCAAGAGTTTGTTAAAATTCATCTAAATTTATATCTTTAATTTAGTTTATAATTGAATTTTGAAAATTGTTTGTTTTAGTTGCCTGAATGTCATATTTGTCGTTGATTCTGCTATACGTAAGTATAATAGTCGTGGCTACTTAGATTTTATGTCACGATTCAATTTTATAACTTTCGACGTAAAAACAGGGGTGTTTATCATTATCATAGACAAAACACTCATACTAATAAACTTTCGTATCATTAGTATACCTATAGCTCTTATCTCATATGTGTCATGTATAGTCCGAAAAATTGCTTTTCGGTTCTCACCATTTTGCGGATTTTCGGTGGTAGGTAGTACTAAACTTCTGCCTCTAGACGTACGTCGTTTTAGCCCGTGTGGTTTAAGTGGAAACATAATATCAATAAATTAAATAAAAAAAACAAAAATTCAAGTGGCTTTAGACACTTTTCAATAGGTACTTATAATTTTTTTCTCAAACTTCAAAATAAAAGTGAAAAGGTGTCCAGACAATAGTGGGTTAAAAAGACGTCATTTCTAAATCATTTTTCCTTCTTTTTAAAGGTCAAATATACGAGTTTAAGATCGGCATCAATAAATTACGTATCCTTTTTTTAGCAGTATACGTATAATAAAAAAAGTGTTTTCTTATTATTTTAATCGGAACAGAAACTTGAATTACCCAAAAGTTTTTATCTGACTTTGACTGTTGCAAAAATAAGAGGCACTTTCAAAAAGTATACATTTTTATTCAGTTCAATAAAAAAATAGAATACTTAGAGTACGTTTAACGACTGTACGTTTAGTATACATTAATGTACATAAGCTGGGATACATGATACAACACAATAGAATTAAACACAGTATATATACTCCAAAAAAACGCTTTGTACACAACTCCAAAAAAATCGAAATAATAAGCAGCATTCGTAACAGTACCTTAAATACCTAAGGCGGTAATTAGTGAACGTTCCAGATCGCAGGTGTTTGCCATCAAGATGCGATCTGAGGCTTTACGAATTATCGCCCTTGGTTTGTGTAAAGTTTTATTTTATCCCAACCAGGTCGTCGGTCCTTTCACTCTGCGTTTTCCGGTCCGCAGTCGCCACTCAAGAACCTTTCTGCCCCAACGGACATCGGCTCTACGAGCAATGTGCTCCGGCCACTGCCACTTAAGTTTGGCGACTGTCTGAGCTATATGATACCTATGATAGTTTGTAGATATAGCCTATATCTACAAACTATCATAGGTACATGTTTTCCCCCTTCATGAGCTTGCTTAAAAAAATGCCCTATTTAAAAAAAAATACAGCACGTCCTCATTAAATGCGCTCTCAAGAAGGATAATATTAAACAAAGTTTTTAGGATTTCATACTTTCGTAGATATGAGCGTTTTTATGGAGTTAGTATACTGTTTTATATACTTATCTATTGCAAATAAAGGCCCATTTATAATAGAGATCCGCGGTTAATTATATCAACTAAAGGCGATAAAGCGTTAAAGTGAGACAGCAGGCAATAGCGGCATCTCTCTCACACCTATAGGATACTCCTTACAAATCGGTGTATATAGGCCGAATTATTAAGGAAGCTTAAAATAAATATACAAGTATTCAATAGATATAAATAGGTGAGAAAGACGACGCCTGTGCGCTTCTCACTTCGATAAAGACTAAACTTTTAAACTAGTATTTTTAAACATGACAAATATACTCTTAAGAATATAAACAAACGCCAAATAAAAGTATTTACAAGTCTTTGGATACATGAATATCTTTTATTACGAATGTAATAAAATTGGATTAATTTGAAGGGGGAAAACTAGTTTAGAAACTAGTTTTTAATATTTTTATTTAGTCTACGACCAGAATATTTCTTGGCTAATTATATGGTTATCTAAAACAGGGGTAAAACTCGCATGAATCCCGATTTTTTAATGTTTTTAATAGAATATTTTTATCGATCTGTTTTAATGTGGAAATACCACATTTTTATAAATATTGACACAAAGGTTTACAATTTATTGTGAAAGAAAAATGCAATGTGATCCACGGTAAGCAGGACTCGAACCTGCGACCCCACGTTTCCGGCGTAGTGCCCAACTGAGCTATCACATCGTTACGTCAATCACACCAAATTCTACGCTACTGGAGCGCCATCTGCGTCATACGTGTTTAAATGCTTATGCGCATTAGACATACCCTAGGATGTGCGTTTACACGCGCGATCCCCAGTCCCCATTGCCTTACAGCAAGTACAATTTTTTGCTATATTTTTATTTTGTATTTATCCAGTCTGATTGAAGCTGATTTGACATATGAACCTGTCTCAACTCCGAAAAACTGTTTCCCATCAGTAACTTTTCGCCGAATTATGCTTTTGTCCGAAGTATTTATTTCCTGACACCCGCAATATTTTTAGATTTTATAAACATCGTTTTGAAGAACCCTTTTAGGATGGGTTAGGTTTGTTTTATAACCATTCTGAAAAAATAACAGTTTAGGAAAAAAAAATAGTTTTCAGACATATTAAAATTCGGCACAAATTAACTAACAGATTAACGTTATTATATCGCGGATTATCAAAGCAATATAACTATTTTGGATAGAATTCGTGTACTAGGTATCCGTTTGCGGCGGATATTTTGCCAAAAACAGACGTCTACATAAATTGTATAATAATAAGCTCAAAAATAGAAACAGTGCGACACAGAACATTTTCTCCCTATTTAATTCCTACAATTTCATAAAGATTGGTAAAGTTTTAGAGGAAACAGACCAGACCGAAACCTCCATTTGTACAGAAAAATTAGCAGTGGTATTTCTCCTTAAGAGGCCTTATTCCTTTTGAAATTATTTTTTTTCGGTTTAGACTAATATATAGATAATTTTAACCAACTTTTTGAAGTGAATAATACTTTTCCCTGAATTCTAGGTAGTAACATAGCTATTTCATGCTTTCATTGCGTGCAGTCGAAAATTAGTTGAAAATACTAATTTTCAGCGTGAAGCTCGAGTAGTTTTTGAAACAAAAATTATCAATGAAAAATTCAAACTGTAGGTTTCAAATATATACCAATAAATCCCAATAGCCCTGTTCTAGGTAGTAACATCAATAATAAGCTAAGAAACTTGTTTGATCATAGAGAAAAATGTCTAAAACAGTCAGCATTTTAAAAGGAACAAGGCTCACTGATATGTTTGTTTGTTTTACATAGGCTTTCAAATGCTTTGCACTGATCAGTGCTTCGACATACCAAGGGTAAATAACAGAGTGACACTCGTTCCGATAATGGTCAATTTTACACAATTTATTTTACTTACATCCAAAAATACTGGTAACAGATAGCCATATTGGTTAAAATTAACCATCATTTCTCAACAAATTGTGACGATACTCGATTAAAAGTAAATATTCAGGCATTAGTAAAAAAACTAATGAAATACGGCAAACGATTGCCAAAAATACAATACAATACCTCTTTATTGCACAGGGATACAAAAAACATGATAGGTGGAAGAATAAACAGAGGTAAACAACAGGCGGTCTTATCGCTTAATAGCGATCTCTTCCAGACAACCTTTAGATGAACAAACGTTTGAATTGAGCAGGTGATGCAATAGTACAGTACGGCGGTGAATACGTGAATGCCCCAGATTGCAGAAGTTTGTGGTCCGAACCGAAGGCGAGGGCCATAAATATGCGATATGGGGCTTTACGAATTAACGCCCGTGGTTTGTCTAGAGTTTTACATCTTGCCTTGGCATCTTGCTTTCGCGTAGCGGGCAGAAAATGCCACTTACGGCCTAGGGTGACGTAAAAGAATTTTAAGCCTCAAAATTGTAAGAACCTTACAAACCAAGCAGTCCATTTTCGTGTTAGGGAATTACAAAGTTTAATAAAATAATATATCATAATCTATACGTCTTTGTACATACAATATTCAGGTAATTACGGGTAACAAACATTTATCAAGTATATAGTTTTTAGCAAGCCGCCTTATATCTCTTATAATTATAACATACAGTTGTGACTTTGCATCAGATGGATCGCATGCTTGTTTACCACTAAACGTGTACAAATCAATGCATTCGAGCGCAGCGACATTTTGTGTGTAAAATTCCATACAAAGTTTATTCTACAGTGTAGATGAAAAATCTAAACGCAAGCAATCGACTGTAATGTCACTATCTGCTTAGTCCAATGGTTGACTGATAGAGAATGGCCTATGGCATCAAGTCCTCCTTTTGTACGATATTTATATCAAATAAATCAATAATGAAAATTTTTATATGAAATACTTATTTGTTTTTTATTTTATTTTTTTATTAGAATTCTCTTGCACAATAAAAAGGTAAAAATGGCGGACTGAATGCCTTAAGGCATTCTCTACCAGTCAACAACAACGACACCGCATCGCGGCACGACGCGACGTCGTGTCGTGGAAATGAATCCAAAATCAACTTTATTTTGATGTGACAAAATTCAAAATTAAAATATAAACGTACCTGAGGAGCATAAAACTACAGTCTGACCAAAAAGAGTAGAAATTAAAAAGTGGCAATACTGTAGGGTTGTCCGTTTCTAATCAATCTAGGGAAACGGGGACGACACGTCCCGCCGAACCTAATATTCAATTTAGTTGAATTCAATCACTTATTTCACGTAGAAAAGTATCGAGAGTCTCGGACTTATTAAAACGCCTACAAAACAGGTTTTCTCACGTCGTAGAAGTCGAATATCGCTCGACTGACCGGCTCTCCTGATGATGAATCGCGTACCGATTCGAAACACGTCGAGCGACTTCTACGACGTGAGTAAACCGTTTTGTTGAATTTCAATCATTTGTTTCTTCTTTTATATATTTAGATGTCAATTAAATCTATTATTATAGTTGTTAATTCTTATATTATATTTAGATTAGACATTGTCATTTTATTTTTGGTTACATTAATGTTTGACATTTATGAAACACTACGATAGGCTTGGTACAATTTTTAGATGACCATGAAATTATATTTCTTTCGATAATGCTCACTGTTTTTTTTTTTTGTTTTTTTTAAGTCCTTGCTGTAAGGATCAATGGTTTTTCCGAAATGTTTTATGAAAGTTCGTAATAGTGGTGACTGAAGGGACATTTCCCTTCGATACCGCTTTGACACTGACATGTGTCAGAATTTGGATGGTTTCACACTGATGTGTGTCAAAATTTGGATAGTTTGACACTGACGTGTGTCAAAATTTGGATAGTTTGACACTGACGTGTCTCAGAATTTGGATGGATTGACTCTGACGTGTGTCAAAATTTGGATAGTTTGACACTGACGTTTTGGATGGATTGACTCTGACGTGTGTCAAAATTTGGATAGTTTGACACTGACATGTGTCAGAATTTGGGTGATTTGCACTGAAGTGTGTCAAAATTTCAACGGTTTGACATCGACAAGTGCCATATGTCAACATTTTTTTAAATTAAGTTTTGAAGGCAAAGAATCAGCCACTATTATTAAGAACTGTCAAATTGACAATTTAAAAACACAATTCGGAATAATCATGGTAAAGAGAAATTAATGACGTGCAGTTCGTTGACCCTTACAACAAGGACTATCGAAACAAAATACAGTTTAATAGTTTTCAAAAAAATTTATCAAACCTATTGTTGGATAAGTGACCAGTGGATAACACTGTAGGTACACTCGCCATCAGATATATCGCAGCGTATAAGCCGTTCATAAATATCGGAACACGACCCTTATTGACTGGGCGTTACAGTAGGTACGCCTTATATGCTGCGATATATCTGATGGCGACTGTACATGTATTTAATATAGCACTTACAGTGTTCTGCCTCTCAGGTACGGAAGTTTTCAATCACACGACAACGCATCGTGACACGATACGATGCCTTACTGTAATCATGTGTTAGCTTCAAACGTCAATTCAACGTTCAATATTATTTCACTCTAACACATTCGCTGCCAAGGATTTCGTAGCGCTACGCGCGTAGCCGATAACATGGGGAACTGCGTATGTAGCGGAAGCTCGCTACGAGCACTGCGCGGGCTCTCGGTGTTGAATGTGTTAAATATTTAAACGCGCAGTGATCAGTCGTTCAGACTGGGCTTCTCCTTAGTCGGCCGCTTGGGGATAAAGGAGACAGTCATTAAATCGTCCTCTTCTTGAAGCAGACAACCGTCGTTCAGTTTGTGCCTATTGAACAATCTGAAAGAATTATCACGATTAATATACAAAACTATAATACAATTAAGTTATTTAAAAGCATTTTACACGAAACAAATGCCACAAATAAATAATTTTGAATGAAAATCGGATGCAAATGTGTAACCGACTTCAACGAAAAGAAGTTTCCGAGATTTAAAGAAACCGGATCGGATGACGCTGGGCACAACTAGATACTTATACTCCATAAAAAAATATACACTCAAAATTTTACTAACGGTCTAGCTATCTTTAAGAAATCGAACACACATAAAAAAGGAACGAACATCCCGATAAACTGAGAACGTCCTTTTTTGAAGTCGTTTTTTTTATACTGTGACGGTGGCAAACAAGCATGCGGCCCGCGTGTTGTTAAGCAGTTATCGCCGCCTATCGACGCTCGCCTTTAAGAACCTATTGACTCCCCTCTTGAAGAACCGCATGCTGTAGCCCCCGGGTACCTCGGCAGGGAGCTCATTCCACATGCGGAAATTCATATCATACGTTTAACCATAGAAAGTAAATTTGCGGCATCAAACGTGGGTTCAGAACAGTAAGTGAAAAACCTTAGCAGTTACTTCCTATGATTAAACGACTTCAAAAGAGAAGTTCTGAAGAAGTATATACAAGCGGCCAGGAACTTAAAACAACACACAAACAAAACAAAGAAAAATTACACAACCGCCACCGACGAAAATACAAATTTCTTTGTTCCGTAAAAGAACACGTCGTATACGGTGTAAGCCATGGAGCCACCCTGTCAGCAAAGAATAGACTGGGGACAATCCTTCGAAGACCATTACATATTTCATTTCGATATTCCTTGGTAAGTATCTACAAACTGCAGGTCATTAATTTTTCTTTACCATGCTTTTTCCAAAAAAAAAAATTTATTGGTAATTTGACAGTTCGCAATATAATAAATAAATAATAATAATAATAAATATCGGACAACCTCACACAAATCGATCTAGTCCCAAATTAAGCTCAAGAAGGCTTGTGTTATGGGTACTAGACGACGATATACGTACTTATATAGATAAATATATACTTAAATACATAGAACAACCATGACCCAAGCACAAATATTAGAGTTCATCACACAAATATTTGCCCCGGCCGGGATTCGAACCCGGGACCGCCGGCTCAGTAGGCAGGTCTCTACAAACCGAGCCAAACGCGTCGTCAAATATCGACGGCAATAGTGTTTGCAGAAGGGTGCTTTGCCTTCGATACCCAATTATAAAAAATATAGTCGATGGTTGACAGTCGTCAATGTTAAAATTTCCACGGTTTGAGACCATTGAAATGTCAGCATTTGAATGGTTTGACATGTATCGGAATTTGCATGGTTTGACACTGACATGTGTCGGAATTTGCATAATTTGACACTGACATGTGTCAACATTTCAACGGTTTGACATTGACAAGTGTCGACCATGAACAATTTATTTTTTTAAATTGGGTATCGAAGGCAAAGGTCCCTTCAGTTAGCAATATTGCAAACTGTCAAATTGTCAATTTTTTTTTTTTTTTTTTAACCATGGTCATAAAAAAACTGACCAGAGTTTGAGTACATGAGCCCGAACATAATGGGGTTGCATCGTTTAATTGCGTTCTTAGGCCCATCCATCTCTCATCTCATCATATTTTATTGGCATCCGATTTACATAAATAAACAAAATATCACCTGAATCGAAAACCGGTGAGCACGTCAATAACTTGCAATATTTGATAACAAACAGACACCGGAACAAGTAAATAAAAAAGCGGTGTTATACTTTACTACACCCCTTTAACTTTAATTTTAATTAAGTAACTTATCCATGGTACGATGCTTTTATGAAAAGTTATTTTATTCATTTTCAATAGTACAGTCAAGGAAATTGAAACACGCAGAATTTCACCCTTATTGTCATTGATACAAGAGCGAAAGGTACGTGATTGAAATTCCTTGACTGTACATAAGACCAAAACATTTGCATGGTATACAATAGGTACACATTGATTTATAACGAGTACAAACCAATTATAAATCAACAAAAACCACAACCAATTAACCGCCACCTTGAAAAACCACAAACAAAACTCGTGAAAAACCACAAAAACTCAAAACCCAACTAAAAAAACTACACACCAACAACTAGACCTTTAACAGTGTCGACTTCCAGTCTCCGTTCTTGCTATAAGTGCGAAAGAGACATTGGACTGACATTAGTACAAGTGCGAGAGAGAAAGAATTACGAGGGTAACACTGAATATTTTTAGAAACTCTAAAATGAATCAATTTTACGATTGCAAGTCTAGAAATATGGTATTTGATGACAGCTCATATCAGCTACTCTTTATGAAACGTCAAAAATGATCTGTTAGTATGGAGTTTCTATGAAGATACTGGCACAAAACAGATAGGTACTGAAGTCAATCTACATACAAGCGCGCTCGAGCAAACGCACACATAGACATTGCTCACGGACACGTCAAGCGGATGGCACTCGCGCCCGCACTGGTCCGAACTGGTCCGGGATATCGTGTCCGCGAGCAATGTCTATGTGTGCGTTTGCTCGAGCGCGCTTGTATGTAGATTGACTTCTGTACCTATCTGTTTTGTGATACTGGCCTGTGACGTCATAAAAATCAGTAGTCAGAAAATGGCTTCTTTTTAGTTTTTGTCCAATGAGAAATAATATAAATGTCCAAAAGTCAGTGTATTTAGTGGTTTCAATAGTACATTTCATTTTCACCATAATTAAATACCTTATTCCCCACAAAAATATCAATACAAGTTACAGATAAGAAAATTAAATTGCTTTTAATAAGCAACAAAGAGTTTCAATTTTCAAATCTCAATCTTGTACTTTTTGTTTGCCAGTTCTAAAAACTTTCAGCGTTACCTTCGTATGCAAAGTTGTGAAGTCTTATACTAATATTAATATAGCATCTTAGTAAAATATCTACCATGCAAATTCATATTGATATGACTACGATATCTAATAGTATTTTATGCAATCGTTGCACAATAAAGGTTCTTAAAGTCGAGTGTCGCGTTTAGATCACGAGGCTTGCCGAGTGGCCTAAGTAAGGTACGAGATTTTAAGACCTAATTGTGTAACTATTGCATACAATACTTTTTATAGTTGCGTTATTGTGATTTTGTCTGAAATTATGAAATTATAATTGACAGATTTAAGTACGCGAGTATAAAAAAATAACATAAAAACATCAACATCAATACAGTAATGTCTTAACGTAATTACTTATAGTAGTATAATATATATATATATTTTTTTTATTTAAAATAGCCATGCATTTAACCTCGATTGCACCTGATGTTAAGCGACAATAAGGCCTAAGATGGAACATGCTTGGCTAGAAGATGCCTATTCACTCTCGACTTGAAGAGATCCAAGTTATATTTTTCAGGAAACAGGTACGCAGGAAGAGAGTTCCATTCCTTACTATTCCTTAATAGTTTCTGAACTAGTTTTAGAAGTTATGATATGGTTGCTGATTGGGCTAGAAGAGAGAACTAGGTATCTACTTAGACAAGGAACACCCGTAGCCCCAGAAGGCCGTGGGGACGCGCGTTCAAAACCCGCTTAAAGCATAAGATTTTTTAATTTCTCGCTTAGACAGTATGGGGTGCTGCTCTGGGGTACGATGGTATCCTCTTATTTTATAGAAAAACACGTCATCAAATGATTCGTTTAATAGAATTTTCATTTCAGACATTTTTTCCTCGGAAGTCAAACATTTCATGTAAGATTAAGTTAGGTTTGTGTTAACATTCCAAAATGTTTTTATGGTTTCAGAAAAGAAATGCTTTCGATGAAATAAAAAAATCGATGGAAAATTTGTCTATAAAACAAGGCTACACCCGCGGGTCACTAGTAAGCTGTCCAGCTCCTACAGTCGTATGGCGTGCTGCTCTGGGGTACGGTATACCGCGGGTCACTACTAAGCTGTCCAGCTCCTACAGCCGTATGGCGTGCTGCTCTGGGGTACAGGTCATTACTAAGCTGTCCAGCTCTCGCCGCCGTATGGCTTGCTGCTCTGGGGTACGCTATACATCGGGTCACTACTGAGCTGTCCAGTTCCTACAGCCGTATGGCGTGCTGCTCTGGGGTACAGGTCATTACTAAGCTGTCCAGCTCTCGCCGCCGTATGGCTTGCTGCTCTGGGGTACGCTATACATCGGGTCACTACTGAGCTGTCCAGTTCCTACAGCCGTATGGCGTGCTGCTCTGGGGTACAGGTCATTACTAAGCTGTCCAGCTCTCGCCGCCGTATGGCTTGCTGCTCTGGGGTACGCTATACATCGGGTCACTACTGAGCTGTCCAGTTCCTACAGCCGTATGGCATGCTGCTCTGGGGTACGGGTCACTACTAAGCTATCAAGCTCTCGCAGCCGTATGGCGTGCTGCTCTGGGGTACGGGTCACTACTAAGCTGTCCAGTTCCTACAGCCGTATGGCGTGCTGTCATGGGGTACGCTAGACGGGTCACTCACTTGGCAATGGGCGAGTTCCCGCGGTCTCCGACGTCCACTCTCTCGTCCAGCCCGCGGTGCACCGACACGCTGTCCAGCTCCTCCAGCCGTATGGACTGGAGATACTCTGGGGTTCTGAGCTGTTCTATCGTAGGTTTCTTGAAGCTGGAAGATGTTAACCAAATTTATTTATTTATTTTATTAGAAACAAACAGTCTTACATTGTTGTAGGTGATACAGTAAACTTTGCAAATTGAAGACTTACAGTTTCCTGAACAAATATATACCTTATAAACTAGAATAATCTACCCAATTGACAGTTAAAAAAAAAAACAATACAATACAATACTTTTCTCCAACTTGCTTGGAAATGTTCCCATTAATGTAGTAAAACTGGACCGCGAAATCGTTCGTTATATTTAGAAGGCGTTAATGAAAATTAAAAAAAAAATATATTATTGGCCTTAGCCGGGAAATCAATATTATTTAAATAAGACGATTAAGTAAAAAACACACCTTCCGTTTATAACGTCTCATACAAATGAGGGTAATCTTAATTTGGCCGGTTACTGCATTTTTACTTTTAATTTTTTCAAAGACTTTGATAATTCACCATACAGCCAATTGTCCACTAAATTTAAAAAATAAAAACTATTATAAACTTTTTAATTGTTCTCTGCGTTTAGTTCTTGCACTGAACATCTTTTTGCTCTGCTACTGTCAATGTATTTGAAATGTCGACAAATTTCGAATAACGGACAAACAATTTAAATAATAATCTTATATGCGGTTAATTTATTTTCATGATTCTTAGTTATTTATTAGAGATTTCTCACGAAAGTTTTAATTTTAATAATATGATGATATTTAATGAGTGAGTTGGAAATTAATAAGTGTACCAAACGTAAACAAATAAAAAATAAAATAGAAATGATTGTGTCCAAATCAATATAAAAGTTAATTTGAACTTATGATCTTCTCCGAATGATAAATATGGTATGGTTTCTAAAAAAAAACAGTGTGTTTAGAAGTTGTTAATTTAACTAAAATTTATAATTACCTATGTGCATATTTTCTGTTATTGTGTTTTCATATATATTTAATTCTTACTCATATATTTTGTTTTAAATCAAACATATGATTCGGACCCGAATTTTTTTTCCTATTCCTTAAAAAAAATAAGTACCAAATGAACTTCATGGTACTGATATATTAAATTAAAATGTAGATTGGTGATTATTTCCAAGCATATTTGGAGAAAAGCACTATACAAGCCTCGGCGGGAATGTCAGTTCGCAGATTCGTATTATTAAAGGACTCGGCTACGCCTCGTCCTTCAAAATCATACTCATCCACGAACTGACGTTTCCCGGCCTCGGCAGTAATATACTATTATTGCACACTAACAAGAAAAATATTACATGAGAAATCTTAAATTAAGCAATGGTAGACAATAGGCGGTCTTATCGCTAAAGAGGGATTTAAAACAATGGGAACAGTAATACTATAAAGGCGAAAGTTTGTGAGTGTGTTTATGTATGTTTGTTACTTCTTCACGCTCAAACGGCTGGACCAATTTTAATAAATTTTGGTATGACGCCGGATTAATACATAGGCTATTTTCATCATCATAATTTCAGCCATAGAACGGACACAGGCCTCCTCAATAGACTTTCACATGGACCGGATAGCAGCGACCCGCATCCAGCGAGTCCCCGCAACTCTAACCAGGTCATCCGGCCACCTTGCGGCTGGCCGTCCTATACTGCGTATGCTTTCTAACTATGGGCCTTTTAAGGAAGCTCAGAGTCACTCAGCGAGCTATGGAAACAGCTATGCTCGGTATTTCTCTACGAATCAGAAATGAGGAGATTCGTAGACGAACCAAGGTCATCGACATTTTTTTATCCCGAAAAAATGTAGTGTGTCCGTGGGATGAGCGGGTGAAACCGCGCGACGCAGCTAGTTCGCAACAAATGTAAAATGTTACTCACGTCTTCAGCAACAAGCTGGAGCACACGACCGACACGGAGCTCATCGCCATCGCCGCCGACGCCATCCACGGCTGGGAACAGACACGATAGCCATATTAGATTATCATCATTCCCCTGCCCTTATCATGGCATGTTTTAATTCTTCCCAAAATCGGTAACTTGTCAAAATTTCAACATTGTTTTCCTTGATTTGGGATCGAGAATTTCTTAATAACTTTTGTTTGAGCTGACTTTTTTTTAAGAAACGGAAAAAAATTAAATCTTGGCATTTGACTTAAGCTACAGTTTAAAGTACTATTTCCACCAAGCGGCCCGCAACGGATCGGTACGGAAAGAATACGAACGGATGCGGCGACAGCCGATCGTGTCCGGCAGCATGTCAACGCATACGATCGGCACCGTACGCTTGCCTGCGAACGCATCCGCACCCCTCCCTCATAAGCCAGTGAATAAAGGGGGTTTATCTTACAAACGGTCCGGTTTTGAATTTTTGATATGTTGTCTAGGATAGGATAGTTTAAATTCAAGTTCAAATTCAAAATTATTAAACTGCAAAAAGCACAATGCAAAGTCCAAATAAGACACTTTTGATTATTTTAGAAGCATGAGACATAGTACAGGGGTTTACAAATACAAATACTTACAAGTACTCTTTATTGCACACCTCATAAAATATACAGGAGAAATACTATGCAAGGCATTACAATTAGAGGTAAACAACAGGCGGTCTTATCGCTAAAAGGGTTTGCATTAGGGATGACGTGTGCAAAACACTAATTTTGTATTACCAATTTAAAGTCAGCCTGTATAATGCTTAATTCACTACATTTTTATCAGTTACCTGCAGCTGCAGCCCGAGCACGGCGAGCGCGCCGCTCGCGAGCGGGATGCCCAGCAGGTTGTACACGGACGCGAACAGGAAGTTGAGGCGCACGCGCCGCACGCACGCGCGCGACAGCGACAGGCACGCCGCCACGTCCAGCAGGTCGTTCTGGGGACAAATATCGTTCATTGAAAACTGCAGCTCACGACGGAAGCGGATTTGAGACAAAGTCAAAGTTCTTTTATTTGCTAGAATCATGGTACATGCGGATGACAAATATTACAAAAGAACAACACAATTCACCATAGCAATGGCATGCAAATTTAAAATTTTACATTAACAGATTACTCATTGATAAGATAATATAATAATCATTAAATTCAATTACCAGATTTTCAATTAATATAGGAATATAATTTATATGTCAATGTGAAATTTATGAATCACGTGTCAAAATATTCTTTCAAATTATAAAAAACATTTTTCTATGAGCCATAATCGAAGTTTATATAAAAATAATTTATAAGGCAATGTTCTTAATTCTAAAGGAAGATTATTGTATTTTTTTTCTGACATTATAAAGCAATTTTTACTGTGCAATGCTGATTTTGTAACAGTGCGTTTAACTTTAAACAAATCTCTACTACGTAAACTTGGATTTTGTACTGGTTTGGAAAACATCTCTGGATTACCTCTTACAAATTTAGCATGTTCAAATATAAAAATACCCGTTAAAGTCAATATATTGAGCCTTTTTAATAACGGTCTACACGAGACCATTGGACCAACACCACATACCGCACGGACACATCTTTTTTGAACAAAAAACCAAATTCCATTTTGGTGTCTCGTATCGACCAAAATGCGAAGAAGAGATCAGTGAAGCGACCTTCCGGTGGCTTCTATTGAAATGTCAATCTTGGGGACGTCATTGTCATTCTATACTCATTTCAAACACTGACTCTAAATTGCTGCATAAAATCGCCACGTCGGTGCCGCTGGCGATGCTGAGTCGTCCACTCCGTCAGTCCCCTGTCACAACAACAACACCAGCTCTCACCCGCATGAGCACGAGGTCGGCGGCCTCGACGGCCACGTCGGTTCCGCTGGCGATGCTGAGTCGTCCACTCCGTCAGTCCCCTGTCACAACAACAACACCAGCTCTCACCCGCATGAGCACGAGGTCGGCGGCCTCGACGGCCACGTCGGTTCCGCTGGCGATGCTGAGTCGTCCACTCCGTCAGTCCCCTGTCACAACAACAACACCAGCCCTCACCCGCATGAGCACGAGGTCGGCGGCCTCGACGGCCACGTCGGTTCCGCTGGCGATGCTGAGTCGTCCACTCCGTCAGTCCCCTGTCACAACAACAACACCAGCTCTCACCCGCATGAGCACGAGGTCGGCGGCCTCGACGGCCACGTCGGTTCCGCTGGCGATGCTGAGTCGTCCACTCCGTCAGTCCCCTGTCACAACAACAACACCAGCTCTCACCCGCATGAGCACGAGGTCGGCGGCCTCGACGGCCACGTCGGTTCCGCTGGCGATGCTGAGTCGTCCACTCCGTCAGTCCCCTGTCACAACAACAACACCAGCTCTCACCTGCATGAGCACGAGGTCGGCCGCCTCGACGGCCACGTCGGTGCCGCTGGCGATGCTGTCGTCCACTCCGTCAGTACCCTGTCACAACAACAACACAAGCTCTCACCCGCATGAGCACGAGGTCGGCGGCCTCGACGGCCACGTCGGTGCCGCTGGCGATGCTGAGTCGTCCACTCCGTCAGTCCCCTGTCACAACAACAACACCAGCTCTCACCCGCATGAGCACGAGGTCGGCGGCCTCGACGGCCACGTCGGTTCCGCTGGCGATGCTGAGTCGTCCACTCCGTCAGTCCCCTGTCACAACAACAACACCAGCTCTCACCTGCATGAGCACGAGGTCGGCCGCCTCGACGGCCACGTCGGTGCCGCTGGCGATGCTGAGTCGTCCACTCCGTCAGTCCCCTGTCACAACAACAACACCAGCTCTCACCCGCATGAGCACGAGGTCGGCGGCCTCGACGGCCACGTCGGTGCCGCTGGCGATGCTGAGTCGTCCACTCCGTCAGTCCCCTGTCACAACAACAACACCAGCTCTCACCCGCATGAGCACGAGGTCGGCGGCCTCGACGGCCACGTCGGTGCCGCTGGCGATGCTGAGTCGTCCACTCCGTCAGTCCCCTGTCACAACAACAACACCAGCTCTCACCCGCATGAGCACGAGGTCGGCGGCCTCGACGGCCACGTCGGTGCCGCTGGCGATGCTGAGTCGTCCACTCCGTCAGTCCCCTGTCACAACAACAACACCAGCTCTCACCCGCATGAGCACGAGGTCGGCGGCCTCGACGGCCACGTCGGTGCCGCTGGCGATGCTGAGTCGTCCACTCCGTCAGTCCCCTGTCACAACAACAACACCAGCTCTCACCCGCATGAGCACGAGGTCGGCGGCCTCGACGGCCACGTCGGTGCCGCTGGCGATGCTGAGTCGTCCACTCCGTCAGTCCCCTGTCACAACAACAACACCAGCTCTCACCCGCATGAGCACGAGGTCGGCGGCCTCGACGGCCACGTCGGTGCCGCTGGCGATGCTGAGTCGTCCACTCCGTCAGTCCCCTGTCACAACAACAACACCAGCTCTCACCCGCATGAGCACGAGGTCGGCGGCCTCGACGGCCACGTCGGTGCCGCTGGCGATGCTGAGTCGTCCACTCCGTCAGTCCCCTGTCACAACAACAACACCAGCTCTCACCCGCATGAGCACGAGGTCGGCGGCCTCGACGGCCACGTCGGTGCCGCTGGCGATGCTGAGTCGTCCACTCCGTCAGTCCCCTGTCACAACAACAACACCAGCTCTCACCCGCATGAGCACGAGGTCGGCGGCCTCGACGGCCACGTCGGTGCCGCTGGCGATGCTGAGTCGTCCACTCCGTCAGTCCCCTGTCACAACAACAACACCAGCTCTCACCCGCATGAGCACGAGGTCGGCGGCCTCGACGGCCACGTCGGTGCCGCTGGCGATGCTGAGTCGTCCACTCCGTCAGTCCCCTGTCACAACAACAACACCAGCTCTCACCCGCATGAGCACGAGGTCGGCGGCCTCGACGGCCACGTCGGTGCCGCTGGCGATGCTGAGTCGTCCACTCCGTCAGTCCCCTGTCACAACAACAACACCAGCTCTCACCCGCATGAGCACGAGGTCGGCGGCCTCGACGGCCACGTCGGTGCCGCTGGCGATGCTGAGTCGTCCACTCCGTCAGTCCCCTGTCACAACAACAACACCAGCTCTCACCCGCATGAGCACGAGGTCGGCGGCCTCGACGGCCACGTCGGTGCCGCTGGCGATGCTGAGTCGTCCACTCCGTCAGTCCCCTGTCACAACAACAACACCAGCCCTCACCCGCATGAGCACGAGGTCGGCGGCCTCGACGGCCACGTCGGTGCCGCTGGCGATGCTGAGTCGTCCACTCCGTCAGTCCCCTGTCACAACAACAACACCAGCCCTCACCCGCATGAGCACGAGGTCGGCGGCCTCGACGGCCACGTCGGTGCCGCTGGCGATGCTGAGTCGTCCACTCCGTCAGTCCCCTGTCACAACAACAACACCAGCCCTCACCCGCATGAGCACGAGGTCGGCGGCCTCGACGGCCACGTCGGTGCCGCTGGCGATGCTGAGTCGTCCACTCCGTCAGTCCCCTGTCACAACAACAACACCAGCCCTCACCCGCATGAGCACGAGGTCGGCGGCCTCGACGGCCACGTCGGTGCCGCTGGCGATGCTGAGTCGTCCACTCCGTCAGTCCCCTGTCACAACAACAACACCAGCCCTCACCCGCATGAGCACGAGGTCGGCGGCCTCGACGGCCACGTCGGTGCCGCTGGCGATGCTGAGTCGTCCACTCCGTCAGTCCCCTGTCACAACAACAACACCAGCCCTCACCCGCATGAGCACGAGGTCGGCGGCCTCGACGGCCACGTCGGTGCCGCTGGCGATGCTGAGTCGTCCACTCCGTCAGTCCCCTGTCACAACAACAACACCAGCCCTCACCCGCATGAGCACGAGGTCGGCGGCCTCGACGGCCACGTCGGTGCCGCTGGCGATGCTGAGTCGTCCACTCCGTCAGTCCCCTGTCACAACAACAACACCAGCCCTCACCCGCATGAGCACGAGGTCGGCGGCCTCGACGGCCACGTCGGTGCCGCTGGCGATGCTGAGTCGTCCACTCCGTCAGTCCCCTGTCACAACAACAACACCAGCCCTCACCCGCATGAGCACGAGGTCGGCGGCCTCGACGGCCACGTCGGTGCCGCTGGCGATGCTGAGTCGTCCACTCCGTCAGTCCCCTGTCACAACAACAACACCAGCCCTCACCCGCATGAGCACGAGGTCGGCGGCCTCGACGGCCACGTCGGTGCCGCTGGCGATGCTGAGTCGTCCACTCCGTCAGTCCCCTGTCACAACAACAACACCAGCCCTCACCCGCATGAGCACGAGGTCGGCGGCCTCGACGGCCACGTCGGTGCCGCTGGCGATGCTGAGTCGTCCACTCCGTCAGTCCCCTGTCACAACAACAACACCAGCCCTCACCCGCATGAGCACGAGGTCGGCGGCCTCGACGGCCACGTCGGTGCCGCTGGCGATGGCGATGCCCACGTCCGCCTGCGCCAGCGCCGGCGAGTCGTTCACGCCGTCACCCACCTGTCACATCACAGACAATACAATACAAATAAAAACAAAAAAAATAAAGTAGCTGGTCATCATGAGACCCTCGTTTAATGAGTGATATAGAAAATGCTATTAAAACTGAATCTAAAAACAAAATTTGGAATTCCTAGCTTCAATAATTTGAAAGCCGGTCACTTGTTCCACTAAAAGCTGAATATCTTAGAGATGAGAGTTCCAATTTTTATCAAACAACGATAATAAACATCTCGACAAAGGCTTTCAACTAAAAAACAAAGCAACACTCAAATCGGTCCAGCCGTTTGAGCGTGAATAAGAAACAAAAATAGACATAAACACACTCACAAACTTTTGCCTTTGTGATATTAATGTGATAACTCACCATGGCTACTTTCTGTCCTTGCTCCTGCAGTTTCTGTATCTTGGCCACCTTGTGCGAGGGCAGCACCTCCGCGTACACCTTGTTGATGCCCACCTTATGAAACAGACCAATATGGTATTTGAATATAGTAAATTATTTGTCGATGTAACTGTCTTTCGGTCCAGATGGTCATAATAAAATCCTCTGTCAGACAACTTAACACTTGAGGTTTATTTGGTGGCATGGCATCGAAGACCATTAAATTATATATATTTTGTAAGTCCTTGCTGTAAGGATCTGCACGGACGACGCAGCGTGGGTAGGCCCCCACAAGGTGGACTGACCTGGTGAAGGTCGTTGGAGTCCGCTGGAGGCGGGTGGCGCAGGACCGGTCATGGTGGCGTTCTCTGGGGAAGGCCTATGTCCATCAATGGACGTCTTTAGGCTGATGATGATGATAACAGTTCTCTGGGAAGGCCTATGTCCAGCAGTGGACGTCTTAGCAGATGTTTTGGAGTAGTAGGGCCTCGTGCAGGGTCCGTCCGGATTGTTACTACCGTCTTGCCTGCTAACCCACCGCCAAACAGCAATGTTCGCATTGTTGTTCCGGTGTGGGGGTAAGATAGCCGGTGAAATTACTAGCATAGAGGCATTCTATCTTCGTCCTCCGGGTAGGCAAGCACTTGTGACTCCTCTGGTGTTGCAGGTGTTTATGGGCGACGGTAATCGCGCACCATCAGGCGATACGTTTGCTCGTTTGCCCCCTATGACATAAAAAGAAAAAAAAGATGATGATAACACGCACCTGTCTCGCGATGGCGACGGCCGTCTTTCTGTTGTCGCCGGTGAGCAGACACACCTCCAGCCCCATCTTCTTGAGACAGTACACCGCTAGATGCGCCTCAGGCTTTACTTCGTCCGACACGCCTATCGTACACACTAGTTGATCTGCAATAAGTAAATAAAGAAATACATTTATTCGTGACATGACCATAAGACATAATTACATAAAGGGTGTGACAGAAATTATATATAAAAAAAAAAGAATAAACAACTAAGTGAATCAACTTTTAAGTGCACCTTGTTGCTATGGTTACGCAAAATTTGTCCCTCGGACAACCTAAGCATTTTTCTATGAAACAGTATGAAGATGTCACTTGGACAACGGGGACAGAGTAAACAACACAAAAAGTTGATTCACCCATGAAACATGTTATGTCTCTTTTTTTAAGGTGGGTACACCATAATTTTCATTTAAACCATTAATACAAAGATCAAAGCTTAAAGAAAAGTTGAAAAAGGAGCTACCTGGTAAAAATTCGTCAGGTCTACCTGGAGCTATGTTAGCGAAATGGTTAACGCGCTGGACCGGTAATCCAGAGGTTCCGGGTTCGATTGCCAATCTCTTCCACCAGGTAGCTCCTTTTTCAATTTTTCTTTAAGCTTTGATCTTTGTATTAATGGTTTTTTCATGAATTTTTCATCAATTTCGCTACCCAATGGTTGTCAGGAAGAGATCGCTTTTTCGATAAGACTGCCTGTCGTCTACCTTTATGTATAAATTGTTCTATTTAGTTTTTATTCAATTAAAAATAGTAAAACGTCCACAAGTTAGTAGTTTATTTGGTTCCGCGTATTTATGAACGTATGTTTAGTGGTTTCAATTACATAACTAATATTCATAAACAGGTTTATTCACGTCGAAGAAGTCGCACAACACGTTCCGTTGGCTGCCGCGACTGATCGGCTCCCCTGATGATGAATCGAGTACCGATTCATACATATTGAGCGAAATTCGACTTCTACGACGTGAGTAAACCCGTTTATGCGTTTTAATATGTCCGAGACTCACAATAGTTTTCAATGTAAAATACATAAGTTTCACTACAGCGTATTGACATTGGTTAAAGCTTGGTACATCCTTACCGTTGATCGCCGCCAGCACAGCGGTTCTCCCGAGCTGCTCGTCTGCGTTCAATGCTTCCTGGACACGCCTCCCCACTTTCACTCCGTTCCGGGACATCCACTCCCTGTTGCCTATCAGCACCACCACTTCCTGGGAAGAGATAAATAAATAGATATCGGACAAACTTACGCGAATCGATTATTATTCTGCACCACTTACTAAATTCAAACATTAATTTTAACTACTCCGTTACCTACAGGTTGTCTGGAAGATATCGCTATTTAGCGATAAGGCCGCTTGTTGTTTACCTCTGTAATATATCTCATGTTGGGTTGTCTATTCCTTAAATGAATTGATTAATGGCCTATTTATAAAGGAATAAATTCATGGTCTATTTATGAATGAATAGATTCATGGCTTATTTATGAATGAATTGATACTTGGTCTATTTATGAATGAATTGATTCATGGTCTTTTTAAGAATGAATTGATTCATAGCCCATTTAAAAATGAATCGATTCATGGTCTATTTATGAATGAATTGATGCTTGGTCTATTTATGAATGAAGTGATTCATGGTCATTTTAATAATGAATTGATTCATGACCCATTTTATGAATGAATTGATTCATGGTCTATTTCAGAATGAATAGATTCATGGTCTATTTACGAATGAATAGATTCATAGTCTATTTACGAATGAATAGATTCATGGTCTATTTATGAATGAAAATAATTCATGGCATATTTATAAATTTTATTCACGGCCTATTTTTGATTGAAATAACAGAACCATTAAACTTTTCGCTTCTCTAGATACTCTTTATCGCATACTTCAAACATCAAGGAATAGAACAACACAACACAACATGAGATACATCAAAATAACAGAGGTAAACAACAGGCGGTCTTATCGCTAAACAGCGAGCTCTTCCAGACAATCGGTTGCTACGTAAGCACCTGCTCGAACAAGAGCTCGTGTCCATCATCCAGTATATGCAGTAGACATTTCATCGTATTTATTATTATATTATAATATATAATATACATCTTATAGTATGTAAATATATGTATCATTGTATTTATGGTAAAGTTATATAATATACATTTATTCACTTGTATCTTAGATGCTTTCCGAACGATTAATTTTCTACTCTGCGACCACTTTAAGCATCTCTGTTTGGCCCTATGGTTGACTGGTAGAGAATGCCATTTTTTTTCTTTTTAGGGTTCCGTACCCAAAGGGTAAAAACGGGACCCTATTACTGAGACTTCGCTGTCCGTCCGTCCGTCCGTCCGTCTGTCACCAGGCTGTATCTCAAGAACGGTGATAGCTAGGCAGTTTAAATTTTCACAGATGATGTATTTCTATTGCCGCTATAACAACAAATACTAAAAATAAAATAAAATAAATATTAAAGGGGAGCTCCCATACAACAAACTTGTTATAGATTATACATATATATATATATATATAGGTAGGTACGGGACCCTTCATGCGCGAGTCGGACTCGCACTTGCCCAATTTTTTTAATAAACCGTGCATACTTGTTCGTCAACCGCACATACCTGTTCGTCAACCGCACATACCTGTTCGTCAACCGTACATACCTGTTCGTCAACCGCACATACCTGTTCGTCAACCGTACATACCTGTTCGTCAACCGCACATACCTGTTCGTCAACCGCACATACCTGTTCGTCAACCGCACATACCTGTTCGTCAACCGTACATACCTGTTCGTCGGACGGTATGAGCGCGCTGAGGCGGCGCTGCGCCTGCGCGGAGCTGAGCGCCGCGTCGCCCTCGCCGCCCACCACTTCCACTGGCACGCCGGCGATCATGAACGTCGATCCTGCTCTGTTCAAAACAAAAAAAAAAACATGATAATGTTATTAAAACTATCGTGAGACATCTTTACTAATTATAAAAACGGTATAAACTCACGTAAAAATTGTCAGGAACGGCCCGACATGTTTCGAACTCATTTGGAGCATTTCATCAGGGGTAGCTATTGTTATTTATGGTAACTAAATACTTATGTATTGTCTTGTGTCTATGGCTGTATGATTAAAAAAGATACAAATAAATGTCACTTTGGTAACGGAAAGCCTGTGTTTCAAGTGCTATTAGGTAGGGTGCTTTAGCGTAGCATGTCGGATGGATGTCGGGCCGTTCCTGACAATTTTTACGTGAGTTTATACCGTTTTTAGGGTTCCGTACCCAAAGGGTAAAAACGGGACCCTATTACTGAGACTTCGCTGTCCGTCCGTCCGTCCGTCCGTCCGTCCGTCCGTCCGTCTGTCACCAGGCTGTATCTCAACAACGGTGATAGCTAGACAGTTGAAATTTTCACAGATGATGTATTTCTATTGCCGCTATAACAACAAATACTAAAAATAAAATAAAATAAATATTTAAGGGGGGCTCCCATACAAAAAACTTGTTAATTATAGATTATATATATGTAGAGGTACGGAACCCTTCATGCGCGAGTCGGGCTCGCACTTGCCCATTTTTATAATTAGTAAAAAACACGATCATCATATATTTGGGTCAATCAACTATTTTCTGCCACTCGTTGCCATGGTGATGCCTCTGGGTTACTTTTTAAAACTACGATTTTCCGTGTTTATATTTAGCAAAATCTTTGCAATTTAAGCAGTTATAAGCCCATTCTTATGTAGACTATCTCCTGACAATACCAGTAATATCAATTATCAACAGTTTTCTTAGAAATGTAATCACTATTATCCCCTGGGTCACGGACAGAATAACAGCAAGAAAAAGTTGATCCACCCATAGGGTTATCAATTTGAAACACTAATTCTTGTTTCCCACCTGTAACGTTATCATAAAGCCAGTTTTTTTTCAAAACCAAAATCTTTCAAAATAATTATAAACAGACCTAACCTAATGGGTTCTTTGAGCGATATTTATAAAATCCTGAAAATATTATGCGTTCCAGGAAAAAAAATCGGATAAATGAAAATTTGGCAAATCCTTGACAAATCGCGACTGACATTTAATAATGCAAATATATGACGTATGCACATTATTGCCATATGAAAGCTGTTTGTAGCGCCACTGTAGGAATAGAGTTACTACAATTCTACTAATTAGAAAACACGCCTTTTTAACAAAAATCAATATATATATTACAATTTTACATTGACAATAATAAGATTGACAAAACATCATGACACACATGGTAAATAGACAGTCTTAGAATTAAGTAACCTTTTTCGTACTGTAATCAGGTTTCGCCACATCAGCCCCCCCTGAGACCTTTAGGGTCGATAGAAATCAGGGAAACGCACACACCGACCAGAACTTCAAAATTTGCTCAAAAATGGTACACCTTTTTACAGTACGAAAAGGGTTACGCCACACCGCTTGCAAGGCTATAGCTTCGGAAATCTTTTTTTATAACGGCACAACATAGTGGCTCCACTTCGCCGGATGGTAAGCAAAAAGTGGAGCCCAAGTCGCAATGGCAGGAAAGAAACATTTTTAACAAAAAAAAAAACCGGCCAAGTGCGAGTCGGACTCGCGCACCGAGGGTTCCGTACAAACACTTTCCATCCCTAAGTGGTTAAGTTAAGTTTGCACCTGGTTTGTATAGCGCCCCATATAAATTAGGTGCAAAGTTAGGTATTACAAAAACAACTTACTAGATCTCGTTCAAAACAATTTTCGTTGGTAGTTTTTATAGTAATGTACATCATATATTTTTTTTAGATTTTTCATTTTCTTATTTTAGAAGTTAGAGGGGGGGGGGGGGGGGACCAACTTTTTTCCACTTTGGAAGCGTCTGTCACGCAAACTATACGGTTTAGAAAAAAAATATTTTAGAAACCTCGATATCATTTTTGAAGACCTATCCATAGATACCCCACACGTATGTGTTTGATGAAAAAAACATTTTTGAGTTTCAGTTCTATGTATGGGGACTTATTCTTATTCTTATAAGGGTTCCGTTTTTTGCCATTTGGCTACGGAACCCTAAAAACCGACAAAAAAAAATAAAAGTTAAAAATACCCCGGTCATGTGCAGATTATATTTGAATCACCTTTTGCAGTCGGTGCCAAACATCACCATGCCAAACCACGCAATACGGTGTTTGACTATAGTGAATATAAATTGTGTCATTGAAACCACTAAACACACATTAAAAAATACGCGGAACCAAATAAACTACCACTAACTTTTGGACATTATACTATTTTTAATTGTACAATAACTAAAAAGAAGACGTGTTTTGACTAGTGACTTTTATGACGTCACATGCCTGTATCATCATAGAAACTTCATACTAACAGATCGTTTTTGACATTTCATAAAGAGTGGCTGATTTGAGCTGTCATCATACCGTATTATTACTATGAAAACAGATGCCGCGCAAGTTTACGTGAGGTTTGGCACCGACTTCAAAAGTTGATTCAAATGTAGTCTGTACACGACCGGGTTATTTCTCGTTTTTCTTTTTTTTTGAAGTCGGTCCTTTTAGTCGACCTTGCACGATATTGAAAGGTCTTTGTCACGCGTCAAAGAGTCGCGTCGTCACAGTTATGCTAGTTTATTTTTTTGTGTGAAGCCTGAGTCTCTCGAGTGTACTGAGGCGATCTTGGAAAGCGGGTGGAGTCGCCTGAGGGGAGCGGGGGTAACAGTGGACACTCACTCATATTTGGGCCGGTCGCCGGCGGGCGCGGACGAAACCCGCACGCGCGCGCGGAGACCGCAACCCGGAGCCGCGATGAACCCCGCGCACGGCAGCGGCGCCGCCTCACCCAACACGCTACGGCAGAACTTCACTATCGCTGGAACAGATAACCTTCACATCAAAATCTCAAATGTAGTAGGTACCCGCAAAACTACATACTCGAAAAACTCTTACTTAAAAAATGGAACACTATATTTTTGACGAGGTAACGTTTTATAAGTCGATGAACGTTGGCTGCACGCACGGAAAAGCATGACTCATTATCACGTTCCGCCTGAGCCGAGCGTGCGAGCGAGAGCGCGGAACAAGCGATAGAGAGGCACGATCGGCCGAAGCGTTCGGCTTGTGACGCATCTATCTCTCTTCAACTCCATCGGCCAGCATACCTACAATATCTTGTAAAATTATCGTCCGTAAATCGACTTTACAGACAACTATTTTTACTTTGGGGATAAAAAGTAGCCTATATGTTAATCCAGGGTGTCAGCTACCTCCAAAATTCATTAAAATTGAGCCAACCGTTTGCGCGTGAAGAAGTAACAAACTGCATACACATGAACACACCCACAAACTTTCGCCTTTATAATGTTATTGTGATTTTTACCCAACTATGATAGTCACGGTAGTGCTGGTCACACTGACAATGTCACACTCACCAGAGGCGATGGGGTGCTCCGAGTTGAGTTCAGCAACAGGGACACCTTGGTCACGGTAGTGCTGGTCACACTGACAATGTCACACTCACCAGAGGCGATGGGGTGCTCCGAGTTGAGTTCAGCAACAGGGACACCTTGGTCACGGTAGTGCTGGTCACACTGACAATGTCACACTCACCAGAGGCGATGGGATGCTCCGAGTTGAGTTCAGCAGACAGGATGCAGGCGAGCACCTCGTGCAGAGAGTCGGAGCAGCCAGTCAACAGGGACACCTTGGTCACGGTAGTGCTGGTCACACTGACAATGTCACACTCACCAGAGGCGATGGGGTGCTCCGAGTTGAGTTCAGCAGACAGGATGCAGGCGAGCACCTCGTGCAGAGAGTCGGAGCAGCCAGTCAACAGGGACACCTTGGTCACGGTAGTGCTGGTCACACTGACAATGTCACACTCACCAGAGGCGATGGGGTGCTCCGAGTTGAGTTCAGCAACAGGGACACCTTGGTCACGGTAGTGCTGGTCACACTGACAATGTCACACTCACCAGAGGCGATGGGGTGCTCCGAGTTGAGTTCAGCAGACAGGATGCAGGCGAGCACCTCGTGCAGAGAGTCGGAGCAGCCAGTCAACAGGGACACCTTGGTCACGGTAGTGCTGGTCACACTGACAATGTCACACTCACCAGAGGCGATGGGGTGCTCCGAGTTGAGTTCAGCAACAGGGACACCTTGGTCACGGTAGTGCTGGTCACACTGACAATGTCACACTCACCAGAGGCGATGGGGTGCTCCGAGTTGAGTTCAGCAACAGGGACACCTTGGTCACGGTAGTGCTGGTCACACTGACAATGTCACACTCACCAGAGGCGATGGGGTGCTCCGAGTTGAGTTCAGCAGACAGGATGCAGGCGAGCACCTCGTGCAGAGAGTCGGAGCAGCCAGTCAACAGGGACACCTTAGCGACGGCGGTGCTGCCGCGCGTTATCGTGCCGGTCTTGTCGAAGATCACCGTTTTCACCTGGGAAATGAATGAATGAATGAATGAAATTTCTTTCTTTATTTCTGACTATTAGATAAAGAAAACCTATCGTTGCGGAACAACACTAATTGTCGAGCGCTAGTTGCACATCACTACGGCGTTTGACAGTTCGCTTCGAGTAATAAGTTTAATAATTTTATCTTGACACGTTTATGACATTTTTATTTTTAATTTTGATAATGATTTTGTTCCACACGTTTGTAATATTTACCTACACGTAAGTTAGTTAAGGTCCTTTTTATTGTTTAATTTTATGTATTATTTCAAACACGATTGATATTGTTCAATGAAATAAATAAATGAAATGAAATGATAAAACCGTGCTCTTGCTGAATAAATATTTAAGGAAATAGTTTGTGCTGTTTGTGTTTAATAGGACATAATACAATTCATAGAATATAAATAGAATAGAATGAAAATAATCGTTAACATTCACAAAGTGGACAACACATGTAACTAGTGTATTTTGTTTCGACATTTGCATCGTGTGCATAGGTACACGTTTTGTTGTTCCTTCACCCTTCCCGCACCAATAATGTATCTGTTTGGCCTTGCGGTTGACTTGTAGAGAATGCCTCATGGCGTTAAGTCCGCCATTTGTACTTTTACTTTTGTATTTTGTGCAATGAAGTTTAAATAAATAAAATATATAATTAATAACACATATTAGAAACAAAATAAACATAGCAAATTAGTAGGGTCTTATATCTAAGGTAAAATAAAAAATAAAGGTCATAGTAAAAACGCGGTTTTCCTGAGTGAGAAACAAGTAAGGTAGATCGCCAATAACTGGCCAAGTTATACTAAAATAAATAGGCATGATGATTTTTTTTTTGAGGATGTCAATCGATTCTATTTTTTATTGGGATCAAATGTCTAACTACACTTAGACTGCTCTAACAGTCAGAAATGATCATCAAGTTGAATCGCAAGTGATAAGTAGTCATCGAAGTCCATAGACACTTGCAATGGCACAAGCATCATCTACTGATATGTAGATCGCTTTCCTTCGACCATTTTCACTTCTTCACCTCTACACGTCTGTACTTTATTACTTTTCCTTCTTGAAAACCCTTGTTCATTTATTCATTCAATCACTAATATCATTCACTCATTCCTTTATATCGTTCGCGGATTTATTCATTCATTTAATCACTAATATCATTCACTCATTCCTTTATATCGTTCGCGGATTTATTCATTCATTTAATCATTAATATCATTCACTCATTACTTTATATCGTTCACGGATTTATTCATGCATCTAATAGTATCAAACAAACGTGTATTTTACCGTTTAAGAAACTATATATATATATATCTTTAAAAATTCCAAGTTTTATGTGCATTATTCAAAGGGTTCGCCCCTTATACCAGCAGCCTGTTCCGTGCACCGACACCACTCACCACCACCACGGCGGTGGGCGTGGCTTAACCCAATGCACAAGCGATAGCGAACACTGACAAGGCGAAATAGACCGCCATCCATCTAGTATACCATCTACTATACATTCATATTACCCGTCATCTATAGATCAGATCATTTGATCTGGTTCTGGTTGCAGACAAGATTGTCTGCACACAAATCAACCTAGTCACAAATTAAGCTCAAGAAGGCTTGTGTTACGGGTACTAGGCGACGATATGCATACTTACACAGATAAGTTAATACTTAAATACATAGAACATCTATGACCCAGGCACAAATATTCGTGTTGCGTGCGATGTGAACGTCCTACCAGCTCAGTAGACAGCTCAAATCAAATCAAAATCAAAACGATTATTCTGTAAGTAGGCCACAAGGGCAATTTCTCATGTCTAAATCTGAATCTTCCAGCGTGACACAAGAGGAGACCGCCGTTGGGAAGAAAGCCGAAAGAAACTCAACTGTCCGTTATTTATTCATCACTTATACTTAAAAATGCTGCTTTAATACTGCGCCAACCGCGTCCTTACATAGATTCCCGCAAGCTACCATGGAAAAAAAAAAAAAAAAGACTTACATAGATAGATGTCATACCTTATGAACATTCTCCAACGGCTCGGCCCCTTTGACGAGCAGCCCGTTCCTGGCGCCGACACCGCTCGCCACCATGACGGCGGTGGGCGTGGCCAGCCCGAGCGCGCACGGGCACGCGATGTCTTACCTTATGAGCATTCTCCAACGGCTCGGCCCCTTTGACGAGCAGCCCGTTCCTGGCGCCGACACCGCTCGCCACCATGACGGCGGTGGGCGTGGCCAGCCCGAGCGCGCACGGGCACGCGATGTCTTACCTTATGAGCATTCTCCAACGGCTCGGCCCCTTTGACGAGCAGCCCGTTCCTGGCGCCGACACCGCTCGCCACCATGACGGCGGTGGGCGTGGCCAGCCCGAGCGCGCACGGGCACGCGATGTCTTACCTTATGAGCATTCTCCAACGGCTCGGCCCCTTTCACGAGCAGCCCGTTCCTGGCGCCGACACCACTCGCCACCATGACGGCGGTGGGCGTGGCCAGCCCGAGCGCGCACGGGCACGCGATGTCTTACCTTATGAGCATTCTCCAACGGCTCGGCCCCTTTGACCAGCAGCCCGTTCCTGGCGCCGACACCACTCGCCACCATGACGGCGGTGGGCGTGGCCAGCCCGAGCGCGCACGGGCACGCGATGTCTTACCTTATGAGCATTCTCCAACGGCTCGGCCCCTTTGACCAGCAGCCCGTTCCTGGCGCCGACACCACTCGCCACCATGACGGCGGTGGGCGTGGCCAGCCCGAGCGCGCACGGGCACGCGATGTCTTACCTTATGAGCATTCTCCAACGGCTCGGCCCCTTTGACCAGCAGCCCGTTCCTGGCGCCGACACCACTCGCCACCATGACGGCGGTGGGCGTGGCCAGCCCGAGCGCGCACGGGCACGCGATGTCTTACCTTATGAGCATTCTCCAACGGCTCGGCCCCTTTGACCAGCAGCCCGTTCCTGGCGCCGACACCACTCGCCACCATGACGGCGGTGGGCGTGGCCAAACCGAGCGCGCACGGGCACGCTATCGCGAGCACGGAGAGAGCGAAGTGGAACGCCGTCTGCACGATCAGCTCCCAGTCAGAGAACCCGGAGTTGAGGTACGAGTCCTGTCGACAATGTACATGGGTTGAATAATCATCATCATTATCATCATCATCATCGTCATCAACGTCATCGTCATCGCCATCATCATCATCATCATCATCATCATCATCATCATCATCGTCATCATCATCATCACAATCATCATTATCATATTAGCCGCCGACGTGCACTGCTGGACAAAGGCCTTCCTCAAAGTTCTCCAAAACGATCGGTCTTGCCCTCATCCAATTTCTGCCCGCAATCCTAACCAGGTCGTTGGTCCAACTTGTTGATGGCCTTCCCACGGTGCGACTTTCTGCCACAACGGCCATTGGTTCTACGAATGTGCCCCGCCCACTGCATCTAGCAAGGAAGGGTATCCAACTGTCCGACTCCCATTTAATTCATTTTGATATATGTTATAGAGTAGTCTAAAATAGCACACGTATTGTTTTTGGCTGCCCAAGTTCAACCTATAATATATAGAAAAAGGACAGTTTTTGACAGCACACAATTAAGTACTTACAGGCATGATTCTTTTTATTACGTCTACATTAATGGCACCAGTGATTATCCAACAAATTAACGTTAGTAGAGACAGCAAGACGACTAGTGGTACGAAGTACCTGCGAAAAAAAATACAAAATTAAAAAATATTCACATTGTTACAAGTTTTGTGCTTCATAATGAGGTGTTATGTAATAAGTAAATAATTAAGGTTATGAGGTTTCGGAAATTCGGGTAGAAATTTAGCTAAAGTTGACAAAATCCTATTGATATCTCACTCATACGTCAAACAAAGCCGCCTATACCTACAACTGAACGACAAAGCCGCCGCCAAAGTTTAGGTAAATATCTAACCGAATTTCCGATCCCTGTTCATAATCGTAATTATTTACTTTTTACATAACACTATCATACTAGTATTATAACGGCGAAATTTTGTGGGTATGATTGTACGTTTGTTACTTCTTCACGCTCAAATGGCTGGACCAATTTTAATAAAATTTGGTATGGTGGGAGCTGACACCCTGGATTGACACATATATCATTATTATAAACACGCTTTATACATATATTATATTCATTGTTTAATAATTTCAGTCATGTTATAAAATTGTGCCGCTTGCAACCATTTTTTTTTGTCTATTCACTACAAGAATAAATAAGTATATATATTTAGAATAATTATGAATTAATGCATTTGCTTAAACTCTTTATTGTCAAAAATAATGCAACAAATATAATTTGTAATCAATAGAAAAAACAATTATTCATTCCTTTTTTCGTGAATGAATGATTAGATAAGTGAATGAGTTAATCCACATGAAAACCATACGAATTTAATTATTTATTTATTTATTTATTCAAATTAGTTACATAGCATTACAGAATTGAACTAAAGCACTGTGAACTACAAAATTATACATAAAATGAATGAATAAATAATTGAATGATAATTAAATAAATTATTCATTTGTTAATTTAGATAAACACGTACACTACGACATAAAAGAGCAGAAATTAAAAAGTGGCAATACTGTAGCGGCGTCCCTTTCTAATCACTTTTAAATTTCTACACTTTCTTGTCGTATTATGTCGTAAATAGTTATTTTACCCAGCGATGGTGTCCGCTAGCCGCTGTATCGGCGCCTTGCTGCTCTGAGCATCTTCAACTAATCGCACTATTTGTGCCAAAGTACTGCATTCCCCGGTGTGTGTTGCGGACACCAGTAACGCTCCGTGCTGGTTTATACTGCCGCCTATTACTAGCGAATCTAAAAACAAACAAACAAAAACAAACTAAGTATAATTGAATAGAATCGAGGTGTACCACAAATATTTACAAGTTCTTTTTTTATGTCCTAGGGGGCATACAACCTAACGGATCGTCAGATGGTGCGCGAACACCAGAGGAGTCACAAGTGCGTTGCCAGCCGCACAGGTAGTAGGTACGCTCTTTTCTTGAAGGTTTGAAGGTCGTATCGGTCCGGAAATACCGAAAGCGACAACTCATTTCACAATGCAGTCGTGCGAGACAGGAAATTTCTAGAAAAACGCACCGTTGTGGACTGCCAACTATGTGTGTCATGTTCTTTATCCTTATAAATACAGGCCGAATTTTAAATTTTTAAAATTTGTATTTCCTGTTACATTTTGTACGCCACGCGATAAAGCAATTGAGCGTTCTCCTGACGCCACAGCAAAAAAAGTGCTCGAGAATCAAATCGGTTTGAAGAATACTTGCAGCGGTTTGGATGACAAAGCTTTTGATCATTCAAATTTGGATGGCAATTTCGACGTCTAAAAGGTTAATTTAATGACAGTTCAAAACTCGATTTGAATTTGTACTATATGAAGAACTCGGGGACTTAGGAACAATATTCTACAATAAATATCAACAATATTATCTATCAAACAGTCCATCAAATTATAATCATCTATCACATTACTATAAGTTTGCGTTTTTCCTTTTTGCGACCAGACGAGACTGTATAGAATTATATGGAGATGGTATATTCAGATGAAAGTCGTAGTCTAAATAGTTTAGTACCTTTAGTTTTAGCCACCGGCATGGACTCTCCGGTAATAAGCGACTCGTCGCACGTACTCTGTCCCGATATCACTTTGCCGTCCACTGGAATTTTCGCTCCTGGCACTACCTGTAAAACGAAAGATAGCTGAATAAATACTAGGCAAATTAAATCAAATCGTATGTAATAATGAAGGGGTCAATAATGACTTAAAGTGTACTGTATATTCCGATCAACAGCGTTTTTAGTCATAGTTATTCAATATGAGAGAACATAATTACATAAATAGCGGTAAAGTTATTAAAACTATAAACTATGCGCTGAACAAATAACCTTATGATCCAATGAATAAATAATTGAAGAATAACGAATGATTGAACTGATCTTACCTCAAATTACTGAATAAAGTGTTGACGTCGTATGTTGTCGGAAAAGCCAATTTTTATATTTATATCTTGACTATTTCCTAAAATTAGGTATCATTAATGCAAAACCCATACTTGTTACGCGAGTGGCTTCACCCAGAAAATATTACTGCAGGGTAGCATTGTAATACTTTTAAATAAAACTGTTTACTAACCAATTTAACCTGTATACCTATTACCTACTAACAAAAATATGGATTGAAAATTTTAATCTGAAAAATATTATTCATTCATTCATTATTCATTACATTACTACAAAGTAAATTGACGTCAGATCAGTTCATTCATTCGTTATTCATTGACCATTATCATACTCATTATGTAATATACGATTACAAGTGGCATTAAAGCCACCCAAGATGGGTGATTGAACAAGTGAATGAAACTAAACTACTCACCTTCAAAACGTCCCCGCGCTCCACGAGCTCGACCGGTATGTTCTTCTCGCTGACCACCTGCCCGTTCGAGTCCAGGGTCACCAGAACAGCTTCGGTAGCTTTCAGGGAGAGTAGCTTTGAGAGAGCTTCCGAAGTTTTGCCCTGGAAATAAAAATAAAAAACCGGTCAAGTTCAAACACTTTCCTTCCTCAAGTGGTTAAGTTAAGTTTGCACCTAGTATGTATAGCGCCCCATACAAATGAGGTGCAAAGTTAACTCAACCAATCCCGTTTGTTGTATGGGAGCCCCCCTTAAATATTTATTTTATTTTATGTCTAGCTATCACCGTTCTTGAGATACAGCCTGGTGACAGACGGACGGACGGACGGACAGCGAAGTCTCAGTAATAGGGTCCCGTTTTTACCCTTTGGGTACGGAACCCTAAAAATGATTAATTGTAATACTAAGTGATTATTTATTATTGTACTAGCGACCCGCCCCGGCTTCGCACGGAACCTCTAAAATGATCAGTCTTTGTCTACTATATTATGCATGTATTATACATATAATCCTTCGTCTTAAATCACTAAATCTATTTAAAAACCGCATCAAAATCCGTTGCGTAGTTTTAAAGATCTAAGCATACATAGGGACAGACAGACAGCAGGCAGCGACTTTGTTTTATACTATGAAGTGATAGCATTTAATTTAACATGATAATTGTAGATTACCTTAGCTTTAGATAGGAATTGTTTTATTTATTTAAATTCTTATGATAGCAATTGTAATATTGACTCCTGTACTGTAATATGTGAAACTGCAGCTGAACCACATTTTATTTAAATCATTCATTCAATTATTTCAATGGCGTACTTTGTATGTCGATGTACTTTTAGACGCATCAAACATAACCCGCGAAGTAGATGAGTTGTCTTGTTTAGTCTATCGTTTGTGCGTATATTTTCAACTGTAATATTTTATGAACGTCAGTAGCCACTAAATTAAACTAAATATTCGCAAAAAAGGGTGAGTCCAATTTGTCACAGTACCTTAGCGATGTGCTCCAGCCACCGTCCCAACGACACGAACACGAGTAACATAGGCGGAGTGTCGAAGAAAGTCATGGGACTGGTGTCTTTCTGTAGCGCCATCGCGGCTGCCACAACGGCTAGAGAATATGCATAACTGTTGACAAAATTAAATCCGCTTTAGAATAATTAACTTAAATATAACTTTACCAATCGATACCTTCTACGACCTACGTATACAGGTACAAGTGTCAATTTTGTGAAGTTCGATTTTTTGTACAGTTACCATCAGATATATCGCAGCATATAGGGCGTTCAGAAATATCTGAACACGACTCTAATTCACTGGGCATTACAGTACACGTTCAGATATCTATGACTGATGGCGACTGTACACAAAAAAAATATTTTTAGTCATAAATGTACAAAAAACCGAACTTCACAAAATTGCCACTTGTACCAGTATACGTATGTGGTATTGAAATAATTTATTAGACATGTAATGTTTAATTTTTTTCATGTTTGTTCACACCATATGCAATGAAATCAAAAATACACCACTAAAAAAAACATAATTCAGCTGTTTAGCCCGTTAATAAACACAGGCGCTTAAAAAAAAATACTTCGCGCCCTACGGCCTTCAATTTTGTATGAAATTCCTTTACAGTTCTGAATTTGTTCCGGCCGAAACGTGACACTTCGAAGCCTGTTATGACGCACGTTATGACGATATTTCATTGCATGTTTATTTAAAGTAACATACCTTATAGTAGTGGTCATTGCATGTTTATTTAAAGTAACATACCTTATAGTAGTGGTCATTGCATGTTTATTTAAAGTAACATACCTTATAGTAGTGGTCATTGCATGTTTATTTAAAGTAACATACCTTATAGTAGTGGTCATTGCATGTTTATTTAAAGTAACATACCTTATAGTAGTGGTCATTGCATGTTTATTTAAAGTAACATACCTTATAGTAGTGGTCATTGCATGTTTATTTAAAGTAACATACCTTATAGTAGTGGTCATTGCATGTTTATTTAAAGTAACATACCTTATAGTAGTGGTCATTGCATGTTTATTTAAAGTAACATACCTTATAGTAGTGGTCATTGCATGTTTATTTAAAGTAACATACCTTATAGTAGTGGTCATTGCATGTTTATTTAAAGTAACATACCTTATAGTAGTGGTCATTGCATGTTTATTTAAAGTAACATACCTTATAGTAGTGGTCATTGAGATCAAGACGTCCATATTAGACGTTCCATGGCTCAGCGCCTTGTACGCTTGCTTGTAGAAGTGCCAGCCGCCTATGAACTGGAAAGAACGAATGAGTGAATGAATTAGTCAATATAATCCACAAATCGGGCACTGTCGCTCTTGAATGAACTGGCTATCAAAAGCCCTAAAATCGACGTCTTTCACGACTTACCTGGCTCTTTTTGCAGCGCTGCATGTATGATTTTAAGTAATAATATTTTGTAAATAGTGATACAGTATCAAAATGTACTTCTTTAGTCTAATTAATAATAGTATATATTTGTGTAGCATGTAAGCGTTTTGGTGTGTAACTGTGAGCTTGTGTGTGTAATTTAATAAACAATATTTGATCTATCTGAGCTATATCTACAACCTTAGTTCTCTTGCGTATCTCATCGTCTCGAATTCGCTCCCGCAAGCAAACTCCGAGCATAGCTCGATCCATTGCCCTTAGAGTAACACTGAGCCTTTATGAGGCCCATTGTAAGCGCCCAGTGAGTGAGATTATAAAACCGGCCAAGTGCGAGTCTGACTCACGCACCGAGGGTTCCGTGCAAATACTTATCCCACCTTAACTGGCCGGGTTAAGTTCGCACCTGGTATGTATGGCGCTGGATACAAGTGAGGTGCAAAATTAACGCAACCGATATCGTTTGTTGTATGGGAGCCCCTTAAATATTTATTTTATACTGCTTTTCGTATTTGTTGTCATCGCAGCAACAGAAATGTCTGTCAAAATTTCAACTGTCTAGCTATCACGGTTTATGAGGTACAGCCTGGTGACAGACGGATAGCGGAGACTTGCCTTTATACCGTTGAATGTATGACCTTTTCGTGGCAAACACACCTACGATTTTGTTTTTTTATTTTATTTCATTTCCAATGTGTTGTCCAGTTCGTGTATGTTTACGAATAAATTTTCATTCATTCATTCATTCACTTAGTATTAAGGTCCCGTGTTTACCCTTTGGGTAGAGTAGATCCGTTACCTGGACGGGCGTGGCCAGCAGGAACATGATGAGGTTCTCCAGACTCAGCCCTGGGAGCACGCAGCACGAGTCCTGCGGGTGGTGGTGGTTCATGGTGGCCATGAAGTAAGCCATCGCCACCATGCAGGGCCCGCCGAACAGCAGGGAGATAAGGAACGCGTTCCGCCACTTCTTTATTTCTTCTCTGGAGACATTTGTTTCATTCAACTTTATTATAATACATAAACGGGTTTGCTTGTCGCAGAATATCGCTCGACATGTTTCGAATCGGTACGCGATTCATCATCAGGAGAACCGATCGAACACTGAACTACTTTCATTGTAATGTTAAGTGTTATCTGTATTTGTATTTATTTCTTCTTGAGGTGTGCAATAAAGAGTATTCTATTCTATTCTACTTTATTAAACTTTATTGCCAATTAAGTTCAATTGGCGGATTGAATGTCATAAGGACCCATTCTTATTCTATGCTAGTCAACCACAAGGCCAAAGACTAAAGGACCAAGGCAGAAGACAGATTATTGTTGTAGTACAAGAAAGCGTAGTATACGCGCGATGAAAAATGCATTAATTCCATTGCTGAATTCGAGGTGTCCACTGTTGACGACTGAGAACAAACGCCAAAAGAAACTCAATTGTTTTTTTTTCTGTAATATGAACTTAACCTACTTTTATAAATTTATGTTATGAAACATGTAATGTCTCATTTTTTTTATGTGGGTACACCACAATTTTTTATTTAAGCCTATTTGGAGCCTATTTAGAGCTAGTGTAGCGAAATGGTTAACGTGCTGGACCGGCAATCCAGAGGTACCGGATTCAATTCCCGGTCTCTTCCCCCAGGTAGCTCCTTTTTCTTTAAGCATTGATCATCGTATTAAAGGTTTAACCTACTTTGTAACATGTCTGTAACTCACTTGTGCTCTAAGTAGTTGCTGGTACCCTTGCTGTTGGGGCTGGCCACCGTCGCTTCAAAGCCTAGATTTGTGATGGCTTCGCATATCGTCCGAGGGCCTATCACCTCGGCGTCGTATTTAACTTTGCCTCTGTAAAAAATACATTTAGTTAGAGTTTATTCAACAAAACAAGCAGACATTTCTAACGCACAATACGAGGGGCACACCGAAATGATCGGGAATAGAGTACTTTAAACTGAGTTACATTAAATCCTTTTTTGTCACATGCATACTGGCGACTTACAATCACGATGCCGTTTTTACAATTTAAAAAAAGAACGATATATTTTTTTAATTCCATTTTTAAATTGACAACTCGATGAACAAAATGGAGCTGACGCGTGAAAATTTTCGTGCAATTATTTACCATAACTTTCGTCGTGGCTTATCTCCAGATGAATGTCGCAATGAGCTTGTTACTATATACGACATTGAAGCACCTAGTCAGACGACAATATATCGGTGGTATGCTGAGTTTCGACGGGGTCGTGCCTCTCTTGGCACCGTACCTTCATCAGGTCGGCCGAAAACGGCGGTTTCGCCTGAAAACATCGCGGCTGTGGAAAAACTACTAAAAGAAGATAGACATGTGACATACGAGCAGATTCGGGCAACCATAGGCATTGGAATGACTGCAATTCACACTATTTTGCATGGTGAATTGGGTGTCAGAAAATTGATTTCCCGATGGGTACCCCATAATTTGTCTGAAGAGCAAAAGGCGGCTCGTGTTGATTGGTGCCGATCTATTCTGAAATGCTACAATGGAGGAAAGTCAAAAGCCGTTTATAATATGGTCTCGGGTGACGAATCCTGGATTTATTCTTATGAGCCTGAAAGAAAGCACCAGTCGGCAGTATGGGTCTTCGATGACGAGGTCAAACCAACGAAAGTTGTGCGTTCTCGAAGCGTGTCGAAGAAGATGGTGGCTTCGTTCGTCTCAAAAAAGGGGCATGTTGCCACAATTCCTCTAGAAGAACAAAGAACCGTTACCGCTGATTGGTATATCACAGTTTGTTTGCCGGAGGTGCTGGCCGAACTTCGCCAAGGGAACCCGAGACGCCGCGTCATCTTACACCACGACAATGCGAGCTCCCACACCGCCCACAAAACAACTAAATTTTTGAACGACGAAAACGTTGAGTTGATGTCCCATCCTCCATACAGCCCTGACCTGAGTCCAAATGATTTTTTTACGTTCCCTAGAATTAAAGATTTATTGCGTGGTCAGCGGTTTGAGAACCCAGAAGCCGCTGTGGAAGCCTATAAATCGGCCATTTTGGCAATGCCTACTTCAAACTGGAATTATTGTTTTAATGACTGGTTTAAAAGAATGCAAAAGTGCATTGAATGTAACGGAGAATACTTCGAAAAACAATAAAATATAATTTATGTATATAGTGCACATAGTTTTTTAAATTCCCGATCATTTCGGTTTGCCCCTCGTATCACTGATAATTTTATAGTTTTTTTAAGACATGAATTCCGGAAAATCAGAATAGCGAAAATGATCCTGCATTTATTTATTTAAACTTTATTGCACAAAACAAAAGTCAGTACAAATGGCGGACTTAATGCCAAATGGCATTCTCTACCAGTCAACCATAGGGCCAAACAGAGATACTAGAAGTGGGTGCAAATCAGAAATGTGATAGTACAGAGAGGATCTAGGGTACAAGTAAATACAAGTTATATATTACTGTTTATACAAAAATACATACCTACATTTACACACTATAAATATATATATACAAATATATACGAAAGCTACTGCATTGTCTTTTGTAACAAAGAACCTCACCAAGTATCACCAGGGGGGAGGTCAAAAAGAAGCCGTAAGAACCTCACGTGATTTGTGCACAGGCCCTTAAGAATAAACAACTAAATAACTCACTTGCTGGTTGTGAGCGCGACGGAGCATGATTCCACGCCGCTCAGTTTAAGTACAGTCTTCTCAATCTTGTTGACGCACGACGCACACGTCATGCCGCGTATCTGTGAGTGAATGAATAAATGAACGAATGATTATTTTTGAAATGAATAATTTTATTCTCTTCGGTTTTCGCGACTGCCACACGTTTAAATGAAACAATTTAAACGGATTATATCGCGTATATTCATGGAGGCCGGGGGAGGCTTAAATGATATGTGCTATATAATCCGTATAAATTGTTTTATTTCAATGAATAATTTTGCTATCACTTTTAAAATTGATAAAAAACTACAACGTGTAAAGAAATGAATCTAAAAATTTCACTCAAAATTAATGATTAATTATAAACTGAATAAAAAAACATAAAGATTACATTACATATATGATTAAACATGCGTAAATAAATGTCAAAGTATACACTGAATAAATGAACGATTAAGAATCAAAGCGTCATATTTCCTAGAACATACCTAATTATAACTTTGTCAAAGTAACACTTAGACTTATGAAATATAAAAAAACACTGTATTAGTCATAAAACCTACCAGTAGCGGCATTTCCTTCAGTCCAAAATTCCAGCATGTAAAAAATAATTTTCAATGGCTTATTGTGTACAGTCAACCAATTTGATTTCTAGGCCACTATAGAACCTTGTCACAATGACAATGATATGAGATTTCAAGCGGCTTTCATATTGACGTTCACTGTGACAAGGTACGAAATGGCCTAGGAATCAAATTGGTTGACTGTACAAGCCGCGAGAGTACAAAGTGATAGATACAGCCCAACAGGATATTTCTCTCAGCCCACGCTGATTTATAGTGGTGCTAATTTATTTTACTGGCAACGACAAACTTTTAGTAACTGACTTTGAAAGTCGGTGAATGACACTAATGTAAACAAGGGAACAGGGCTAATAATTCCGCAAACAAGTAATTTTTTTGGGAGAGCAATGCGCCAGTAACGCAGTGGTCGCAGGTTCGAGTCCTGCTTAGATTGTAGTGGATCGCTTTCAATTTTTCTTTCTTAATTTACCTTTGTGTCATTATTTAAGTAATTTTTTGCATAATAAAGTCAAAACTATCCACAGTGATGAAAGTCAAGTTTTTTCAATAGGATTCAGTATTTATTTCGCAAGAAGAACGAAGGATTGAGTAGCATTCCGGTAAACAATGTTTTGAATTTGGTTAATGACAAATCCTTGACAAATGTCGAAAGACATTTAATAATGCAAATATGACGTATGCACATTATTGCCATATGAAAGCTGTTTGTAGCGCCACTATCCCTGGACCGGACCGACACTTGTTAGACTATATAATTAAGTAGCATAGTTCTACAAGTGGGAAGTAGTTTTTCATCGAGTGTTACATCCTTTAAAATAGGCGTAGCCATCCGAATAATGCAGGCAACGCATCAGTGATTGCGCATTAATATATTTCTCAACTTAACACCTTAACAACGAGTCAGTATTGAGTAACTTCGATATACACGATTTCACTTTGCTGAATCACCGCCCGCGTTATCACACTTGCTCGTAAATCATACATGCTAGAAAATTGGGCGGTAAGTCGTATATCACGTCCTAGGGCGGTAAGTAATTTTGGTATTGACTGTTATTTAATAATTTTGTTTTGTTTCCTCCAAAAGTGTGATGAAAAACGTCGTACGTGACTCTGGTGGTAAAGGAATTCCAAACTCGTGTCATTAAATTCCTCGTTTACCACCCTTGTTACGTAATGTACTATTACGTCTTGCCTCGGCTAGGAAGTGAGATTATCTCCCAGCGTAACGGGCTAGGTGACGTAAATAGGCTCAGGAGCGTTTTCAACGCTCCATAATATAATGTTTTCACAAAAAATTTACATTATTTTTGCAAAAAAAAAGCGTTAATTGGTGAGCTCATAACAGAGCGCTTTTTGCAAATTGTGATGGAATCCAAAAATAAGATTATATTCGGCTAAATTTCCTAACACAAGGGAACAAGCAGTTGAAACGCTCCTGACCATTACCCAAATGGTAATGATGATAATCCTATAACCACAGACCATAGTAAGTACATTGCTACAGTCGCCAGGAAAGAGGGGCTTGTTGTGTGAGTAGGATAGTTATACGAAGCAGGCAAGCCCTTTTCACGGCTAAGGCATGTATAGCGCTTTTCTCAAACATATCTATGCAATTAAATAAAAATACAACACCTTAAACAATATAATAACACTGCACATGGACATAAATGCCATGTTTAAAAAAAATTGACGACGCGTTTGGCTCGGTTTGTAGACACCTGCCTACTGAGCCGGCGGTCCCGGGTTCGAATCCCGGCCAGGGTAAAATTTGTGAGATGAACTCGAATATTTGGGCTTGGGTCATGGTCGTTCTATGTATTTAAGTATATATTTATTTATATAAGTATGTATATCGTCGTCTAGTACCCATAACACAAGCCTTCTTGAGCTTAATTTGGGACTAGATCTATTTGTGTGAGGTTCTCAGATATTTATTATATATTTTATATTTATTTAACTTCACGGCCTAGTGCTTCAAACTGGTATGAAATTCCTTAACAGTTCTCTCGAGTTGTTCCGCCCGAAACGTGATACTTTGAAGCCTGTTATAACGCACGTTATAACGACTTTTCATTGCATGTTTGAGAAAAATATCTTACTTTATGCTTCTTTATGGGACCAAGGCTTTTCTAGTACCTTGACCAATGGTAATCCCAGTAGACCAACGGTCTTTTCAGTAAACCAATGGTTTTTCCAGTAGAACGTGAACGACAATTCTGAACAGGCCCCTGACGTAAATTCTATAACCACAGACCAAACTATATCTTACTCTATGTTACAACTCACCTCTCTCTCTCTCTCTTCCTAGCTATTATCCCATATGGTGGTGGGGTCAGCTTTCCTTACTTTGCTTCTCCACTTCGCCCTGTCCTCGACGTCGTCGTCGGATACTTGACACTCTATCATATCCTTTAGCACTACATCCTTCCACCTAGTTTTAGGTCTGCCTCTGGATCTTCGACCAGGGATGGAAAGTTGCAGTGCCAAGTTTCCTATGTAGTCAGATGGTCGCCTTTTTACGTGACCATACCATCACAGCCTACTCTCCTGGAGCTTATCGGCGATGTCGCGTACGCCCAGACTTCCTCGCACATACTCGTTGCGGATTTTATCCAGTCTGGTAACGCCACACATCCACCTCAGCATCTTCATTTCGGCAACTTGGATGGTATGCACGTGCCTCTGGGTTGTTGCCCACGTCTCGCTACCATACATAAGAACAGGTCTTATAATGCTCTTATATATGAGACCTTTGAGTTTGACCGGCATTCTTATGTTACAACTCACCGTGAGCTGTATTTCCTTGAGCCCCGTCCCGTCGTTGACGCTGATAACCTCCGAGGGAAACCCTAGCTCCGTGATGCTGTTGGCGATGTCCGTCGCGGAGATCTTGCGTGGGGAGTAGCTGACTTCCGCCTTGGCAGCTAGCAGGGCTATTAGGATGGAGTCCACACCTGGAGAAAAGTAGTCGTTAAGAAAAACTGAAGCACTACGATGTTCGAAATTGAAATCGAGTAATGAATTGAGATCGAGAAAGACGGCACTAGTAGCCCTTCTGGGCTGTGATAGATCTACATATAAACACACATGTACATTATTTTCTTAAAATGATTTCTAAATATTTGGGAATTAACCACCCAGTATCCAGCAGTAAAAATAGTAAGCAAAAAAACATAGAAGAGATACTTTTCGATTAAGATTTTTACATAAAAATGTTAGTATTTTGGAGACCATTGAATGCGGAAACGTGGAACTTTCGTTACTCTAAATAGTCTTTTCAGACGACCAGAAGTCTTTCCAGGGGACCAACGGTCTTTAGCGAAGACCAAGGTATTTCCAGTACATCCACGGCTTTCGAGTAGACCAATAGCGTAAAACAACAGTCTTTCCAGTAGACCAAATGTTTTTCTAGTAGACGAATGGTCTTTCCAGAAGACCAATGATCTTTTCAGAAGACAAATAGTCTTTTCAGTAGACCAATGATCTTTTCAGAAGACAAATGGTCTTTCCAGTAGACCAACGTTACTACTTACCGTAGATCTTGGCGCAGTGTTTCTCTATGGCGGCCACACACGACGCGCACGTCATCCCTTTAACTTCTAGTGTACATCGTGATAACTCGGGTTCTGTCACTACTTTACCCTGAAAAAAAAAACATCATTTTTCAATAAATGTTACTAAGAAATATTAAATCGAAACTCTACTCTTATTTCGTTATCAAGGAACTTAAAATACATACATTTTTAATCGTTTAATAGTTTCGAATATATCAGGAAAGATGTACGAAGTACAGTACGGCCAAAAATGAAACTTGTACCTCGACCTTTTGAAAGAGTCTACCAACTTTGGCTCTTACTCGGCCAGAGTGTAGTCACACACTATACTTAATTTCACGTAAAAGAGCAGTGTCAAACTCTTTGTGCAGTAGTCATTTATACTGATTTCTAGTACAATTATATAATTTAGTGGAGAGTCAACGAGTTTAACTGTAAAAAAAATCAACTATACCATAAATTGTCTAGCCGATATAAATACTAGTCTAGTTTAATACTTACATTGGTATGATTTTTACTTTTCGCAGGGGACGGTCTGACTAGCACGCCGTCCCCTGAAGCCTCTTTATTTGTTTTGTTTGGAGAATTTGTATCTGTAAAGATATTAAATTATTAAGCGATATAGGTAAAAAGGTTACATTAATATGGCACTTTCTATGGGTGTTTCGGAAATGAAGAGAAAACAGCGTTACTTTTGGCGATCGTTGTTTTTGGTAGTAGATTTTTATTTAACTTTTTTCTCAAAGCTCGATCGAATCTGCTACGCGTCTCCTATAATAAAAGTTATAACGATGACAATATTATTCGTGATGGTGATGATGATCTATGTCGAGTAGACGTTGATAAAAATATTTATTTATTTATTTTATTTATTGAAAAACAGGTTACATAACATTACAGTTTACACCAACGCGTCATGAACCGAACAATGTTTATTTTGACGGCGAAATGGCGTGGCCCCGTTGTTCCGACATCTCGGGTGTTGGATATAGTAGATTAAGAGTATTTTTAGCAAGCCAAGTCTTTCCCGTAGACCGAAGGTCTTTTCAGAAGACAAATGGTCTATCCAGTAGACTAATGGTCTTTTTAGTAAAGCAAAGGTCTTTATTTATTTATTTAAACTTTATTGCACAGATCAAGCTAGTACAAATGGCGGACTTAATGCCACAAGGCATTCTCTACCAGTCAACCATAAAGCTAAACAGAAACATTGAGTTGGAACGGAAACTTTGTGCAGGGTCTACGAGTATAACGTTCGGAAACTATAAAAAAAAAACAAATTTAAATAAAATATAATATACATACTTAAACTTACACAAATGCATAATTATTATATACTAAATACATATAGATTCATGTACCCAGTGATAACATCATACCAATAATAATTCATCTTGAAACAATTGTTTGTCTTTCCAGTAGACTAAAGGTCTTTTCAGTAGAGCAAAGGTCTTTTCAGTAGACTAAAGGTCTTTTCAGTAGAGCAAAGGTCTTTCCGGTAGACCAAAGGTCTTTTCAGTAGACCAATAGTTTTTCGAGTGAACCATAAATGTTTAGTGTTTATTACCCTTACTATCACCAGATTCAGCTCCGTCCACATTCTGCACAGCAGCATCGAAGCCCAGCTCGTATATGATGTCTGCCGCCTGCTGAGGAGTGAGTACGGAGTGCTTGACGCGCACCCTCGCTGTTCCTGATGCCAGGTCCACTGTAGCATGGACGACGCCATCCGTTTCTCTAAGTGCACCTGTAGAAAAAAAAGGAATGTAGTTTTTATCAAATACTATCTTACCCGCTCGTCCCACGGGAACACTGCATTTTTCGGGATGAAGAGTAGCCAATGTGTTAATCCAGGGTGTCAGTTACCTACATACCAAAATTTAATGTTTACAATGAAGCGAAAAATACTCGTGATTCATTGTAAACATTTGGTTTACGTTAGCAGACGTTACTGCTGTAATAAAAATAATTACACACCAAAATTTATCAAAATTGGTCCAGCCGTTTGATCGTGAAGAAGTAACAAACATACACATAAATAAACTCACAAACTTTCGACTTTATAATATTAGTGTGATTAGTTACTTATACATACATATAATGGATTAATAAGGAGGCAAATTTTTTCGCAATCCATTGATGTACAACTTGGGAAACGAAGCCACGACCTCTGCTTGACCGGAGCGCTTTCACCACTGAGCTATTGGACCGCTGCACCCTCTTATTCCGCTTTTTTTAAAGGGCACACTGTATTTTTCTGTTTTAAACCGTGGTTTCAATTACCACTCGCACTTCTATCAATTGCTTTAAGTTCCTTAAAATTTTGGCGTCTTATTTATCCTTTACATCATTATATATATTAAAGAAAATAGAGATTCTGTTCAATATTACTCACCTAGATTTTAAGTATGTTCAATATATCATCACAAATAACTATTGTTAAGTAATATCTGACATATTCAATAGCCCATTCATAATCGGGAATGTAGCAATTATATTTCAACGGATTACTTGCGAAATCTAATTTATTATGATTATAGGAGTTATTTATGAAACGGCTGATGAACGGCCAAATAATTAGCTGTTGTAATACAATATTTATACTTCAACATCAAATTATCTATTCATTCCACATTGATAAATACATCGTAACATATCTTAATAAGTAATTATTAACTTCAACCAACCAATAATTTCAACCAACTTTTTAAACTGAATAATACTTCTCCCTGAGTTCTAGATAGTACAGTCGAGTTCATTTACATCTACACACTTACGAGAACAGAAATATCTGAACACGACCCTATTGTCAGGAGCATAAAATCGTGTTCAGATATATTTGTTCTCGTAAGTGTGTAGATGTAAATGAACTCGACTGTACCATAGCTATTCCATGCTTTCATTGCGTGATTTGCGTGCAGTCGAAAATAAGTTGAAAATACCAGTTTTCTGCGTGAATTTTGTCAATTTCGAGAAGTATTTGAAACAAAATTACTCAAACGTCAAACTGTAGATCTCAATAGCCCTGTTCTAACTAGTAACATTGATAATATGTTCAGAAACGTGTTTCATCATAGAGAAAAATGTCTAGAACAATCAGCATTTTTTAACAGATAAAGAGCCTTAAACACTATAGGTTATTTTCGTGGACTTATGCAGGCTGTGTACGGCATTACATGGGCCAAAAAAAAAACGACAGCGACACTTGTGTGCAGTAACAAAACTCGCAGCTATGTGTGCGTGTCGAGGGGCGAGCGCGGGACGCGCGAGGTCGGGAAAGGCATTCACGTGAATGCCTTGTCGAAGGATTCGGCATCACAAGGTCACCGACGCCCTAGTTACACCGATAGACCGCTGTCGCGCCTGTGCTTAGGCGGCCATACGAGTGAGCAAGACACACTGCCGCTTGCCGCCGAGTCCTTGGCTCAGCCGTAAGCGATACGAATAGCAGCCCTTACCTTCAATCGTGTTGACGCAGGACTGACACGTCATGCCCCCGACCAGTATGAGCACATCGCTTTCGTCGCTAAGCTCGCCCGACATGTCTATCAGTAGATCTGTTGGGATTTCCTTGGGCAGGAGATTTCTGAAATGAAAACATGCATTTTTAGTAAGATACAATAATAATTAATAATTAAAGGCGTGATTGCAGTAACGATGTGATAGCTCAATTGGGAGATCGCTTCACGGGAAAGATAGGGTCGCAGGTTCGAGTTCTGCTTACATAGCAATGTAACACATTACATTTTTTTCCTTATAATAAAATTTACCTGCGTCAAAATTTATGAAAATAAAAATGCAGTATTTCCACGTTTAAAACAGAATCGATACAAAGATTCTACAAAAATATTAACAACTAGCTTTTGCCCGCGACTACGTCCGCGTGGAACTTGGAAGTATGGAAGCAACCTCGTACAACACGATAGATATCCACCTAATCACCTTAATTAATAAAATGGATTATTAAAAGCGCCTAAGCAAATGTAAGAGCAATTGTGCTTTTGGTCTAATCATTACATTTACTACAGGGTCATCAATGTCATCATGAATTACTAACTCACTTTTCAATCATTTAAGGGATAATTTCCAAGATGAAAACTATCCTATGTCCTTCCTCGGATCTTAAACTACCTATCTCCATGTCAAATTTCATCAATATCGATTCAGCGGTTGCGTGCAGAGCGTGAAGAGGTAACAGACAGACAGACACACTTTCGCATTTATAATACTAGCTTTTGCCCGCGACTACGTACGCGTAGAACTTGATAAAAGGGATTATTAAAAGCGCCTTAGCAAATGTAAGAGCAATTGTGCTTTTGGTCTAATAATTACATTACCTACAGGGTCACCGCACCCCAACAGAAATGTTCACTCACTTTTCAATCTTTTTAGGTATAATTTCCAGGATGAAAACTATCCTATGTCCTTCCTCGGATCTTAAGCTATCTCTATGCCAAAATTCATCAAAATCGATTCAGCGGTTTAAGCGTGAAGAGGTAACAGACAGACACACTTTCGCATTTATAATATTAGTATGGATATGGATTACAAAGAAATTAAATCGGAATGTGTTCGTATCCTTTTTCTGAAGCCGATATCAAATATCACACAGAAACCTCCCGTGAGTTACAGACATATAAAAACACAAACGAAACGGCTTTACTCACGTCGTAGAAGTCGAATATAGCCGAGTGTTCGATTTGCCGCCGCCGCAACTAATCAACTCTCCTGATGATGAATCGCGAACCGATTCCAACATGTCGAGACATTCAACTTGTGCGACGTGACGTGAGTAAACCGGTTTCGTATGTATTTTAATATATAATAATGGACACCATAATTTCTTTGACATGGCACAGTCAGTATAGGATCCAGACCTACTCTCGCAAAGGGATTTCGAAGATGATGTTTTTTTTTTAATCTCTTTGCTTGCGGGCCCGAAGGGGACCGAAGATGATGTCATCTCCCGCATCTTTAAAAAGTGCTTCAGAGAGTAAAAAAGTAAGTAAATTAAAAAAACTAATAATGCATTTATTGGAAATGAAATCATTGGATGATGAAATAGGTGGGGGGAAGGGTCTGTCATAGCATAACGTAGGAGGGGGTGGGGTCTTTCCGATGATGACATAATCTCTCGCATCTTTAAAAAGTGCTACAAAGAGAAAAAACTAATGATATTAAAAAGTTAAAAACGCATTTTTTGGAAATGATATCACTTATTTTGGTGGGGGGGAGGTCATTCGAATTATGATAGATGGGAGATTTTAGGGAGGGTCAAAAACGTCAAAAAGGAAAACGTAATTTCTGAACCATAGGCGGCGGTAACTGCTTGACATCAAGCGTTCCCCATGCTTGTTTGTCACCGTCGTATAACTCCTCACCTGGTCTCTTCCTGGGCGGAGTCCTGGACGTCAAACCCCATCTCCTCTATGCGCTCGCGAATCGCCTCCGAGCTGATCTCACGCGGCGCATACCGGAAATAGCCTGCGTTCTCTGATAGCTCCACCTGTTGAAGGAATAGTACATTACTGTAGACGCCGGGAAGGAAGGGCTTGCCGGGTGAGTAGGTATAGACGGATAGTGATACGAAGCCGGCAAGCCCTTTTCACGGCTAGGCATGTATAGTGCTTTTCTCAAACATATGCAATGAAATAAAAAAATATTTCACTCGAAAAAAGTATAATTCAGCTGTTTAGCCTTTTCATGAACAGAGATGCCATGTTTAAAAAAACCGGTCAAATGCGAGTCGGACTCGCGCACCGAGGGTTCCGTACAAACACTTTCCATCCTTAAGTGGTTAAGTTTGCACCTGGTATGTATAGCGCTCGTTACAAATGAGGTGCAAAGTTAACGCAACCCATCCCTTTGTTGTATGGGAGCCCCCCTTAAATATTTATTTTATTTTATTTTTAATATTTGTTGTTATAGCGGCAATAGAAATACATCATCTGTGAAAATTTCAACTGTCTAGCTATCACCGTTCTTCAGATACAGCCTGGTGACAGACGGACGGACGGACGGACGGACAGCGAAGTCTCAGTAATAGGGTCCCGTTTTTACCGTTTGGGTACGGAACCCTACAAAATACTTCCCGGCCTAGACCTTAAATTTTGTATGAAATTCCTTTACAGTTCTCTCGACTTGTTCCGCCCGAAACGTGATACTTCGAAGTCTGTTATAACGCACGTTATGACGTCATTTTCATTGAATGCTTGAGAAAACACATTTATCGCAGCAACATAGTACTAATAGTTTAATGAACAGCCCTCGATGTTGCGCACGCGGGACTGGCGGGTCATTCCCTTTATCGGGATCCGAACCGCTACCAGGATGGTTATGATAAGGATAGTGATGATGATGATGATGATAATGACGATGGTGATGTTAATGATAATAACGATAAGGATGATGATGATGATGACGACGATGATGATGAGGATAGTGACCACAATAATGATGATGGTGATGGTAATCATGACGATGATGATAATAATGATGAGGATGGTGATGATGAAGATGTTTGAGCTCACCTTAGCGTGCTCGACGCCCCGCAGCCCCCGTACGACGCCCTCGATGTTGCGCACGTAGGACTGGCAGGTCATGCCCTTTATCGGGATCCAAACCGCCACCAGCATGATGATGAGGATGATGATGATGAGGATGGTAATGACGATAAGGACGGTGAATAGTGATGATGACGAGGATGGTGATGGTGATGATGGTGATGTTGATGATGATGATGATGATAAAGAGGATGGTGATGATAATGATGATGGGGATGATGATGATGATCATGCACGAACTCACTTTAGCGTGCTCGACGCCCCGCAGCCCCCGTACGACGCCCTCGATGTTGCGCACGCAGGACTGGCAGGTCATGCCCTTTATCGGAATCCAGTCCACCGCCAGCATGATGATGAGGATGATGATGATGAGGATGGTAATTACGATAAGGACGGTGAATAGTGATGATGATGAGGATGGTGATGGTGATGATGGTGATGTTGTTGATGATGATGATGATGATGATGATAAAGAGGATGGTGATGATAATGATGATGGGGATGATGATGATGATGATGATGTACGAGCTCACCTTAGCGTGCTCGACGCCCCGCAGCCCCCGTACGACGCCCTCGATGTTGCGCACGCAGGACTGGCAGGTCATACCCTTTATCGGGATCCGAACCGCCACCAGCGCCTGTTCGGACTCCCTGTGGACAAGGAAACGTAATGGTTATTAAAGGTTAATCTTACACAAATCGCCCTAGTCCGAAACTAAGCAATGCTAGTTCTACGGGTACTAGACGACGGTATACGTACATAGTACCCAGGAACAAATATTCGAGTTCATCACACAAATAATAACCCGACCATGTACAGATTACATTAGAATCACCTTTTTTTAATAATGAGAAAATTAAAAAACAAAGTAACAGAAAATAAAAACTTAACACTACTAACTACTAAGTACAAAAAAGCTAAAATTAACTAAACTAAAACAAATTCAAAAAACTGCTCCCCTTTGGCATGGTACCGAAAATGCTGGCAGCATTTCCTCGCTGAACAGCTATGCTGATACGCTGTGCGAGGAAGCTGCCAGCTCTCCGGTCCCCAGTGGTCTCTTGAAGCCTTTTAGAGAGCTCCTTGTGAAGTTTTTGGGCGCTGGGACCCACCTTTTGAAGTCGGTGGCCACAAGGGCACTTTTACATGTCTGAGTCTACCGGGATTTCACGAGAGGAGACCACTGTTGAGCAGAAACGCCGAAAGAAACTCAACAGTCAGTAATTTTTTTCAGAAAGGATAAGCACTTAACTATTCAAATGTAATCTGTATCTGTACATAATCGCGATAAGACCGCCTGTTGTTTTTTTTTTTTTTTTGAGTGAGTAAATATTTATTAGTAAACGAAACACAAGTAAAAATTAACAGTACACAACTTAACCTAAATAAAATTAACTAACAAAACCGATGTCCCCCAGATCATGGCCCTGCGGCAGGGTACCCATGATGCCGGCTACATTCCCCCGTTGAATAGCCAAGCTAATCCTTTGGCCGAGGAATGAGCCGGCTCTGTGGTCCGAAGAACATTCGGAAAGTTTTTTTTTGATTAAAGAGTAAAGTTTGTGGGCGTCCGGACTCCACGGTCCGAGTGTCTCCACTGCGAACGCCGCAAATATGAAGTTATTAGAGAGCCCTACATATTTGCGGCGCTTTGCAGCCTCAGCGCAAACCGCTGCTCCGCCAGCTCTCAGCGACGTACTGGACAAATGGGACGGAGCCAGGGTGTCTACGCAAGTAGCGTTGTTTACCTCTGCCTGTTATTTGAATGTATCTCATGTTGTGTTGTATATTCCTTGATGTTGGAGGTGCGCAATAAAGAGTATTTGTATTTGTAATCGGGTTATTTTTGGCTTTTCAGTTTTTTTTATGTTGGTTCTTTTTTTTCGTGCGTTCAGCCGGCGTTTATCGATTTATACGACGTTATCACGTCAAAGATATAGTGTTCCCGTGGGATAACACCGCACGATGCAGCTAGTCAGTAGTAATTCTTATAAATAAGTCGGTATACACCCCAGGCTAAAAGTATGGAAATAAGCTTATATTACTATACAAACCTGTGATTTCCTTACGGAATAAATTACAAAATCACAATATAAAAACGCAAATTGTGCTTATGAAAATTGCCAGTCCAACATTTATAGAAAGGCAATAAAAAAAACGACGACAATTTTTACAATATGCAGATGTTTTAATAGTGGATGTTCTATTTTTAGCGTTCCGTACCTCAAAAGGAAAAAACGGAACCCTTATAGGATCACTTTGTTGTCCGTCTGTCCGTCTGTCAAGACCCTTTTTCTCAGGAACGCGTGGAGGTATGAAGCTGAAATTTATATCAATTACTCAGGTCTACTGTCCCTTGAAGCTGTGAAAAAATCAAACTTCTAAGCCAACGCAATCAAAAGATACAGCCGTTTATGCCGCAAATTTTCGACACTTGCAAGGGAATCAAAACCTACAGGGTGCTTCCCGTGAACTCAGAATCTTGAAATTTGGTACGAAGCAACGTCTTATAGCATAGATAAAGGAATAATTACGAAAACCATAAATTTTTTTTTAATACTTAACTTTGCACCTAATTTATATGGGGCGCTATACATACCAGGTGCAAACTTAACTTAACCACTTAGGGATGGAAAGTGTTTGTACGGAACCCTCGGTGCGCGAGTCCGACTCGCACTTGGCCGGTTTTTTTTTATCTTTTGGGGGTGGCCTAACGGTTACTAACATTCACACAAGGAATCTTTAAATATTCAAAGAGTAAACTTTGTTTCCATGCTTTTGGCCTGGGGTGTACAATCACAGAAGTGTTCAGTAAACCTATTTGTTCCACGTTAGACGGATTTCACGGCAATTTGCCGGTTACTGGAGCCTGTGTGCTGGATGTCCGAGTAATAGGTATTGTGTGCTGATACACTTAATGTGTTGCTAATCGTGATTTTCATACTAGCACCCGGAATAAGTGGAGAAACTATCCAGGTCATTAATAGAATGTAGGTCTATATTTAAACTTAGAAAAAAATAACGTAATGCTTCATTTTGCCGAAAAATCATTTCGTAGAACGCTTTTCTCTTTGCAACTGTACTCTGTTTGATATTGTTACAGTAGCGGAAAAAAATCTATCATATTGGTGTATTTTGTACCAAAGTTGCCTAACTTTAAAATTGCGGTGATATAACAAAGTATTGACCTGAGATTTATTTTTTTCACTATAAAATTATTTTTTCTAAACAAATTGTTATTTAAAAAACGTTGTAGACATTCTGCGTCTTATTATAAAAAAAAACACGTTTTTACACTAATTTGCCTTTCAGTTAATATTTGCTGCATACTACGCTAATAAAATACATATGTTTTTATGCGTTACACACTTACTATACTTACTACAAGTTACTTATTACGCTGCTGGCAATATTCATTCGGATCTTATGCTTGGATACAATTCGACTTAAATTTTAAATATTTCAATATGATAGATATTTTTCCGCTACTGTATATAACAAACTTAACCTGAGGGGTTGTTGTGCACAACCCCTTAGGTTGGGCTTGTTAATCACGCGAGGTTTTTCGGATACCTTTTGACCCTCCCTCACCCCTGGTGATATTTGGTGAGGGTTTTTTGTCGTTTTTTGCTGTCGTGATTTTTTCGTGCCCCCCCCCCGTCCGTCTTACGTCCTCTTAAGTCTACAAGCTCACTTAAAGCTGTGAAAAATGGACCATTCACGTTCCTCAAATTTAAATGCACTTCTTTCGGGCTTCACAAAGACGCAGCCTGATTGGTTCATTCTCCGCTCCGCGTCAGTGCATGGGTTTCACATTAGGGTTAATGAAAGTATGATTTGTAGAAGGGTGAATCAACTTTTTTGTGTTGTTTACTCTGTCCCTGTTGCCCAAGTGACATCTTCATACTGTTTCATAGAAAAATGCTTAGGTTGTCCGAGGGACAAATTTTGCGTAACCATAGCAACACGGTGCACTTTAAAGTTGATTCACCCAGAAGTAGATTGAGGATAGAAAATGCTCCTTTATCTATTCAGTGCAATTAATACGATATGGTCGTCAATTCGCGTCTAGACGCATTTGTAATTTGTCGTTAGGGTAATTAATTTTGTCTGTTGTCAAGGACCAAGGTAATTTGACAGTCAAATTGGAACCGTGACCGTGTGATTGTCTAAACGTGCTTCCGCTGTTGATAACAGGTTGCGAATATTTAACTCAAATGTTTACATATATGTACCTATCTCTCTCTGAAATTTTTGTTCCGCATCTGTACGGTTTCGCCAAATTTTCATTTGTCCAATTCAATTGTATTTTTTTTTTCAAAACTGTTAGTTTTTCAGAATCATTATAAAACAAACATAACCTAACCTAATGGGTTCTTCATAACGATGTTTATAAAATCCTGAAAATACATGCATAATATAGCATTGCAGCCGTGCGAAGCCGGGGCGGGTCGCTAGTTATTATAATAATAAAACGGGACTTCATCGAGTTAGTGTTTCTTTTATTATCGTGTAAGTTTAAATCAATATGAAATACATTAACTCAACAGACATAGGTAAACAATCAGCGGTCTTATAGCTAAATAGACTCTTCCAGACAACCTTTCGGTAGCGGAGTACTTAGTAACTTCGAATGAGTAGGAGATGCAAAATACTAGGGCCAAGCAAACGTCCACAATACAAAAAATGGAAGTAATAAGCATGTACATAAATAAGAATATTCAGATATACGTAAATACTTAGACATAATAGAAAAATTGTAATGCGTAATCTGGCAGAAACATTTTCTTTGTGTTCTGATCTTTCTATCAATTATATATTTATTTATTTTATTTATTTATAAAAATGTCTTACGGGCTTACAGTCGAGCCAAAATGCCCGCAAGATAAGATGAATACAAATAATTCTTAACTAAAAACATATATCAATGGTTCAATACAAAAAAAATGTGGTAATAATGAGACATTACATGTCTCACATATTTTTAAAACCCAGTGTTTCAAGAATAGTACGTAACTTTTAATTTTGTCCGATAATTACTAAACATACATAATTTACCCATTAAATAATGCAATCTGCTAGTGTCACGGGCGGTTAAACAGGTAGGTATAGTTTGCACGCGGTACAGACTCAGTTCACACGTAATTTAATTTGCATGCATGCGTATAAATAAGTAATTGTGCGATTTATCAGGAAGTAAATACCTACAGACGACGCGGTTGGCGCAATGGTTAAGCAACTGCCTACTGAGCCGACGGTCCCGGGTTCGAATCCCGGCCGGGGCAAATATTTGTGTGATGACCTCGAATATTTGTGCTTGGGTCATGGATGTTATCTATATATGTATTTATACAGGGTGGAACAGATCGAGGGACTTTTAAGCAAACAGGGAATTGTTCAGACTGAGTACTTCATTTTTCACCTATGATCTATGTAAATATTTCTATTCATTTTTGAGATACAGTTTGTTAAACATTAGTGTAAAAATCTGCATATATCAACCCGGCATCTTTTGAACATCGCTAAGTTAAAGAGAGATGTCAATTTAAAATGTAAATAAAACCTGTGAATTAGTAGGGTTGGGTTGTCACTGATATTAAAATACTTTATTTTGATGACTTTTTTTTTACTTTTAAATCCAGTTTAACAATTATAATAGGTCGATTGTAGATCACTCAGATGACACTATCCTGTCAGCCCCAGTCTTTAGAAATGTTCCTCCCTGTGTATTGTTGTATATCGTCATCTAGTACCCATATAATACGGTGAATAGAGACTAAAGTACTATGTGTGACCTTACAAACGGTCCGGTAGTTTTGAATTTTTGATATGTTGTCTAGGATGGTTAGTCAGTGCTTAAAATGCAAAATGCACAATTCCCCCCCCTCCGCGCCCGCCGCCATTTAAAAAAAACCGGCACTCTTCATATTTTTGCTCATAATTATCTTCCTTTAGGAGCATTTTAGCTAGAAGAAAGCTTCGACATTATTATAGAGAGTTAAATTTACTACATTTGCCATTTTATATTTTTTTTCTAAGACAGATAGTTACGGAGATATCCACATTTAAAAAAACGTAAAAAATCGCAATTTCCTACTGAAAAACAAACTTCTGGATTATATCTTCGTTTAGGAGCATTTTAGCTACAACAAAGCTTGGGCAATGTTGTAGAGAATTAAATTTACTATAATTTACACTTCAAATTTTGTTTCAAGGACGGTTAGTTACGGAGATATGCACATTTAAAAAACAGGAAAAGTCGAATTTTCCGAAAATTTCTCAAAATTCTTTGGTTTAGAACGCTGTCATTCAGTTATGGACTAGTCTAGGACAAATTAAAACATGTAGGGAATATAATTGCTTATAAAACTCATGTCCATTTTTACATACATTTTTGAAAAACGTGACTTTAATTATCTGTCCTAGAAACAAAATTTGAAATGTAAATTATAGTAAATTTAATTCTCTACAAAATTGCCCAAGCACTATTCTAGCTAAAATGCTCCTAAACGAAGATATAATCCAGAAGTTTGTTTTTGAGTTGGAAATTGCAATTTCTTAAGTTTTTTTAAATGTGCATATCTCCGTAACTATCTGTCCTAGAAACCAAAATATAAAATGGAAAATGTAGTAAATTTAACTCTCTATAATATTGTCGAAGCTTTCTTTTAGCTAAAATGCTCCTAAAGGAAGATATGAGCAAAAATATGAAGAGAGTCCCGGTTTTTTCAATATGGCGGCGGGCGCGGAGGGGGGGGGGGGGGGGGGATTGTGCATTTTGCATTTTAAGCACTGACTAACCATCCTAGACAACATATCAAAAATTCAAAACTACCGGACCGTTTGTAAGGTCAAAATCCTTTATTCACTGAATTAATAGTACAGTCAACCAATTTGATTTCTAGGCCTCTATAGAACCTTGTCACAATGACAATGATATGAGATTTCAAGCGGCTTTCATATTGACGTGCACTGTGACAAGGTACGAAATGGCCTAGGAATCAAATTGGTTGACTGTACACAAGCAATGCTTTGTTTCGGTTTATGTCGATTTGTATAAGATTGTCCCTTAATAAAAAAACCTCAAGGCTTAACCGACGAGGAAAACCTCGATGGAACTATTGTATATACCTACTGTATAATATAATAACCAGGTAAATATATGATTTTGTGTTCATATCGCGTGAGATGCGTCATTGGGGAAGCCCTTTCGGATAAAGATAAAAAATTTAGATAACATCAAAATGACCTGCCGGATTTATACCATCTGCTTGCGCCGTGTATTTATTTATTTAAACTTTAATCCACAAAAAAAAAAGTCCGAACAAAATGGAGGGCTTAAGGCCACATGGTATTCTCTACCAGTCAACCATAGAGCCATAGAGCCAAACAGATACTAGGAGTCGGTGCGAATCTGAAATCTATTTGTACACAAATTGTTTACAAAGGTACAGTCAACCAATTTGATTCCTAGGCCATTTCGTACCTTGTCACAGAGAACGTCAATATGAAAGCCGCTTGAAATCTCATATCATTGTCATTGTGACAAGGTTCTATATAGTGGCCTAGAAATCAAATTGGTTGACTGTACATACACATATTTACACCCGTCCCCGTTTAATAGGACGCCCGTGTTGGCCCTGAAGCCGTAGGAGACGCAGGTTCGAGCCTCGGCTGAACCATTAAATATTTTTTCTTTTTTTTTTTTTCATTTACGTTAGCAGATGATACTGTTGTAATGAAAATAATGAGATTTAGGGTTGCCTTCCGACTTTAGCCGAATGTCGCTGAACAAGTTTCGAATCGGTTCGCAATTCATCATCAGAATTCGATCAATTCAATTGTCTGCCGCCGCGTCTGATCGCAGCCGAAGAGGAATCGCGAATCGATGCGAAACCTGTCGAGCGATATTCGACATTTAACGTCCCGTTTCATATGTACTTATTTTAATGTCTGAGACTCGTGGCAGTTATTTATGTAAAATATTTGAAATACTTACTCTACAAAAAACAACATTGTCAGCAGCGAAACACAAAAACTGAATCAAACGCACTATGGAGAGGAAATTCAGTTCCTCAAAAAGTTGTTATTGTAACAGTGCCAAAGTTTAAGTATTGGTTCCGATCAAAGCTGATCTTTGAAACGGTTGCAGGTTTACCAAACCGAGCTTAGAACCATCTCGACAGATAAGGCTATCGATTTAAAAACAACGCTTTCGAATCCGTCCACAGACAATCACACAGATACACAATAATACACATGTTAAACTGTTTTCATCGGGGGTTTAAAACATGACCACGAATACCGGGTGTTTCCTGTAATAGGACCTGCAATAAATTAAAACATAGATTCTTCGCTGGAAACTGGTCAACATTTGTTAAGCAACTTCTGAAAATAACGTGTATTAAATGATAATTTTGTACAATAATGTTTAGACAAAGAATCAAAGTATTGCGATATGTCGGATATTAGTAGAGTGACAGCTATGTCAATGCTCAGGGAATGTCAATGTTGGACGACGTACATTGAAAATACTACTTAATTTGTTTGAAACAATTAAATTCTGAAAACTGACTTTTTTAAAGTTGCCGAACAAATGTTGTTCAATTTGAAGAGTAGAATTTATATTTTAATTTATTACTCCTATTACAGGAAACACCTGGTATAAAAAAATCCCACTTAAAATATCAAAACACGTTCACAAGACCAAGAGAATCTGATTTGACTGAGTGATGCAGAAATGGCTATAAAAGAGAGATCTTTCCTTGTATATCGAATGGAATCATAACTCCATACAAATATGGCTGAGAGTCATACAACGTTCCACACGGCACCATTCGCAACGGGCGCAAATACCTACCAAGTATTACTAATACAATACGGGCGAATAATTATAACAACGAGTGGAAACCATGAGGAATATATATACTATTATAGTAGTTTATGCAACTGTTACATAATGAAAGGTCTTAAAGGACGACGCGGTTGGCGCAGTTTGTAGTGCACCTGCCTATTGAGCCGGCGGTCCTGGTTTCGAATCCCGGCCAGGGCAAATATTTGTGTGATGAACTCGAATATTTGTTTCTGGGTCATGGATGTTTTATCTATACAACGTGTTTTTATACAATTGCTTTAACTTCGACATAGTGCTTGGAACATTAACGTAAACTCATCCCTTAAACCGTTTAATGATATTCGAAAAATATTTTTTTTTGGTATCCCATACAAAGTAATTAATTATTTAATTGGTGGCTATTGTAAAAGGTCCTTTTGAGTTAGGCAATAGTTAGAGTCAACTTGTTGTCATTTTAACGTCACTGATAAAACTTCATCGATGACAGAATTGAGAGCTCGTTAAAAACTTTAGCTAGGTGGAATGCGTGTGGATGGTCTTGGGTTCAAACCCCGGTAAAGAATTTTCTTTTTGTATTTATTTTTGTTCATTGGCAGTGAAAGTTAAATTTTCTGTGCTTATTTTTTATTTCAGAACAATTTTTGCGATGTGTTTAATCCATTTTAATTTTAATTCACTTTATTTAAATTCTTTCGGGTTATGGTATAGTCACAAATGAAACTAATTAAGTTTAAGTATAAACATTTAATTACATAAACAATATTGGCCTAATAAAATAAAATGATCTCCTCATCAGTATTTAACACTCAATATTTTTTATTTAAACCGAAATAATAATTTACTACAACTTGTTTTCAAAGTGCCCGCCATTATTTTCTAAACAAATATTCAACCGAAATCGTATCTCGCGATTTAGTTTGACAGGAGTGGCACGCATGGCATCGGCTTCTTCCTGAATTCGTTGCAGTAGGTCTTCCCTCGAAGCCACAGGTTTGGAGTAGACTTTTCTTTTAAAGTCTAAGGGTGTTCGGTCCGGAGATCTGCATGGCGGGCCACGCAAGAGTTTGACTGCCGCGTGTCTAATCCAACGCCCAGCAAAGTGCACATCCAAATACTGTCTAAAACGACCAGCAAAATGTGCGGGTGCTTCGTCATGCTGGATCCAGTGTGTCCGCAGTGTTTCGAATGGAATATCATCGAAATAATCCAAATTATGCAAGTTCTTATTGGGATATCGACGTCGGTACTCCCTTGCTGCTTCCGCCGCATATCCATTGCAGAAACCGTAAACAAAGTGCATATTGGCTTCTTCTTCGGCCGTATAATTTATCCGTGGCATCACAAAGCAAGTGAACACAATTATTTCATTAAAAATTAAGTAAATAACAACAATAATAAATTACTATTGTCAATTTGACGTGACACATGCGAGTCAAGTGAGAGCAAAATAAAAAAGAACTTATTGATTTAGACCTTGTCGTACATAAGGAACACTGAAAACTCTTTACATACGAACCAGCAGATAATAGTCTTTGGTTATAAGAAGATTTTACACTGGTTAAACTGAGATTAGTGATTAAATTTGAATATTAAATAATTTGAAAACGGTGCGAGTTAGGAACTTGGTTTCTTTGAGAAATTGACTCAATAAGACGTAAAGAATTACCCCTTAAAGTTAAAGCAATTGAAAAAGTACACCCTGTATATGTATTTATATACAAGCTTTGCTTAGATTGGGACTAGATCGATTTGTATAAGATTATCACTCAATATTTATTTATGTTTTTAAAACACGAGTGTGATGTGACTTATGTGATTCTATAAAACGAGTCGAAGGCGAGTTTGATAATAGGATCACACGAGTGCTTTAAGGGATAATATGTACAGTTGCATACACGCCTTTATCTACACACGTATTAATTATCATATTATAAATTTTATTTGATTTTACGTGTAAGTACTCAGTACTACTAGCAACTCCCGCGGAGGAATTAAATGAATTACATATTAATGTTAATGTCGGCTCCATATCTCTCTAAAGTTGCACTGTGTTATGAAACGTCCAACGTGCTAATAAAACAGCCTAAGTGCGTCAACCAGTGATTAAGTTACCGCGAGACTGTACGGGTAACAGACCCTGATGAAGAACTCTACATGAGTTCGAAACATATCAAGCCGTTCCTGACAATAGGGATGACGACTGATGATTCTACAGAATACTGTAAGTTATATGAATAAATTTCGCTCAATATATCATGAAACAAAGAAAAACATTTTTTTTTATACTGACGTCAAAGGTAATTCTATGTTTTTTTTTTATTCAAAATAAGTTTTGTATTTGTTTTCATAATCCTCATAATTTTACAAAACATTAATTGTACTAGAACCTTGAACTTAAACGCACTTTCAAACGGTGGAAATGGCAAATTACTTAGTGTTTCCATACAAATATTGGTATCCAACCCACAAATAACGTCACATGTAGGTAGCCATTTGTATGGAATATTTTAGCGCTCCGTAGGTATTTCTTACTTTTGGAGCAGTCTAAGTGTAGTTAGTCCCATAAATAGACATTTGATTCCAATAAAAAATAAAATCGATTCACATACTGAAACAAATGTTCGCCATGCCTATGTCACGTGAGTGTATACCGTTTAATATATTGACCTTAGACATGTGGAATATTGTACATATTGGACGGATGACCTCGTGAGGGTAACGGGGAATCAATGGATGCGGTCTACACGGGATCGCTATGGGGGAGGCCTATGTTCAGCAGTGGATGTCTGTGGCTGATAAATAGATAGTAGAAGAAGAAGAAGATACATTTATTTTGCAAACCAATTACATTTTACATTTAAATAATTGAATTAAATTTTTTCAATGAAATTTAACTTAAAATCTATTAGTAATTCTGTGAGCTAAGCGGTGTCCTGGTTGCAAAAATGGAGTCCACTCAGCATTATGTCATAGCACTCGTGCGCACAACGACGCTGGTTCCGTGGATCCAGATCAGGATATGTGTAGTACAGCGTGCCGTGTGTGTGGTTTGTGTAAATAAGTTTCTGTCAGAAAAATTATTTTTTGTGACAAGCTTTTATAGCCGACTGTAATTTTCTTTGAACATCCATCAATTGCTCACAGAGACGATTCTAAAGAGCCCAAACTCGATATGATTGCTTTATTTATTACGGAGTTCCTATGGCCACCTTCCAGCTGCATCATCAGATCAGCTCCACGTCATCATAATATTGCATTGTCACGCGATTTACATATTCGTGCAAAATTTCAGCTCAATCGGAAACCGGAAAGTGGGTCAAATTTAACTTGCAAAATTCCATTACAACGGGACAGGTGAAAGTAAAAAATAAAAGCTTGTAAAAAGATAGACATGCAAATAATGGGTTATCATGTTTTAGAGTCACTGGTCAATATTAAACTGCTGTATGTGCATAGTCAAGTCCATGATAATACTATACATATAGTAGGTACATGTTGCGTGTTGTAAATCAGCAGAAGCCATCTGATAGTACTAATATATCAGACTAGATAATCTTTTACGCATGCCTATCAGCATTATCTTATGGCGAGCAGTCGTGACTGGCTCACGGTCGCACGACGGCAGTTTGTGTCGGATGGAAAACGATCTTAAAACACTGATCTCCTTTCTGAACTTGGCTTGAAGCGTGTCTAAATCTTATCAACCAACTACAATACAATACAACAACACTTTATTGCATAAGAATAAAAGTTTAGAAAAGGAAACAAGTGAGGTGTAAAGAAATTCAAATAAACAATGCAAAGGTCGACACACAAAGCATAAGGAAAAATTCGTTAGGTTGCTTGGGAGTTAGGGTGGCGAAAGGGTGGGTGGTTATGGTTAACGTGCTGGACCGGCAATCCAGAGGTACCGGGTTCGATCCCCGCTCTCTTCCGCTAGGTAACTCATTTCAATATTTCTCTAAGCTTTAATCTTTGTACTAATGGTTTAAAAGGAAACAAAACAAATACAACTTATAAATAACGGTAGACAACAGGCGGTCTTATCGCTACAAAAGCCATCTCTTTCAAACAACCTTACTACAAAACAGAGAGCGTTCCTAGAACGAATCTTCATACAACAAATTTGCGAAAGATGGAGCCGCTTTTGGTTGTATGTGTGCGTGTCTACGAACCAATCATAGAGACGTGTTGCTTGTGACGTTGACGTTGTGACAGATGCGCACACGGACGAAACTTAGCCCGTGGCTAACCAAAACTTAAGCGCTATAAGCTTCACTTTTAAGCGCAAAGTATTTTGAAATGGAATATAGGTTTCTAGGCGTATTCTAATGCCAAACAATTATTTTCGGAAAGTACATATAATTATAAGTATTGTGTGTATATCCTATAGAAATATGTAGTTATCTAAGTAAGTATATATCTTTTGAAATTGTTTTAATTTAGTTGCACCGCCCACAAATTATCTGCTTAGCCCAATGGTTGACTGGTAGAGAATGCACTATGACATTAAGTCCGCCTTTTGTACGGTAAGTTCTTTCTTTTGTGCAATAAAGAATAAATAAATAAAATAAATATATAATTACATTTCTTTGACGCCGGTTAAGTTTAACCCCCGATTAAAGAATTATAAATTATAAGTTTAACTTGTGTATCTGTGTGTCTGTCTGTGGCATCGTAGCTCCCAAACGGATGGTCCGATTTGAGTGTGTTGTTTATAGAAACACTTGTCCGTCGAGATGGTTCTTAGCTATGTTTGGTGGAAATAGGACCAGTAGTTTTCAAGATATTCAGCTTTAATTGGAACAAGTGACAAAATCTCAGCCAATATTGTAAGTGTTCAGTTTTCAGTTCAGTCGGGGGTGTTTTAAATATTAAATTTAGGTTATTTTGTTAATAATAACTATAATAAGTGATTATTCACCCCGTGCACATGAGTTTCACAAAGTCTCACTCCACGGCAGAGAGTAACAAAAGATTACCATTTTCCAATTGCGTGTTTTCAAGGTTCCGTACCCAAAAGGGTAAAAAACAGGACCCTATTACAAAGACTCCCCTATCCGTCCGTCTGTCACAAGGCTGTATCGTGAACAGTCAGTGATAAATAATTTTGTGTACGATACTTTACATAAGATGATAACCTAAATCAGACGTTCAAGATTAGATTATATGTGGATCGCATTATCAATACAATTAATCTACCGATTAACTTTAAACTAAATGAACTAAAGTGTAGCAAAATAAGTTGGTTTTAGCCCTCGCCATATTGCAGATTCCTAGTGGTACTAATTTATATTTACTGGCAACACATTTTTGGTAACTGGCGTTGAATGTCACTGATGTAAACAAAGAGGAAACAGGACTAAATATTCCGCAATGTTTCAAGTAATTTATGTACGCATGATAAAGCCAAAACTATCCACAGTGATGAAAGACAAGTATTCTTCAATAGGATTCAGTATCTATAGGTATTTCGCAAGAATAACATGATTGAGCAGTATTCCGGTAAACAATATTTTGAATTTGGTTGCTGGCAAAACCTTGACAAATGTCTAATGACGTTGTATAATACAAATATATGACGTATGCATATTATTGCCATATGAAAGCTGTTTGTGGCGTCACTATCCCTGGGCAGGACCGACACTTGTTAGACCATACAGCTGCCATAAGAAACTCTGGCCTGGAAACACCCAGAAAAACTAAAAAGACTCCAATAAAACTAAAAAGCCAAAAATAACCCTTTCAAGTAGTACAGATTACAAGTGCGAGTCGGACTCCACCAAATTCCGTAAAGAAGGGTTCCGTACAAATTTAAACCGTTGCTTAACTACTTTAGATAGAAACTATACTTAGTCACAAAAAGTCATGAGGTTGAAAAATGCGACCTTTAAGCGAGAACAAACGGACACCCATGAATACCAGGCCATACCAAGGAATTTGAGGCCAAGCTTTTTTCTTTTAATTTATTATAATTAAAAATGTATACACAGCGTTTAAACAATTGCATTTTCGCCAAACTGCATAACAGTTTATTGGCGAATTGCCCGCCTTGCTCTCTGCGCTCTCTCGCTCAAAAAAATGTTTGATGGTCTTTTCATTAAGCAGAAAGTCAATAAGCATGTTACTCACTTGCGATGCCACCCACCGACCACCGTCCAATGGTGGCTTCAACCCAACGATTGTTCTAAGACAATAGTATTTGGATTACCATCCGTATTGAATAAATATAGATATGTTTATTCGACGAACGTAAACTTTAACGCATAGTTATGTTATGCGCTTAGCTTAAATGTATGTGTCAACTTGTTAAAGTTGCATAATGTGGGTGTTATGAAATAGTTGTGGCTATTGTCTTGGCAGTTTTATTATAGTTGTATTATGACACATGTGGAGCGACCTAGTTTATTTAATTATGCATGCTAATTCTTTCAAGCTTCTTTAACATAATATATTTGTACGTAATTGGTTTTAACATTGAAAATGTTTAATCAAACGCAAGTCAAAGTCAAAATATTCTTTACACAAATAGGCCTAAGTACAGTCGCCATCAGATATATCGCAGCATAAAAGGCGTTCGTAAATATCTGAACATGTACTGTAACGCCCAGTCAATAAGAATCGTTTTCAGATATTATGAACGCCTTATATGCTGCGATATATCTGATGGCGACTGTACAAGCACTTTCGAATCGTCAGTTACAGAGAACAGAGCAATTTATTGATAGAATTATTACTTAATATATATATTATTTTCCTCCTTACGCGGAAGTGGCATTGGATGGGTCACACATTAAGAAAGCCCGATACCCACCATCCAAGAAAGCACTGACCTGGCCCCTATTTCACCAAGTTGACAATTGTCAGCGACATATGTCGGCAATTGTCAAGCGACAGGTGACAAACGACCATTTTGAAAATTATATTGTATAGTAGTGCTTATAAACATCACAAGCATTTTGTTACAATTGTCCTTATCTTCATTAAATGACAAAAGGAAGAGAGGTCGTCCCAGAACAACTTGGCGGCGCTCAGTAGAGCAGGAACTGGGCGTCTTGGGCATGACGTGGGAGGAGGTAGAACAAACTGCCCAAGACCGCTGCAAATGGAGGAGTTTGATTCGAGCCCTACACCCCAGCAGAGGGTAATAGGAAAGAAAGAAGAAGGAGATTTCTTTTATGTTTTCCTGATCGAGTAAAGTGCCCTTATTTATGAAATTGTGACTTTCGCCTGGTAGTTTCGCCACGGGCCATATGCCAAAATGTGCGTCTGCCGGAGGGCTTCAAAGTGCTATTTGAATTCCTAAGATCGGTGGTAACTTATTGAATACGTATGTTCTAAAATTTGTCAAAATTTCTATTTTCTTTCGCTGAGTTGGATCGAGAATTTCCCAATAACTTTTGAGCTCGTTAGTCAAGAAACGGAATAAAATAATCTCGGGATTGAATTAAGCTACAGTTTAGGCTATATTAGGAGGCGGGCGGACAAAAAATGTAGGCGGCAGCGGGCCCCATACGCGCGGGGTCACAAATCTGTCAAATTACATCATGCGCATTATTTCTAAACTAGATTTTGCCCGCGACTACGTCCGCGTGGAACTTGCAAGTATGGAAGCAACCTCGTACAACACGATAGATAACCACCTAATCACCTTATTTAATAAAAGGGATTATTAAAAGCGCCTAAGCAAATGTAAGAGCAATTGTGCTTTTGGTCTAATCATTACATTTCCTACAGCGTCATCAATGTCATCATGAATTACTTACTCACTTTTCAATCTTTTTAGGGATAATTTTGAGGATGAAAACTATTCAAGGCCTTCCTCGGATCTTAAACTATCTCCACGCCAAATTTCATCAAAATCGATTCACCGATAAAGCGTGAAGAGGTAACAGACAGACAGACACACTTTCGCATTTATAATATTAGTATGGATTATATTTTCAATGCCTTTGATAGTTGCGTGTAGTATGAGATTGTATTTTTTTACTTTCGGGGTTCCATACCTAATGGGTGCTAACAGAACCCTATTACTGAGGGTCCTTAATCCATATAACTGTACCAAGACTCTACCTCTTGACAGGAAATACCCCTGCTTATTATTCCATTACAATCTTCTTTCTCGTCTGTTTCCTCCCAAAACTTAATCAATCTTTACGTTTTAGTAACTGAATAGGAAGAAAATTATCTGTCTAGGACCGTTTCGATTTTCCGTGCACCTAAAACCCCGGGGTACAGTCAACCAATTTGATTTCTAGGCCACTATAGAACCTTGTCACATTGACAATGATATGAGATTTCAAGCGGCTTTCATAGTGACGTTCACTGTGACAAGGTACGAAATGGCCTAGGAATCAAATTGGTTGACTGTACATGTCAAACTCTAAGCGCACGAGACCACATGAAATGAAGGTCACGCGTAAAAACAATATGGCCGCCGCGCAGAGAAAGGTACAGCCTTGCGACAGATTAGTACTTGCAGTATGTTGACCGAAACACGCGATTTTAATATATAGTGGTGCCCACAAGAAGTTACGTGTTCTTGGAAAGCCTTGATAATTTTGAGTAGGTTGCCTGACACTAGCATTCCAATCAGTAGGTCAACCGAAGTTGAAAAATTCGCGATACCGGTTATAAATACTTTTTTTTATACTGCGCATTGCCAACATTATCTACACCTCAATTTAATAGGAATAGGAATGACAACTGATCGACTGGTGTTAAATTCTACAGCATACTGTAGTTAAATGAATTAAATTAGCTCATATGTCAAGAAAAAAAAGATAAAGAAAATACCCAAAATATGTGTTTTTTGAAGTCCTCGTCATCAGGTAAGTACGTTTTTTTTATTATCCCAAACAAATTTTGAGAACAATCTCAGAATCCTAATAATTTAACAAAACAATCAATATATATGGCAATTTGTATGGAGCGTTTTTAGCGCTCCGTATAGGAATGTTGAATTTATTTATTTATTTAAACTTTACTGCACAAAATACATAAGTAAAAGTACAAATGGCGGACTTAATGCCATGAGGCATTCTCTGCCAGTCAACCACAAGATCAAACAGAGACATTATTGGTGCGGGAAGGGGAACTTTGACGGTCATTTCTCTCTTTTAGAGCGGACTTAGCATGACCCTCTGACCGTTTTATGATAAGTAGACGTTATACGAGTATCACATTCTTTTTTTTCGGTAAGTATCACATTCATTTGGTTATTTGGATGTTGGTAGTAAAAAAACAATAGAAAGTAAAAAAAATCCCCTTAGTCCTTCAGATGCTCTTTAACTCAAATTAGCAAACATAATTGTAAAGTAACCTAAAACACTGTACTCACATGATACAAAATTAAATGCCTAAGTTTATAATTATATTCTCAAGTCAAGCTTGACAGTCAGCTTGGCAGACCCGTATATTTTGACCTGTGACCTAGAACCCGTACCACTTCACAGGCCTAATTACTGCAACAATTAAAGGACAGTTTTTTCAGTCACACAGAGGCACTACAAAGTCACGTCAAAATCCATCGCGTAAGACTCCATTTCCGTATAGGCAAAGTCGAGAGAAATTGCTCGTTTACAAAACAATGGAGCATTGTTTACAAAAGGCTCGCGAGCAGGATATGCCGTTTTGAACTCGTGGCTTACTATTTTCTTTGAGCACGTGGGTGTAAATGCTTAATTACGGTTATGCCAAGTAATAATTAAGGTAAAGTAACTTTAGACTGAACGAATTTTAGACAAACTGAATAAGTATGCAAAGTCATTTTAGACAAAAAAGCCGGACATGTGCGAGTCAGACTCGCGCACTGAGGGTTCCGTACAACGAAATAATGTTTAATTTTTTTGTTTTCTGTATTTGTTGTTAAAGCGGCAACAGAAATACATCATCTGTGAAAATTTCAACTGTCTAGCTATCACGGTTCATGAGATACAGCCTGGTGACAGATGGACAGGCGGACGGACAGCGGGACCTAAGTTATAGTGTCCCGTTTTTACAAGCTTTTATTTACTTCCGCCTGTCCCGTTGTAATGGAATTTTGCAAGTTAAATTTGATCCACTTTCCGGTTTCCGATTGAGCTGAAATTTTGCACGAATATGCAAATCGCGTGACAATGCAATATTATGATGACGTGGAGCTGATCTGATGATGGAGCTGGAAGGTGGCCATAGAAACTCCGTAATAAATAAAGCAATCATATCGAGTTTGGGCTCTTAAGAATCGTCTCTGTGAGCAATTGATGGATGTTCAAAGAAAAGTACAGTCGGCTATAAAAGCTTGTCACAAAAATTAAATTTTTGACAGAAACTTATTTTACCCTTTGGGTACGGAACCCTAAAAGTGTAGACCAAACAAGGGTAAACCGGTAGGCAGTTGCACCGACCGATATTACTGCATGGTTCCATATTTTACCGTGACCTATTCACGCTATCATGCCAAGCATTTCATTAAGTACGGAACGGGGGGGAATCCACCCGACAATTGGAATGCCGGCAATACTTCACGTTTCGCATCTCGAACCCTGAATTAGAAAATAATAGCTTGTGAATGGGCACGTGGAAAAATTAATAAATATCAGACATCCTCACACAAGTCTATTTAGCCCCAAATTAACTCTAAATAGATGACGATATACATAATATTGATAAACATAGGTCGGACTAATCATACGTAGCAAAACAAGAGTTACAAAAAAAATAACAGAAATACTTACAAACTTTTGGCCGAAATTAGTTTAAAAATATAATTCATATTTATATTTATGAATGAAACCCAAAATTGGACAACAGTGAGTATTTCCGTGTTTTTTTTTTCTCAACTCTTGTTTTCCTATGATTAGTCCGACCTATGTAGATGAAAATAGTATACTTAAAATAAATAGAACAATCATGAACCAAGCACAAATATTCAAGTTCATCATCATCACACAAATATTTGCCCTGGCCGGGATTCGAACCCAGGATCGCCGGCTCAGTAGCCAGGAGCACTACGCCAACCGCGTCGTCAAAATGAAGGAAGGCGGGATTGTTTACAATCCTGTTTCATTTTAACTTGTCCTCTTAGCCATATGGTATCTCCCTGTTCTGTGATTCACGAGCCACGTGTGCGCACGCCAGAAACAATAGGCTAGTTGACTCATGTCAAATTGTATTAAACTAATTGTTTATTTCGTATAGTATTCAGCATAGGAAACTTAAATATAGGTATATTTTTCAATTCATAAATGTGGAAGATGGCTGAAAAAGTTGAATTTGAAAATATTGTTTTCAATCTGTATTTTGAAATGCTTAAAACGCTGTCCGCCATTTTCGCTTGTGATAGTGACGTAATCCGACCCGTAAAGGAAACTAAAGGTCTACTCCGACGACTTCGAATAGTGCCGTCCCTCTCGATCCTCCTGTCAAAGTATATTGGAGTGAGGACGGCACTATACGACGGTCGAATTTCGAATATTTACGCGGAATTTTACGTCACGCCACAGATTAGCAAAAGGCAAAAATGGCGGCGTTTTTGACTGTTCATGAAATTTCTAATTGTGATTAAATAAAATTTTGCTTTCTAGCTTTCACAAAAATACAAGACATTTTTTTAGAGCTAGTAAGATCATTTTAACCATTTCAAATATATTTCAAAAATGGGTCTACTAGCCTATTGATAGGGTGTCGCCGTTGACGGATACGTCAAGGAGGACATCATCGTCATCCAGGGTTCGAAATTATCAAGATAATAACGAGCCGTGATAATTATCACCAGTATTAAAAAATCATTTGTTAAATTGTTTCATAAGAAATATCGATGGTTTATTGTTTCAAAACAAAAAAAAATATATGTTTAATTTTAATACAATAGAAATCAACATTAATGTCATTAATTAAAGGTAGATTCAGTGAAAATCGGTGTTCGTCAGATTTGACAGATTTGAAAATAAATTACTTGACCAAAGAAGCCAAAGGAATATCTTCATCCGATGATGATTCTATTTCCATTGGCATTGTTGCTGCTATAGCTTCAGTCGGATAGACGCAACAAGTGCGGAAATACACTTTGGATACTTAGAATATAGTTCTATTTCACGGGCGCAAGTTTTTGTTATTATCAATTGATAATTATCCACCTGTTATTATCACGATAAGTATCGTGATAATTATCGCGATAATTATCGTTGATAATTATCCTTTCGAACCCTGTCGTCATCATCATCCCTGTTCTGTGCCCTTACCATGAGTTAACGTGACCGTACTCGCTAATAGCGACAGCGTAAACGACTTGTATGGAGAATAGTACGCCCCTAGTGGTAGCTTTGTGGAACTACAATTGACAACATTTCATATTTTACAAGCTTTTATTTAACTTGCAATGTATGCATGTATGTATGTATCCAAGTATGTTTGTTCGGGTGAAATCTTGTAACTCAATTTTGAAGCAGATATCGTCATCCGATTGAGCTGAAATTTTGCATACTTACTTAACTTTGATGACAATACAATAATATGGTACCATGGGGTTGATCTGATGATGGAGCCGGAAGGTGGCCATAGGAACTCTATAATAGAAAAAGCAATCCTACCGAGTTTGGGCTCTTTAGAATCGTCTCAGTGAGCATTTGATGGATATCCAAAGAAAAGTACAGTCGGCTATAAAAGCTTGTCACTAAAATGTCATTTTTGACAGAAACTTATTTATTTTATTACTTTTCTGAATTCTGCTTAAAAAGATGAAGTAATGTCTGTTTTTATTTATTTTCAGAGATGATTATTTATTTTATTATTAATTTATAAAAACATAGTGATTTTAAAATGTGGCAACACCAAAACCAGAACTAAATGGAACGGTTACTTTAGTCGGTTTTCTTATTTAAAAAAAAACTTAATAAAACTCGGTATGCATCTGTCATTTGTCAACGTCAAATAAAAAAGATATATTTTTTTTCGCTCTTTGGTTTAGACAACAACCCTTTTCAGCCCGTATTGTCTTAGATTGCACTTATTTGATGTATTTTCTTATATTTCTGTAAATACAGAAGAATAAATTCAGAATTTTTTTTTAAGGTACACGACATAAAGCCATGTCGGTCTCTATATTAATTTCCACCTGTTATAAATATGAAATGTTGTCAATTCTCCATACAAATCCTATATGCAGTCGCAAGCGAGTGCGGTCACTGTCACTGTAAACTCATGGTCACCATAAATTTAAGAGTCAAACTTGCCGGTCTAGCTGACGAAGTATGTAGTTTTCTTCATCTAACTCTATCCATAGCCACTTCCTTGACTCCCCTATACACCGTATACGACATGATGAAAGAGACCGGGAATAGAACCTGGTACCTCTGGATCAATCTTCGTTGAACTTTGTGTCAAAGGTTTAATATAAAAATCATGGTGTGTCTGCGGTGTACAGTCGAGTTCATTTACATCTACACACTTACGAGAACAAAAATATCTGAGCACGATTTTATGCTCCTGACAATAGGGTCGTGTTCAGATGTTTTTGTTTCTCGTAAGTGTGTAGATGTAAATGAACTCGACTGTACATTGAAAAATGAGTCCGTCCAACTGATCTTCAACTGAAACTCATGGTAAGGGTACAGAATTGAATAGCAAACTTCAGCGAATGCTGCTCCAGCTTGCGTGGGTGCCGCCTCCACATTCCCAGAGTATTGATCCTCTGAACGGGAGGACACCTACGTTATTGTTTTATTAATAGAACCGTTTCACAAATAGAGAGATGAACAAACGAAAACCTACAAATACCTTTCAACGACGCAGTTGGTAGCACAGTACAGACTACTGACCCGGCGGTCCTGGGTTCGAGTCCCGGCAAGGGCAAATATTTGGGTGACGGACTCGAATATTTGTTCCTATGTCAATAAAGGACGGGTCAATAAAACGCCTTCCGTATATGACGTACCTACTTATCATACAAATGAGAGTAAATTTTACTGGGCTGTTTTTTTTTACTTTTAATTTCATCGAAGACTTTGAAAATCATGGTAAGGGTACTGAACAGAGCGGCGCATCCTGCGAGTGTGGCGTACTCCAAACAACCAAACATAGCAGTGCCCTCGGGGTCTCACCACGTGCACTCTTGAAGACCTTATAAAAGGCACTCCCCGATGGATAGCAGTGGCAACGCATTGGCAAAATACAAATACTCTTTTCTCCAACTTGCTTGGAAATGTTCCCATTAATGTAGTAAAACTGGACCGCGAAATCGTTCGTTATATTTAGAAGGCGTTAATGAAAATTAAAAAAAATATATATTATTGGCCTTAGCCGGGAAATCAATATTATTTAAATAAGACGATTAAGTAAAAAACACACCTTCCGTTTATGACGTCTCATACAAATGAGGGTAATCTTAATTTGGCCGGTTACTGCATTTTTACTTTTAATTTTTTCAAAGACTTTGATAATTCACCAAACAGCCAATTGTCCACTAAATTTAAAAAATAAAAACTATTATAAACTTTTTAATTGTTCTCTGCGTTTAGTTCTTGCACTGAACATTTTTTTGCTCTGCATTTGAAATGTCGACAAATTTCGAATAACGGACAAACAATTTATATAATAATCTTATATGCGGTTAATTTATTTTCATGATTCTTAGTTATTTATTAGAGATTTCTCACGAAAGTTTTAATTTTAATAATATGATGATATTTAATGAGTGAGTTGAAAATTAATATGTGTACCAAACGTAAACAAATAAAAAATAAAACAGAAATGATTGTGTCCAAATCAATATAAAAGTTATTTTGAACTTATGATCTTCTCCGAATGATAAATATGGTATGGTTTCTAAAAAAAAAAACAGTGTGTTTAGAAGTTGTTAATTTAACTAAAAATTATAATTACCTATGTGCATATTTTTTGTTATTGTGTTTTCATATATATTTCATTCTTATTCATATATTTTGTTTTAAATCAAACATATGATTCGGACCCGAAATTTTATTCCTATTCCTAAAAAAAATAAGTACCAAATGAACTTCATGGTACTGATACGAGTATATTAAATTAAAATGTAGATTGGTGATTATTTCCAAGCATATTTGGAGAAAAGCACTATACAAGCCTCGGCGGGAATGTCAGTTCGCAGATTCGTATTATTGAAGGACTCGGCTACGCCTCGTCCTTCAAAATCATACTCATCCGCGAACTGACTTTTCCCGGCCTCGGCAGTAATATACTATTATTGCACACCTCAAACATCAAGGAATACACAACACAACATGAGATACATTAAAATAACAGGCAGAGGTAAACAACAGGCTTATCGCTAAATAGCGATTTCTTCCAGACATCCTTTAGGTATAACACTTTATGCTCTTGCGGTTTGAGCACATAATTAAAAACTTATTGACCCGGGTCTATCGCGATATTTTGATTTACCTTCATTGCCTGACGTTTCAACACGGTTTACACGAACGGATAGTAAGGGAGGCTATTGAAATAAAAAAACACCCTAAGAAGTTCAATCGGGAAGATGGTTTTAATTTATCGCCAACTTGGGGACCAGTGATTCAAAAGTTGAAACCACGGGATATATATTCGGATCTGTGCGCGGACATTGTGAGTGTTGTGTGTCGTGCCGGTGATAATAAACATTAACAAATGGGGGGTAGTCGAACTTTTATCTTCCTACCCATCCGTTTTATTACACATTTCGTCGGGTAGTGATACATTTGGCCGACATCTCCAGTAACAACTCGCTGTTTCATCAGTACGCCTGGGACCACGGCACGTGAAACCGTGTTGAAGCCTCAGGCAATGAAGGTAAATCAAAATATCGCGATAGACCCGGTTCAATAAACCTTTAGGTTGCGTAGTAGTTACAAATTAATGTTTGAATTTAGTAGGTGGTAAAATACCACATGGTGGCAGGGCCGTCTTAAACTAGGCTGGGGCCCTTGGGCACACAAGAATTTGGGGCCCTTTTGGAAAGTAAAAAAGCAAATTATAATAAGATTTTTTTACTAAGTATGACCATTTATTCTGTGAGAGAAATTGTCGGTCCTTCGGGGCCCCCTGAGAATGGGGGCCCTGGGCACGGGCCCCGTGTGCCCTTATGGTGAAGACGGTATTGCATGGTGGTGGTGGGGAAATACCATTTAGTCTAAGAAATTTGATCCGTTCACACGAAGAAGAAGGGAACGGTCAAAATTACCCTTTCCTCCCAGTCTTGTGTTTTATTAAACTTAAAACTATATGCTAAAATATACAACTTACCCAATCTCCACATCGTCCAACCGCTGGTACTTGATGCCGCGAGACATGATGCTGTCACTGTCACACTGTTTCACTCACTCGCACATGTCTTGGTCTATTTAGTTCAATCGTAATCGTTTTATAATCGATTGTTCTACAAAAGTAATCAGTGAAATTATAAAAACAAACATCTAGAGTATATCTGGTTTATATAACTAGGACAGTAAACTAAGCAATAGCGCATGTAGACGTTATTTGCACGAGCATAAGGCGACGGCGATAAACTTGTAAGTGAAGGATTTTATCACTGCATTTTAATGTTAATATCTGACTCTACCTATATGGATAGCTTATTCTAAGACGCGTTCCTGTCATGTTCAATTAATTGAGAATATTTAAAAAAATAACTAAACTAAACATACCTCAACAAAAACAAACTAAAATATATATTTATTTTGTTATTTTATTTTTTGCTCTGTCCGGAAAACACCACTCTATCTCTGTCTCTCAATTCTTCTAGCAACAGAACCGGATTTTGTTTATTGCCCCCCTATTTTTTTTTATTGCCTCTATATATTTCATGTACTCGTTCCTCGAAAACAATCCAACATTTGTAAGCATTTTAAGTATTTCAACCCAATTTTTGAAGTGCTAAACACTTTTCCCTGAGTTCTAGATAGTAACATAACTACATCCCTTCCACCAGGTAGCTATTTTTTCAATTTTTCTTTAAGCTTTGATCTTTGTATTCATGGTTTAAATAAAAATTGTGGTGTACCAACATTAAAAAAAAAAGATGAGACATTACATGTTTCATAAAATTATAAAAACAAACAGCGCCCTCTCTCGCTTGCTCGTTCACCGCTGTAAAGTGGTGCGATAAGATGTGAATATTAACGTATTCACATAGAGGTCGCTAAGGTGTAAAAACCTTTCAAATAAACAATGCAAAGATCGACACACAAAGCATAAGGAAAAATTCGTCAGGTCTACGTGGAGCGAGGGTAGCGAAGTGGCTAACGCGCTGGACCGGTAATCCAGAGGTACCGGGTTCGATTCCCGGTCCCTTCCAACAGGTAGCTCCTTTTTCAATTTTTCTTTAAGCTTTGATCTTTGTATTCATGGTTTAAATAAAAATTGTGGTGTACCCACATTAAAAAAAAAATGAGACATTACATGTTTCATAAAATTAGTAGCTACATATTAATGTAAAAACATAACTACATATTAATTCATGCTTTAATTACGTGCAGTTGAAAAAAACAATTTTCTGCGTGAAAATCAATTTTGAGTAGGTAGTTGTTGAAACGAAAATTATCAATGAAAAATTCAAACTGTAGGTTTCTAAAAGGTTTCTAATATGTATGTACCAACAAATCGCAATGGCCCTGTCCTAAGTAGTAACATTGATAATATGTTAAGAAACATGTTTGATCATAGAGAAACTGTCTAAGACAATCAGCATTTTATTTACTTTCACCTGTCCCGTTGTAACGGAATTTTGCAAGTTTTTGACGCACTCCCGTTTGCCGAATGAGCTGAAATTTTGCACGAATATGCAAATAAAAATATTTATTAAAAATATTATACCGCGTGTCAATGCAATATTATGATGACGTGGAGCTGATCTGATGATAGAGCTGGAAGGTGGCCATAGGAACTCCGTAATAAATAAACCAATCATATCGAGTTTGGGCTCTTTAGAATCGTCTCTGTGAGCAATTGATGGATATTCAAAGAAAAGTACAGTCGGCTATAAAAGCTTGTCACAAAAATGAAATTTTCGACAGAAACTTATTTGAACGGATAAGAAGCCTTATACGACAATTTAAACGGATAATATCGCATGAACAGGCGCTCAATTTCGCCTGGTGACAATTAAAACTAATTGAAATTTCCGTCACTACTCTTCAAAATTTCGTACAGCTGCCGGCAAACTTTAAGACCATATAACCTTGACTGCGCAGCAGTGGCGGCCTTACCCATTGCGAGGCTCTGGGCGGCAGGACTTGCGAGGCCCTTTGTCCTTCGTGAAAAGTAGGAGATGCGAAAGTAGGGCTGGTCTGGTTGTTTGGTTTAGGCATTTCTCATGTTTGAGGAGAAATGCTAGTTACACAAATAAATAAAATTTGAGTTTTAAAATATTTTACATTGCAAGATTTACTAAATTAACTAATACAGAGATGATAAATTTTAAAATTGATGTCTGCGGCTTTTCCTAACACTAAAATCTTTAATTAAAGCACAATAATCTAACGAATGAGCTACGTCATTTTCGATTGAAAAAATAGCAAGGGCTGAAAGCCGATTTTGTGTCATCGAATTCCTCAAATATTCTTTAAGACTGCGCCGAGCGTTTGTTTACACCATAGAGCGCGGGGAATGCGTATTTAGATAGGCGCGCGGCCGCCATAGTAAAAATGTATGGAGACTTAAAAGCACTTTTTGATAAATCTGGACCTTTAATACCAAACAATAATTGAAATATTTGATGCGGACCAATTGTAATGTAAACATTCATCTTTTTTTTTTAACTAAAAATAGAATAGATTTCCATTGTTAAAGTATAAAAAAACACTTAACGCCTGCTTACGATCTTGAAATTTTCGTCCAACTTTATTTAGTTTTCTAGGGTAAAATATGAATAATCTTATAATTTTTCCACGGAGAAGTTGTTAACACATTCTTCGAAGTGCTATGTATATAGTTTAGAAGTGTAGGTATTAAACAACTTGTGTTGACGTTGTCTATTTAACGGCAACTGCCTATTTTTCACATTTCGCTCGGTGCAGTTTTAATAATTTTACGAACCAAATGAAACCCGGGTAATAGAAGAGCAGAACCGACCCGAGTGCTATACGATAAAAAAAAAAACGATCTTCAAGTATTTCGAGGCGCGATATTCAAGTACCTAATACATTGATAATACAAATATGATTTGAATTAATTAATTAGTTAACTTTATTTTAATTTACCGTTATAATCTTAATAAATTATTAAGGATCAAAATCAAGTTTTAAATAAAAAAATCTAGTTAAACAAATCTTTTTTTTTTTTTTTGCTTGAGTCTTCGGTTGTAGCGCGAGGCCCCTGCAAGAGAGAGGCCCCGGGCGATTGCCCCGTTTGCTGCGCAGTAGCCGATTTACGTACAAAAGTGCGCAGATCCGCCATTTTTGTTCTAAAAGTTTGCCGGCAACTGTATCTAGTTAGTTAATTGGTACTGAGATGCGGACTTTGTTTAAAGTAGGTATTTGTTTGCGTTTTGGTTGTCAACATACGGTTTGTTTCTGAGCATATTTGTACTGTAAATCGCGATCGTGACATGACGTGAGAACTAAATGTTTTATGGTTTTAGATATTAAGGGAAATTGACAACATTACTTATTAACACAGAAGCCAAAACAATTACTTTTATTTGGTTATAGGTACGGACTAAGTTTTGAAAATATGAATTCGGCCGATAAGTATATATATTTTTTGTCGATTATTTCTTTTCGAAATATTCCAAAATGGCGGATATATAGGGGTAGAAACCGTAAAAAATTACACTAATTTCGAAACCAAGTCGAAAGGTCTACAGATCACAGACACCAGTATTTTCGAGAACTCTTTGTTTACATTCTTAGACAATGAATGTACTGTGACTATCTATAAGAAACATCGATATCTCAATAACACCACTTATACCTACTTCGTAAATAAATGAATTACTGGATTACTGATAATATAAATCTTAACGAGCAATCGCACGATCTTTTGCAGACGATACTATGCAATGCGCTGCACACAGAAATACGTATATAGGTACTAATAAATAGTATACGTATTGATTTGTTTGTTTAATGATCGAGAGGTCATAGATTACGTGTGGCAGAGACGAGAATGTTACGATGGATGTGTGGGGTGACAAGAATGGACAGGATAAGAAATGAATATGTAAGAGGAAGTGTGAAAGTAGCACCAATTACGAAGAAGCTGCAAGTTAACCGACTATCATGGTCTGGTGGGATAGGCACGTGATGCGAAGAGAGGAAAGCCACGTAACCAGAAAAGCGTTAAGCATGAATGTGGACGGATATAGAAGAAGAGGAAGGCCAAAGAAAAGATGGATGGATTGTGTGAAAGATGATATGAATAAGAAGGAAGTAAACGACGAGATGACGAGTAATAGGGAAGAATGGAGGAAGAAAACATGCTGCGCCGACCACAAATAAATGGGATAAGGGCAAGCGAATGATGAATGATCGAGAGGTGACAAAGCAGCATTTTTTCTCATGATCTTTTGCAGACGATACTATGTAAAGCGCTGCACACGAAAATACGTAGATACTAATAAATAGTACACGTATTGATTTGTTTGTTTACTGATCGAGAGGTGACGAAGCAGCATTGTTTCTCATGATCTTTTGCAGACGATACTATGCAATGCGCTGCACACGGCAATACGTATATACTAATAAATAGTACACGTATTGATTTGTTTGTTTACTGATCGCGAGGAGACAAAGCAGCATTGTTTCTCATGATCTTTTGCAGGCAATACTATGTAATGCGCTGCACACGGAAATACGTATATACTAATAAATAGTACACGTATTGATTTGTTTGTTTACTGATCGAGAGGTGACGAAGCAGCATTGTTTCTCATGATCTTTTGCAGACGATACTATGCAATGCGCTGCACACGGCAATACGTATATACTAATAAATAGTACACGTATTGATTTGTTTGTTTACTGATCGCGAGGAGACAAAGCAGCATTGTTTCTCATGATCTTTTGCAGGCAATACTATGTAATGCGCTGCACACGGAAATACGTATGTATATACTAATAAATAGTATACGTATTGATTTGTTTACTGATCGAGAGGTGACAAAGCAGCATTGTTTCTCATGATCTTTTGCAGACGATACTATGTAATGCGCTGCACACAGAAATACGTATATACTTTGACGACGCGGTTGGCGCAGTGGTTAAGCAACTGCCTACTGAGCCGACGGTCCCGGGTTCGAATCCCGGCAAGGGCAAATATTTGTGTGATGAACATGAATATTTGTGCCTGGGTCATGGATATTCTATGTATTTAAGTATTTATTTATCTATATAAGTAATGTATATCGTCGCCTAGTACCCATAACACAAGCCTTCTTGAGCTTAATTTGGGACTAGGTTGATTTGTGTGAGGTTGTCTGATATTTATTTATTATTATTTATTTATACTAATAAATAGTACACGTATTGATTTGTTTGTTTAATGATCGAGAGGTGACAAAGCAGCATTGCTTTAATTTTATTTAATGGAGAGAGGGCATTATTTCAGGAAAAAAATAGCGCGATCCATGGTCGCCTTTTGTTTTTTATGGGCGTTATAGCAGTCTGGCAGCATCTGTTGGGCAGAATTTCCTTGTCCTCTCATCATGTACTTCTATGGAGAGTAGTCATAATTTCAGGAAAATCTTAATAGCGTGATGCAGGATCGTCTTTTGTTTCGTAAGGGCGGGCGGCACTGCGCCAACCTGGCGCCATCTATTCTCATAATTTCCTTTGTCCTCGCATCACGCCGAATTGGCTATTTTCAACCAATTTTAGTATAGGCATAGCTGGACATCCATAGGTGGACGATACTTTTTACCCGACTAAGGCGTACAAAAATTACGCATACAATATCGGATAATAGTTGCATATGAAGAGTAAAAAAAACACATACAATAAAATAACGCACTTGCACTAATTCTGTTAAAATTATAATTGCAATCACACGTTATTGAAATAACTTTTACGAAAGTATATATTTTTTTATAACTTAAGCCTGCGTTTGAGCAATACTATGGCATACGCAGAACACACGTTAAACTCATAACACCCCTTTTGCGTCGGAAATTAGAAACAGTCACATTTAAAGTGTCAACGTCGTATGTCATTGACAGTAGAATGAAAACTGAAGTATGAAGAGATAACAAATAATCACAGTGTAAAGAAGGAATTATCTAGACAATTATGTTTCAACTGTCTATATCGGGCCAAAGAACAACATATAGTTTGCGATAATAGTATTGATCATAAATATTTCATGAAGAAGAAAAAACCATTGTTATTATTTATTTATCAATTTGTAATAGAATAGTATATTATAAGGATTTCTAACACAATGTATATTGTTAAGGCGACTCCTAATGCCAACGTCCTTGAGGATCTGGGCGGAGCCTAACGTTATTCCCCCCGCCGACCGTGCGCCCCCGGAACAAAACTTCGTTCATTATCTCGTTGAGTGGCGTCCAAGCAGCTTCATACACTCGCATAGTCCGAGCGAGAGTTGAAGATGAATAAACCTTATAATATTTAAAGGCATTGAAAAATCTCGAAGTAAAATAAATCATTTAAACAATGATATAATTATTGCGGATTACTAAATATCTATTTACTCACTACAGTAGAATATTAAAAATAAAATGCGTTAAAGCTATTTTCCAAAAAAATAAGTGAAATTGGCCATTTGGAAGTCTCGCATCGAAAAATACTTTTTAGTTTCTTTTGTATGTGTAGGTACCTACCAAAAATAGTTAAAATGCCGACAAGATTCTTGATTATACGTGTAAAATCATGCTGAAATAGAAAATATCGTTTTTTAATAAATAAATCACATCGTGACCCAGCGGATGAACCGATATTTCAACATAGTAGTGGAGGCACAGCTTTATCCCCCGGGTCATGGTGCTCTAATGAAAAGATAAACTATAAATAATAGAGCGACAAACTCAACTTTACCGTTGGAAAACGGATTTACGTCCTTTACCTACTTATAAACAGTGATAGTTTTTTATAACTACATTAGTAATGTTCTCAGATTCTCCCCTATACTTGTTGATATTGACGATATTTTACTAGACGAATTTTTTGGCTAATTTCAATGTTCAAGGTCAATGGATACCCTATAAATGTTAATTCACTTGAGTGTCAAAATATGCCGATGCTGGAAAGGAGAACATATCTAAGCGACATTTTTGGGGATATTGAGTTATAGACACTGTTGGGATCGGCAGATTTTTCTGCATCGAATGAGTTGGGTCTCGTATACATCGGCAGATTTTTCTGCATCGAATGAGTAAAAGAGCTAAAGGGCTCGAGTCCTTTGGAACACTAGTTGGGTCTCGTATACATCTGTCTGACGACTTTTGTGTCGCTTATCCCGTCGGTGATTTAGAGAATCTCTACTTTTTTTTTCTACTTAACGACTTGATTTTGAGGTGTTTTTAGCAACATGGAGATTACATAAAAAGTTTTTTGCATAATAATGAACGTTAGAGCTTTTTTACTTATTTGTCAAAACAGATCAAACAACTTGGATAATTTTTCTTTATTGCAACTAACCTTGCACTTGTTGGTTAACTGTTTTTACCTGATCGTAAAATATATTTTAATGTCGTTTGAGGCATTTTACCTATGTCTTTATGATAAAATTAACATAAAGGTAAATTATGAAATAAAAATTGAATGTGATCCACTGCAATGTAAGCAGGACTCGAACCTGCGACCCTAAATTTCCGGCGTAGTGCTCTACCAACTGAGCTATCATATCGTTACGTCAATCACACTAAATCTTTGATTCCATAATTCTTCGCTACTGGAGCGCCCTCTGTGTCATGTGTGTTTAAAATGCTTATGCGCATTAGCCAAAAAGTAAAAATGTGGTATTTCCACATTATCAAACAGAATCGATATAAGATTCTATAACAAAAAATAACATAGTTAGATTAAATTACCTGATTGTCTTATCTATAAACGCCAATAGTTATGGCGACTTTCCAAATTTACCTGCTTTGATATAATATGATATACTATGAAACCATTGTCGCTTATCCTTTTTTACCTGATATGACTTTGATCGACTACTGTCGCTTATCTTGAATTGCTTGAATGACAATTGAGTCGTAGTTGTCGCATAGAATGTACTAAAGAACAAATATTTTCGTTAAATTGGTAGTTAGACAACTTTACCGGTTCTGTTTTATAAAATATCACACATTTAGTAGGTAGTAATTCAATATATTTATAAAGGCCGTTAGGCCCATCTGCGGTGTAAATCTGTGTCTGTGGCGCTAAGGCATTACTTTGGACTCGCTTGATGGACCCAAACGCCATCTCACTCAAACAGTGTCTTACGAGACGTCACTTATACCACACAGAGTTTTAGGTAGTTTTGTTATTCTTGTTAGGATAGGATATTATCTCATTGCAATTGTAAAACTTGAAATTTCACTTAGTTCGTGATTTAAAATTCCTTAATGAGTACCGAGTGACTGCAGTCTTGAGAATTCTTGTGCTGTTCTCATTAGTCATAGCTATCGTTTGCTACCATACATTGGTCTAGAACTACTGGAAATCTTTCAGCAGATCACACATAAAAATTGATAAAATTGGAATTTCACGTGATATCTGATGAATAATTCTTTAACATTTCTAAACCAGTTTTTTTTTGTATTTGCGTAGTTGGACCATAAGTTTTTGTCTTAGAGAACTTTAAATGTCACTTCATTAATTTTAATGTTTGATAATAAATATTTTCCTCTAATTAAAACATTAATCGTGAGGTTTTATTGTACGATAAATAGATTTTCATGTCTGAAATATTTCCTACAAAGGCGATTAGATAATTTTTCTTGATTTATTTCATGCTGATTTATGCACATTTATATATTTACCTGACTATAAAATGAGCATGCAGATATATATTGTGAACTGTGTTGATTGTTGTGTAAAATGTAGATTATCCTATTTTACCTGACTAATATCTCGGGAAACGTGTCGTTTAGATAATTTTACCTAATTCTATTTTGACGGCCATTTGCGTAAGCGACGGTAAATCCTAAAATATGCCATTAATAGACAAAATAACAAAAGCACCATGTAAAAAACATGATATTGTTTATATAAAATGAGCATCGTATGCACATAGATATTGTTTACTGTGTTGATTGTTGTGTAAAATGTAGATTTTACTATTTTACCTGACTAATATCTCGGGAAACGTGTCGTTTAGATAATTTTACCTAATTCTATTTTGACAGCCATCTTGCGTAAGCGATGCTAAATTTTAAATTATTCAATTAATAGACAAAATAACAAAAGCGACATTATAAAATGCTTCATTTCAAAAGTAGGTCCCCAGAATATTTAAATAACTTTTTATATTTTGAAAAAGTTCGTAGTTTTTTAGATCTCCTGTTAAGTTAGCTCCGTGTCTCTTGGATAATTTTCCTTTCCAGCGTAGATACGTTTTTATTGGGTGGGTGTAGATTTCTTGATCTGCAGATTGGTTGACATGCGGCAAACGTGTCAGCCCTACTTTAGTTTAGCGGTTGTCTGAGTTACGTAAGCTATTTGGGTTTTGGCGTTCCTTCCGCGATCCATTAATTTGATCCAAGATCGTTTCATTGCCCTCTGGCAAATTTAGAGAGAAATTCTGAGCATTAGTCAAAAATCAAGTCCGGGCATTAAGATGAGTCTAAATAAAGTTATATATTTTTTCATTAATTCAACTGTAATCCGATCATTAATATATGGCTTAAACGATATGTAATAAAAATCAGGTTTTTATTTTGTAAACAATTGGAACAGAACTTATGGCCAGGCTAGGTATGTATAGCTAGGCCCGGCGGATATGTCAATAATTACTAACGCCCATTTAGATTTAAATATGAAGTGGGAAATTTATTGATGCAAATATGTATTCTGACTATATTTACATAAATAAGCCCTCATGCCAAAATTGTCACTTGCCTTTTTGAACTAGAAAATTATTGTAATTTTTGATAATGTATTTTTATATCATATGTCATGTACTGCACTAGTGACGCAACGAATGTGAATACTTACAATAAATATTCGTATTCGTAAATTAGCGTTTTACCGAATATTACAATGGTATTCAAACGAACAATACCTACTTGTTCTGCATTACGATATTCATATCTCTTAGGGTTGAATTAATAAAAATCATTAGACGTTCATCATCCTCCTAGCCTTTGTCCCATTTTTTGAGAATGAATTCTCAATCGGGGTCGGCTAGCTAAATCCCAAGATGTGGCGTAGGCACTAGTTTTTACGAAAGCGACTGCCATCTGACCTTCCAACCCAGAGGGGAAACTAGGCCTTATTGGGCTTAGGTGGTTTCCTCACGATGTTTTCCTTCACCGAAAAGCGAGTGGTAAATATCAAATGACATTCCGTACATAAGTTCCGAAAAACTCATTGGTACGGGCCGAGTTCGAACCCGCGACCTCCGGATTGAAAGTCGCATGCGCTAACCACTAGGCTACCACCGCTTCAAAGATCATTAGACGTTATCATACTTAAATATCTGTATTATCAGATTTTTTTTACTAACCGAAATACCTAAGGTACTCTAATATTACACAGAGAAGGGCCCTAAATAAAACCCACACCAAAAGTGTTATTTTCTGGGAATCCTGTCTGGTGTGGGCCCATGACTGAGAATATCTAAGTATCCAAATGTGTCCGCCGTCCGGGAATGCTAAGCAATGACATTTTTTTTTATAAGTACTTAAAATTAATAGATACCTAAATACGAAAAAAAAACAGTTGAAGATGAGTGCTTTTTGTTATGCCGCATAGCGTAGTCGTGTGAAAAAACGAACTACACTCTCTTAAAATACACTTCAAACGCACGAAGACAGATCGAACCTCCGCGGGATCCGGTACTATAACAATTTTCCGTAACTAGATGGATCGCGAGAGCAAGTGACACAGCCTTCCCCTTCGACGGTTAGATTTACACTGAGCTCGCAGCCCGGGCACGGCCGCACTCGCGGAAATTCAGTTTTTTTGATACTTTATTAGACCGAGTTTCCATTTTACTAACTTTTAAACAATACGATTAAAGATCAATGAATTGTCAATGTTTTTGCGAAAGAGCCGTGTAAATATCACTTGTAGTTTAGAAGCCTTAGGGAATTGAAAATTGAAAACGACCCTATTTCAACATTATTTTTTCCATAGTAATTATTGCTTTAAAAAAAAATCCAACTATAATTTTTTAGAAGAAATAGTCAAAAATAACATATATTTTTTTCAGATTTTTCCGTTGGCTAGATTACGAGCCTTAGGACTTTCAAAATCACCATTCCACGTACGGAGTCGCCTTAAAGAATAAATGACTAATGACTAATGACTAATGACCTTTTAAACGATGCGAGAAGCATCTCTCGGGCCGGCATGGCAGTGTCAACTGACATGGCACCGTTGCCCAACAAACAAAAAATCCTCTTGTAGTGGCTTATATAGCCAAAAATATTATTCTTGTAAAGGCCATATTATCGCTAATAAGGGTGGATTTGGGCACAAATTATAAATACAATAACCTTATACTCAACTTATAGTTGCTTTATTATTTGCTTTATTTATCTTGTAAGTGCTTTATTGTGACAAGCAACAAGGTAGTCAAACTTCTAATGGCATGGAAAATGCACTAAAAAGGTTAATATACTTATAAGAACTATATTTAAAGCGTTTATAAGGGCGATCGTCCTTATACGCGTTTAGTTATGGTCCGATTTAAGGGCGTAAAATTCATAACGGCAAAACAAATGCCCCTAATAAGGTATTTGGCTCTTATAACTGTATGTTTATGACTGCGCAATAAGTTTATTATCTTTTTTGTAATAGTTTGACGAAAAATAATTAGTCAACATCTTCATGATTAATAGTAAACGGTACCTAAGTTATTTTTTTATTCTATGTTAGAGTACCCGAATCTATAGTGAAAACTGTGTGGGAATTTAAATTTGTGATAGATTATGGTATAAAACATGAAGTGTTATCAACGCGCCTTTGTATTATTGCGGTTTTGTACTGAAAATGTGGTTAATTATTTAGTCATGTTTTATAAAAGGCCATTATAAGAGCGAAAGAAATTTGCACATCATCTACAAATACACTATGAGATTAAAAATCTATCATTAGCAATAGGTGTTGCTTATGATTCGCCATTTTATATGTCGTTAGGGTTCCTTTCTCACAAGTGAAGTCCCTTATCTACTAAGTAACTAAGTAAGAAATGTTACGTCGTGAATATAATAGAAGTTTTGCAACAATTCACTTTCATTTTCTGTCAAAATTGTAAAGCGTATTTGATATACGACCATTTTATTGCAGATGAATGCGAATATTGTAATCCGTAATTTAAATAGTAACAATATTTCTAAATAAACATTGACACTTATTATTAATCGGACGAGTAAGTATAAATTTAATATTTAAAAAAGTTTGATAAATTAGTCAAATACCGATTATTATTACATATAAAAGTACAATAAAACCAAATACTTCATTAATTCATTCATTTAACACGTCATTAATTACATTAGATATAAAATTTGATTAATAAACGAACTTAAAATCGTTATTCATTAAATACATTTGGCTGAATGTACACGCGCTTGTGCCATTTTGATATAAGACGAATATTAAAAAAATGCTTTTGCACATGCGCAGTAGTAGATGTCAAGCGCGGTTTACAAATAACCCCGCCATTTTTTTATTAATTACTAGTTTATTTCGAAGTTTTTTCAATTCCTCATTTGACGAATTGTCTGTATCACTGTCACTGCCGCTACAAATGTATTCCTCAGTGCTTTCCTGCTCACTCTCATGTTCCATAAAATAATCTTCTACGGAACCACCGGCTGCTACCTCGGTACCAGATTGGTCATTTTGTAGATTTACAGAAGTATTAGGCGTAACCATATAAAACCTTTTAATATAACACTATAGAGAACATAGCCCTTATTAGTATTATATAAGTGAATAAGGATTGCTTTAATTCTTATTAAGACTATATAAAATGCTATAATTCATTCGTTGGGTAAACATCTTATAAAAAGCTCCTATAAGCCGAAAAGCTTTATAGGTACCTTGTGCATTACTTTTATAAGAATGATTGGCCATATAAAACGCCTTTACTAGGCTTTCAATATTATACAGCTAAAACGCAATGTAGCTAGCTTCTATAAGAATATAAAAAAATTAACCCTTATTGTGGCCATATTAATTGGTTTTATTAACGTTAACATAACCAAATTATAAGAATAAAGGCAATTTTAGCCAAATTGTCTTATAAAAAGCCGTTAAAAGGTACGTTGTTGTAATGAATGCCATTTTAAAACAACTATGAGACTTTAGTCCTTATAGATTTAATTTTATAAGGTCATTTTGTTTGTTGGGTGGTTTCTTGTCAGTTGCCATTGCGACTTCGGCTCTTTTTGCTTACCATCAGGCGAAGTAGAGCCACTATTTTGTGCCGGTATAAAAAAAAAAAACAATTTTTATTTTAGTATTTTTAAGTCCCTGTTGCCACAGAGTGCAAGCGGGGCTCTATCATAGCCCACGTCATTTTGCGGATTTTTTGTGGTACTAATTTATTTTACTGGCAACGATAAATTTTTGGTAACTGACGTTGAAATGTCAGTGAATGGCACTGATGTAAACAAATAGGAAACGGCCAAATATTCCTCAAATTTTAAGTATTTTTTGCATAATAAAGCCAAAACTATCCACAGTGATGAAAGTCAAGTTATTTCAATACGATTCAGTATTTTTTTCGAAATAAGAATAAGAACGAATGATTGAGCAGCATCCCGGTATACAATGTTTTGAATTTGGTTGATGTCAAATCCTTGACAAATCGCTACACTACTGACATTTAATAATATAAATACCTATATGACGTATGCACATTATTGCCATATAAATAAATAAATAATAAATATCAGACAACCTCACACAAATCAACCTAGTCCCAAATTAAGCTCAAGAAGGCTTGTGTTTTGGGTACTAGGCGACGATATACATACTTATATAGATAAATAAATAAATACTTAAATACATAGACCATCCATGACCCAGGCACAAATATTCGTCTTCATCACACAAATATTTGCCCTTGCCGGGATTTGAACCCGGGACCGTTGGCTCAGTAGGCAGTTGCTTAACCACTGCGCCAACCGCGTCGTCAAATATATGAAAGCTGGTTGTAGCGCCACTATACCATACCTGGGCCAGACCGACCCTTGATAGGCTATAAATTATGTTCCAACTTTCAATAGCGGTTCGAAAAACAACATCTAATTTGCGATAATATTATTGATAAAAAATATTCCATCAATATTTTATTGACGCCTAGAACGATAGTCAACATACAACAGATTTGCGAAAGATGGAGCCGCTTTTGGTTGTATGTGTGCGTGTCTACGAACCAATCATAGAGACGTGTTGCTTGTGAGCTTGACGTTGTGACAGATGCCACAAAACAGATAGGTACAGAAATCAATCTACATACAAGCGCGCTCGAGCAAACGCACACATAGACTTTACTCACGGACACGTCAAGCGGACGGCACTCGCGCTCGCACTGGTCCGAACTGGTCCGAGATATCCGTGACCAATGTCTATGTGTGCGTTTACTCGAGCTCGCTTGTATGTAGATTGATTTCTGTACCTATCTGTTTTGTGCAGATGCACACACGGCCGAATCTTAGCCCGCGGCTAACAAAAACTGACTTCGTTTTCAAGCGCAGACTAGATTTCTAGGTACATTTATTCTAAACGGACTGTATATTTGTGACATTTTAACCTCATAGGAAACCTTCTAGTCCACTCAGTGTATTTTTATAAACAAACCATGTACTTGTGTATTGTGTTTGAAACAAATCGAATTAATGCGAGTCAAGTAGGGTTCACTGCATATCATTTGCGCTGTTGTACAATAATGTTACGCAACGAAAGCGTTTCGGACGAGCTGATACCGACCAGTACGCAGTTTTCCAATATATAAAATAACCGGTCAGTTCAATGAGCGAATTGGAATATACAATAACACATATGATTTTCTCATTGACGTCTTTGTTAGAACTGGACCAAATTTAAATGGCACCACACGGGAAGCACCAGCTTACAAATAAAAAAAGATTCATCAAAATCTGTTCACCCAGTCGAAAGTACTCCCCAGTACTTTCGACTGGGTGAACAGATTTTAACAAACATAAGAAATACAGTCGAATTCCTCCTTTTTTTTAAGTCGGTTAAAAAAACTTATTATTCATTCTATGTCATAAGAAGATATATCACTGCACAGTGCTTCTTATCCCATACGATCAGTACAGTATACGTTACTCCCCTTCTTAAAATGCTCTCAGGGATCAGATGGTTCATCCCGCCAAAGAAGAACTCCCCCAGATACATCGTTCAACTATCTATGTCAATGTCAATAGAATTAATTCCCAGCCAATGTTTCAATACATTCAATTTTAATGCTAAATTACCAACACTGGTGACGTCACAACTCCCTCCGGTCATATAAATCAAGATGGCGCTCATTAATATTATTTAAACTGTAGTGAAACATCTTTAATAATGATAAAACCGGTTTAAACTTACATGAAATTGTCAATGCTAGATTAACTACACTGGTGACGCCACATCTCCCTCCCGTCCTATAAATAGGGTTCAGAAGGTTCATCCTGTCTAAGGAGAACTCTCCTGATACATAGCTCAACTATCTATAATTTTATTAAAACTTTCGTGAGACATATTTAATTATTGTATTCAGCGGTTTACACTCACGTGAAATTGTCAGGAACGGCCCGACATGTTTCGAACTCGTATGGAGCTCTATGTCAATGTCAATAGAATTGATTACCAGAACGTTTCAATACATCCAATTTCAATGCTAAATTAACTACACTGGTGACGTCATAACTCCTTCCTGTCATATAAATCTAGATGGCTCTCTTGAATATTTTTAAAGCTATCGTGACACATCTTAAATAATTGTAAAAACTGTTTAAACTCACGTAAAAATTGTCAGGAAACATGTCGGGCTGTTCCTGACAATTATTACGTGAGTCTAAACCGTTTTTATAAATATATATGGCTCTCTTTAAAATGTTCTCAGTTCAACAATGATTCCCAGAATGTTTAAATTCCAATCAAATTAACTACATTGGTGACGTCACAACCCAACAAACAAAAAATCCTCTTGTAGTGGCTTCCCAACAAACAAAAAATCCTCTTGTAGTGGCTTATATAGCCAAAAATATTATTCTTGTAAAAGCCATATTATCGCTAATAAGGGTGGATTTGGGCACAAATTATAAATACAATAACCTTATACTCAACTTATAGTTGCTTTATTATTTGCTTTATTTATCTTGTAAGTGCTTTATTGTGACAAGCAACAAGGTAGTCAAACTTATAATGGCATGGAAAATGCACTAAAAAGGTTAATATACTTATAAGAACTATATTTAAAGCGTTTATAAGGGCGATCGTCCTTATACGCGTTTTGTTATGGTCCGATTTAAGGGCGTAAAATTCATAACGGCAAAACAAATGCCCCTAATAAGGTATTTGGCTCTTATAACTGTATGTTTATGACTGCGCAATAAGTTTATTTTCTTTTTTGTAATAGTTTGACGAAAAATAATCTTCATGATTAATAGTAAACGGTACCTAAGTTATTTTTTTTATTCTATGTTAGAGTACCCGAAAAATGCAAATTTATAGTGAAAACTGTGTGGGAATTTAAATTTGTGATAGATTATGGTATAAAACATGATGTGTTATCAACGCGCCTTTGTATTATTGCGGTTTTGTACTGAAAATGTAGTTAATTATTTAGTCATGTTTTATAAAAGGCCATTATAAGAGCGAAAGAAATTTGCACATCATCTACAAATACACTATGAGATTAAAAATCTATCATTAGCAATAGGTGTTGCTTATGATTCGCCATTTTATATGTCGTTAGGGTTCCTTTCTCACAAGTGAAGTCCCTTATCTACTAAGTAACTAAGTAAGAAATGTTATAACTGTAGATATCCGACTCATCCAAATTTACCATCACACTTTGTCATACGTCGTGAATATATAGAAGTTTTGCAACAATTCACTTTAATTTTCTGTCAAAATTGTAAAGCGTATTTGATATAGGTACGACCATTTTATTGCAGATGAATGCGAATATTGTAATCCGTAATTTCAATAGTAACAATATTTCTAAGTAAACATTGACACTTATTATTAATCGGACGAGTAAGTATAAATTTAATATTTAATTAAGTTTGATAAATTAGTCAAATACCGATTATTATTACATATAAAAGTACAATAAAACCAAATACTTCATGAATTCATTCATTTAACACGTCATTAATTACATTAGATATAAAATTTGATTAATAAACGAACTTAAAATTGTTATTCATTAAATATATTTGGCGGAATGTACACGCGCTTGTGCCATTCTGACATAAGACGAATATTAAAAAAATGCTTTTGCACATGCGCAGTAGTAGATGTCAAGCGCGGTTTACAAATAACCCCGCCATTTTTTATTAATTACTAGTTTATTTCGAAGTTTTTTCAATTCCTCATTTGACGATATGTCTGTAATGACTGTCACTGCCGCTACAAATGTATTCCTCAGTGCTTTCCCGCTCACTCTCATGTTCCATAAAATAATCTTCTACGGAACCACCGGCTGCTACGTCGGTACCAGATTGGTCATTTTGTAGATTTACAGAAGTATTAGGCGTAACCATATTTTCGTAAACCATATTTACTTTTCTCCTATAACCACCACTCCTCTTGTACTTCTTCCAGTCTTTTGAATTCATATTTTTAAATGTTCACTGTTAAAACTACGTAAGTAATCATAAATCGATCCACAACCACGTGTCATATAAAACCTTCTAATATAACACTATAGAGAACATAGCCCTTATTAGTATTATATAAGTGAATATGGATTGCTTTAATTCTTATTAAGACTATATAAAATGCTATAATTCCTTCGTTGGGTAAACATCTTATAAAAAGCTCCTATAAGCCGAAAAGCTTTGTAGGTACCTTGTGCATTACTTTTATAAGAATGATTGGCCATATAAAACGCCTTTACAAGGCTTTCAATATTATTCAGCTAAAACGCAATGTAGCTAGCTTCTATAAGAATATAAAAAATTTAACCCTTATTGTAGCCATATTAATTGGTTTTATTAACGTTTACATAACCAAATTATAAGAATAAAGTCAATTTTAGTCAAATTGTCTTATAAAAAGCCGTTAAAAGGTACATTGTTGTAATGAATGCCATTTTAAAACAACTATGAGACTTGTCCTGATAGATTTAATTTTATAAGGTTATTTTGTTTGTTGGGAACTCCCTCCAGCCCTATAAATCAAAATGGCTCTACTTCTTACAACGTTCTCAGGGTTCAGAAGGTTCATCTTGCCTAACTCCCCCGTTACACCACACCAAACTAGCTATGTCAATGTCAGTAGAATTCATTCCCACAATTCGTCCAATTTCAATGCTAAATTAAACTGGTTACCGCCTGATTGGCGAGTCGGTAAGCCTCAAGCTTGCTTTTACCTTGTTCTGTAACCACTTTCACTGTAACTGGAGCGGTGACGTAAGAGACGATAATCGGTTGAGAATCTACCGTTTTCGGCCGAAATATTGAATTTAGGATTTAAGCGAAAGTAGTTTACAAGTGAATAAAACTGAAAGTCGACCTTTGACAACGGCAACTGTAAAGCTACCGAACCGTCAGGGAGGCTGTAATCACTACATAGTATAAAACAAACTCGCTTCCTGATGTCTGTCCCTATGTATAGGTATGCTTAGATCTTTAAAACTACGCAACGGATTTCGATGCGGTTTTTAAATAGATAGAGTGATTCAAGAGGAATGTTTATATGTATGATACATGCATAATTTATCAGCATTGCACCCGTGCGAAGCCGGGGCGGGTCGCTAGTAATTAAAATACGTGATATAATCCGTTAAAATTGTTTTATTTCAATGTGTGACGGTCGCGGAAACCGAAGAAAGTTTACAACTGAAAGACTTCAATAAAGAAGGAAGATTCAGTTCGTCGGGATTTTTCAACCCATGACGAAATAACCTAAATTAGACACTTCAAACACCCCCGACACGAGTAGCTGGTCGTCATGAGGCCCTCATTTAATGAGTCATATAGAAAATTCTACTAAAACTGAACATCATTTTGAATTGTATTGAAAATTTGGAATTTTTAGCTTCAATATTGGCTGAGATCTGATCACTTGTTCCAATTAAAGCTGAATATATTGGAAACGGTTGCCGGTATGTTCTCCAAACAATCCATCATCATGACGGTCAGCTTGTATCGGGGATTAAAAAAATTGAATTTAGGCTATAATTCTCATAATCATATCAGCCGTCAGAGGTCTTGGACAAAAACTTCCCCCAAAGTTCTCCACAATGATCGGTCGTGCGCCGTCCTCGTCCAATTGCTTCCCGAGATAATAACTAGGTCGCCGGTCCACCTCATTCACCATACTGTGTTTTCCGGTACGCGGTATCCACTCAAGAAACTTTCTGACCCAACGGCCATCGGTTCTACGAGCAACTGCCCCGCCCACTGCCACTTAAGTTTGGCGACTGTCTGAGCTATATCTACACCCTTGGTTTTCTTGCGTATTTCATCATTTCGGATTCGATCCCGCAAGAAAACTTCGAGCATCTCGCTCCATTGCCCTTTAAATTGGTTTTCTATAACACTTGATAATTAACCGAAAACAAAATATGAGGAAAACTCAAACTAGTAAGTAGTTTCGCCTATTGACAGTCTCATAGTGATATCAAACTGTCGTTATCATTGATAACGCGTATCCATACCTAAAGCAATTTAAGCTGATATGATAGGGCCACTTCGGTCGAGTCAACCATGTAAGTAGGGTATGCAGTCATTGTTTCATTAATTTAACTAGCGACCCGCCCCGGCTTCGCACGGGTGCAATGCTGATCAATTACGCATGTATTTAATATACATATAAACACTGAAAAAAAAGTCTCGTACTGGTAACCAGAATCCTGTTATCTATACAGGACTGTTTTGCTGTATATGTGACGACAAAACTCTTTGTAAACATAACCAGACTGTTCTAGTTAAATCAAAATTGTGAAAACTATAAAACACATTGTAACGACTACAATGCAAAAATGTTTATAGTTACTTGATGTTATTGTTATGTTTACACATCAGGCCATAGTGGGAACACGGGTTTTAGTAAAGGTAACTACCTGATTTGTTTGTATTACTGATTAATATTGTTGACGTAACAAGAACAGATTGTAATGGCAACTAGATCTTAATGTATTGTTTACCCATCGTGTCGTAGTGGGTACAAGGCTTTTAGTAAAGGTAACTACCTGATTTGTTTGTAATACTGATTAATATTGTTCACGTTACAAGAACGGATTGTAATGGCAACTAGATCTTAATGTATTGTTTACCCATCGTGTCGTAGTGGGTACAAGGCTTTTAGTAAAGGTAACTACCTGATTTGTTTGTAATACTGATTAATATTGCTCACGTTACAAGAACGGATTGTAATGGCAACTAGATCTTAATGTATTGTTTACCCATCGTGTCGTAGTGGGTACAAGGCTTTTAGTAAAGGTAATTACCTAGTTTGTTTGTAATACTGATTAATATTGTTCACGTTACAAGAACGGATTGTAATGAGAGCATTAATTCTTGTAACAGATATTTTTTTATACAGCGTGTAACTCTGAGCTCTTAACTTTACCCAGTCATTCTATTTGTTAATATGATAACTATTTATGTTTTACAGATCAAGTTTCGTACAGGAAGTTTAATTTAAAAGTAAGACTGGCAAGCGAATCATGAACCTCTAAAAGCGCGGCAAAACCAAAAATTCTGCGGCGGGCCACACCTTGTTTTCGAGGAATTTTCACTTTGATACTTTTTAAACTTCCTGTACGAAACTTTTTCTGTAAAACATAAACAGTTATCATAAATAGAATGACTGGGTAAATATATGAGCATAGATATTTCGTTACAAGCTGTAAAAAAAAAACTCTGTTATAAGAATTACTGCACTCAGTAAAATTCGTTCTAAGTATCTCTGTATTTTTTTACTGTAAAGTGCGCGATAGTAAAAAGAACGGTACATTAATTTGGTTCTTGCACATAGATAGTATGGCATAATACTTTACAGTTTAAAAAAAACAGGGTATAGTAACCATTACAATCCATTGTTGTTAGATACGTGAACAATATTAATAATCAGTATTACAAACAAACCATCAGGTAGTTACCTATCTTTAATTTTTTTTATTTTTTTTTACTTATTAATGGGGTTGAAGTCTGTCTCTATTTATGACTTCGTGGTCTTAATAATATACAAAAAAGAAAAAAAAACAAAATACCGAGCCTCATACATAACCTAAATAATTAATTTATTACATACATGATTCAGGCAGCTCTAAACATTTATTTATGAAGGTATGTTGTGGGTATTTCTGAACCACGAATTTCATAAATAGAGAACAGTCTTTGTTTCTCAAACTCATACTTGACAAACGGTACATAATTTACAAATAAAAAACACTCAAAAAATAAAATTAAATACTTTATTTAACACACTTTCGCTTGGTATAAACATATTCAAAAAATTAAATAAAAGTTAATGCTCTTTGCATCATTCATTATCATGTACTCAACAAATAAAACAAATTATTAAGGGTGCAATGCTTACTGGCCGGGTCACATCTCTGAACCAGGATGTGATTACTGATTACAGTGAATAAAATGTATACCTTTTATGTACTGCTATGCACCCAGTTGAAAATTAATTATTCCTTTGTAGTTTACCAGTTAAGGACATTAAGCGTTTCTTTTTTCTTATAAGGATTCATGTGAAAAGATGTAGGGTCATTGCGCCGGTTGGCGACCAGTTAACGGAGTTGCCAACTTCAGATGAGAATAAAAAAATATTATCAACACACAACACAGTATGCGTTAATGTAAACTAGTCCCAAATATAGTCTAGTTTGAATATGAATAAAAAAATATTATACTCCAATCCATAAATTATTATATAATGCTGATAAAGTAAAAATATAGCCAAAACGTTAGTTTACGACCACTTTCATCAGTTTACGACCACCAGTAAGTCAGTTTGCGACCAATATGTTAATATTTAAATTATGAAAATAAAACAAGTACAATTGATTTAAAAATATGTTTAATATTGCCTTTTAACAATGGAGGATAATTATATTTATTTCTTATTCGGTAAATAATTAAAAAAACCGGCCAAGTGCGAGTGGGACTCCGTACCAATATCTGTAAGTTTGTTGTATGGGAGCCCCCCTTAAATGTTTATTTCATTTTATTTTTTGTATTTTTTGTTATAGCGGCAATAGAAATACATCATCTGTGAACATTTCAACTGTCTAGCTATCACCGTTCTTGAGATATAGCCTGGTGAGGTGACAGACGGACGGACGGACGGACAGCGAAGTCTCAGTAATAGGGTCCCGTTTTTACCCTTTGGGTACGGAACCCTAAAAATAATCAACTTTGACAGTATTTTTCATCATCTGATGTAATACTGTTTTCTGATACAATCTGCAAGTCTCTCTTATTCCCTTGCCTTCCTTCCGAATGTCATTGAGAGCTTTTTTCAGGGTCTCTTCGGTGTACTGGACCCCTTCGGCCGCCGACGAAACCATGCTACGTAACCAGTTACATGTGAAGGATTGTTTTTCTTGCTACGAAACTAGTTACGTACAAAGAGGTTTTTTCTTCCTACGAAACTAGTTACGTACAAAGAGGTTTTTTTCTTCCTACGAAACTAGTTACGTACGACCGCTTACAAAACCAATGCTGCAATGGGAAGAATTATTTTTCTTGCTACGAAACCAGTTTCTGACACATCTTTGCATTAGTGGGAAAGGGACAAAACATATTTTTGTATTTTGTTAACACAGGCATTGCTATTGGCTAGGGGTCTGAAAATAAGAGTGAGCGTTTTTTTTTTCAAAAAAAGTGTACATGGCCATGTTTGAATGTCCCACACGTTGAACATTTTTTTTTTTCACCTTATTATATGAGTGCTATCGTTTGATTCTATAGATGTTAGGTATTCATGTATATTTACAAAACTATTATTCCGGCGTTCATTCTGAAAGGGTGCAAAGAATGGTTAGCAGTGCCGCTTCTTTATATTTTTAACTTGGCCCTGGATACCGGAGAGTACCCTAATGAATGGAAGATTACACGGGTGAGGCCGATTTCTAAATCTAGTTGTACGGGCAACGTTGAGGGTTATAGACCAATAGCTATTCTATCTTCGATAGCTAAGTTATTTGAGTCCATCATAAATACAATCGTAGCTCCACAATTGAAGCCGTTACTCTGTGATGCCCAGCATGGCTTTAGGTCTCGTCGTTCAATAGAGACTAACCTTTTAACCCTGGTTGATACCATTTCGGATCATATGGATAATGGAATAAAGGTTGACATGCTGTACTTTGACTTTAAGAAAGCGTTTGACCGCGTTGATAACGATGTTCTCTTAAACAAGTTGTGCGCTATTGGTCTCTCACCGAAACTGCTTAAATTCTTTGCTTGTTATCTTCGCGATAGGCAGCAGTACGTGCAGTACGGATGCTTTGTTTCAGAGCCCTATCATACTCGTTCTGGGGTCAGCCAGGGCTCGATATTGGGCCCGTTGCTTTTTGGAGTTATTGTCAATGATCTGGCTCTGGTTTCCAAGTGCGCCAGAAATTTACTGTATGCCGATGAACTGAAGCTCGTTTATGGTGTACAGGGTTTATCAGATTGTGAGTCCCTGCAAGATGATATTGATCGCGTATGCCAGTGGAGTATTGAAAATAGACTTCTCTTCAATGCTGAGAAATGTGCGGTTATAACATTCAGTAGGGCCCGTAATCCGTTACTTTACAATTATACCCTAATTTCAGAGAAAATAACTCGGGTTGAGACTATTAGGGATTAAGGAGTTACTCTGGACTCTTCTCTTAACTTTCATGAGCACATGAACACCTTGGCTCTTAACTCTTATAGAAGGCTCGGGTTCGTTATTCGGAACTCTAGGGACTTCGATCATGCTGGGACCATAAAGCTCCTTTATACTGCTCTGGTTAGAAGCAAGCTCGAAGCGGCTAGCGTTATTTGGAACCCCCATGAAGTAACCTACATCTTGCTTTTGGAAAGAGTGCAAAAGGCGTTCCTTCGTTTTTTATATAAAAAGTTATATGGTTATTACCCATTTTTATATCCGACAAAGTTTTTGCTGGGTTTTCTTGGGCTTTAACTCCTTGGAGGTAAGACGGAATTACAGGCTGCTTACTGTAGTAAGTAGCATTGTACATACGTGGTAATTCAGACTGCCCCGAATTAGTTGCTCAGTTGGTGCGCCTGTATGTTCCCACTCCAAGTAGAATCCTTTTCCGACCCCGTTGTCGCCATCTATTAGCGGCGCCGTCCGCGCGAACTGCGTCCCATCGAAAATCTCCACTGGTTCGGGCCCTATACCTCTTAAACTCGCTCCTAGAATCAGCTCCACGCTTTGATATATTTGCAAGCAGAGGATAGATGTGTGCGATGAATGTTTGAGGTTTTGTGAGATGATGGATGTTCGACCTTCTTCTGTGTAATTTACAATTGTCCTTTGTTCTTTTATGTACACGTTATGTATTCTTAGTTTCACAGTGCCTTGGTTGTAACTGTTATGCTGTGAAATGTAATAAATAAATAAATAGATAATAAAAATAAATAAATTATATTATATTTATTACTAGATTTATTACAAAATAAGGATACGAAAAGTGCTAAAATGTGTTTGTCAACTCAGTCATATTCTGAGGCTTGCAGAAACTCGAAATAAATGTGTATGAATGTTGAACGTGGCTATACAGATAAAGTGACGAGTTTTCATTTTAGTTGTGTGCTTTATTTATAAAATAATACGGTCTATAATGCCAAAAAAATACTTTTTCCAATGTCAAAAGAAATAGACAAACCGGAACCTCCGGAGATAGTCGCGATTCTAACAGACTTGTGCAATTGATATTCCCCTAAAAGCGTTAATTTCTAAATTCTGGCAACATTAGAATGTTATAAGCATCGGCTGCTATTGCAAATATAGCGTCAATTCCAAGTAAACGAAGTAGTGTTCAGTTCAGTTCAGTTTATTTATCCAGTCACAATGTACATTGTATGTGAATATGATATCAAACATAAAAATAATAATAATAAAGCCTGATACATAACTTAATACTAAAATACTGCACAATTGGTTTATACATAAATTAAAATAGTTAAATACATGTCAGTCTCAATTTAAATAATCATAATACTATCGATACATGCATAATAAATATTCAATTAATTATTACAATCATTAATGAAGTCCAACACAGAATAATAACACTTTTCCAACAAAAGATCTTTGAGTCTTGCATTGAAAATACGACTGTTAATTATTGTTTTTGGCTGTATTGGTAGTTTGTTGAAAAGCTGGATAGCCTGGTAGCAAGCGGCGAAAGGTGGACGTTGTGTCAGTGCGCAAAAAATAGGGTTCCGGGATAGTCACAGTTTTTTTGGGAAAGTAGATTATAATTAACTTTTTGAAACACAATTAGACATTTCACAAACTATCGTAGTATCCGGAAGTCAACAAAAAACACATAGATTGGTTCAGACAAAGTAGAATTCCTCACCTCCGATTAGTGACGTGATATACTACCGGAACGATTTTGTGACTAATTGGAGCCACAAAGCTTAGGGATTCTAAAAAATATACATGGATGTTTGTTCGCATTTATCTCGCATTTGGCAGAACCGATTTTGATGCGGTGTTCAGGAGAGCATTTGTTTCATTTTGGAAAAGGTTTTGGTAAACATCAATTGTACAATTTAATTCCCAATGCAAAATAATAAGTAAAATTTTATAAAAAAGAACCGCCTTTAATAATAGACATGGGCTACTTTCATTTTGCTATTCTGTCGGGAACCACGATAAACGCAGCCAGTAGAAGCCTTTTGAGTATTCTTCTCAATATTCTTCTTTCTACGAAACCAGTTTCGTAGGAAGAAAAACACCTCTTTGTACGTGACTAGTTTCGTAGGTAGCAAGAAAAACAATCCTTCACACGTAACTGGTTACGTAGCATAGTTTCGTCGGCGGCCGAATTGTACTGGACAGTCCGCTTCTTTTTCTTTGTTGCGTCCAATTTTTTTGGGAGCGCCATCTAAAAAAGTAGTTTAATTAATAATATATTTCTGTCTGCTATGACCAGGGATCAGATATAAAGACCGATATTTGCCTCGAGTTAGCAAAACCGTACTGTTAACTCACTCATATATAATAAATTTATATATAGTAGTGTATATAACATACTATATAGTATGAATTCTAATGGCATAAATAGAACTTTTCAATACCGAACCAAATTAAAAAAATCACACGTGGTCGCCCTCAATAAGCCAATACTTATTTGATTTACGGCCGTCCTTTCCCTCATACTAAATAATGGTGGCCGCAAACTAACGTATTTATTTCAATTACGTCAGTTAACGACCACCTACTTACCATCCAATATTTGTAGTCGATTTTAATAAAGTTCCTTCCAAGAAACTGGCGGCCGCAAACCAAAGAATCACTTCTTTACAGTTTTACAACACTACACCTTAAATTATAACAGTTTTGAATGAAGCATAAGGACCATACTAGGAGAAACAAAATATTGCTGTATACGTTGGATTGCGACCATATGGCCGCAATCCGAAGTTTTTGATAAATATGCATTCCGGTTGACGACCACTGGATTTTATGTTAAAATTAAGTACAAAAATAGCAAACAACAACTAAAAGATTAATAAAAGTTAACGATTGCACTAATGAAACATGGAACTTATGTGTACAGCATGAAATAAGTTATAAAACTTACTGTTGAACGCCGCGCGCCGTGCTATTTTTTCTCTAACTCGCTGCAGGACCAATCACCACTGCGTCATCAGGCACATTGAACATTTTTTCTACAACGCTGGACTAAACCATTTATTTCAGACGGTATCAATTCTTATTTAGAAATCATTTAAAAACCAGTAAGATTTTTTTTTTATTTGTGGCATCTATACAAATCTTATTATCTTGATTTAAAGAAATGAAGTCCGTCAAATGGTCGCAAACCAAAGGTGGTCGCCAAACCGGCGCACCTACCCTACCTAATTACATGACAGAAAAGTACATTCCTATCGTCATTACAAAATGTACACATAATTTTTACGGCCGGGCCTGCCAGGGAATATGCTCTATTTATTTTATATTAAAACTGGAAAAAAGAAGACTAATTCTATTGGTAAAGACATTGAGGTATTATTTATAATAGAGCCACAGACCCGAACAAAATTGTCGTAAAAAGTGGCACTGCTGTCATGTTCAAGTAGATGCCAATAACGCTTATTTATAATTTACAACAACATAATTACTTCGTACAAAATAACTCTTTACTCAAACGTTTAAGTGTCAAATTGGCTTACGTACTTATTACCACAAATATTTTTCGTGTAAATTAACTTTTTTAGCGTATTCTGACTCATGTCTCTTGTCAAACTTGGAACATGGCACGATTGGAGCAGATTTTAATAGTTTTACATACTAAAAATATTTTCATTATTATTTTATTTAGGTATTAAAATATATTCGTTGTTTGAACTAAATAATCTCGTAAATTGTTAATAACAAATTAAGTTACGTTTTTATTTAACAACTGCATAAAAAGGTCCCGACACTGCATAGAAGGGATCAGTAATAATGACATTATGATTTCTCAACTCATCTTGTTCTAGTATGTGAAATGAGAGTAAGGCAAGTGCAAAATATTAACATTTTTAACCCTTTAAAGTTTGATGGCGTGACGTGAAAGTCGGTGGCGTAGTATGCATGGCAGCACACATTGTCTTTAGGTGTTCTTGGCGTTCAAAGGTTTAAACTGACAGTGTCTAGACTCTGAGACAAAATAAAACAATGACAACAGAGCAATTTTTTTATTAAATTATTAATGTAACCTGTAGGATCTGCCTGTAAAAGGCATATGTTCATAACACTGGCTCACTCGCCGCCGCACACATAGCAATGTCATGCGTCCACTCTCACCCTAAACTCGTGTGTAACTAAACGCAGCATCCTATGTGACGTGTGCCTGAGACAGTGTATATCTATTTATGTATAGATACCTACTACCACAAACACTACATAACCATTTTACGCTTCTTTTGTATACCTTGACATTTTTTTACGTTTTTATTGAGATATTAAAGCTGTGTTGAGGGAAAGACTTTTACGCTTCTTTTGATTAAACATAAAAATATATATAATATATGATTATGCCGAACGAACACACGAGAGACGAATTATTTGGCTGAAATTATTCTTGACGTCTGTCTCTTACTAAACGTGACCTAAATTTTTCACGTTGTTTAAGATCGCGTGGGAATCTTAATAAAAAAAATAGGATAATTATTTATTGCACTCCTTTATTAATTAATAAAATATATAACTATAGCGACTCCTTAGATTTTTGTTCTGTGATGAGGTGCATTTTGTAGGGACAAAGTTAATAATTCTAATCTAAAATATGCTATGATTTTACATAGGATTCGTTAATTAATCAATAGAATCTGCGTAAAAAAGAATATTCCGACCTTTTTCTTTATTTTATAGCTGTTATTTCTGCAATTTTTCACTGAAAATTAAGTCATTTTTGAGACCCGTCACGTGTCATGGTCTAAACGAGACTGATCGCCCAACTAATGCGATTTGTGATTTTGCATTAGTTGAGAGGGTGCCATTTTTTCCGTCGGATTGTGTGTCCATGTAATTAATACGTCAATGGGTAAAGAGCATACTGCCTGACGGACCCGGCGGAAAAATATGATGTGTACATTTTTTCAATGGCGATAGGAATGTACTTTTCTTTAGGTACATCTTTTCACATGAATCCTTATAAAAAAAGTACTTTTTCATTGTATAGTAGGTACATTTTATTCATATAAACCAGATTTATATATGAAAAAATGCCCCTAACTTGCAAACTACAATGGTACAATTAATTTCCAACCAGGTAGGTAGGTAAATAGTACACAAAAGGAACATTTTATTCACCGTAAACACAGCCTAATTCAGTTACAAAGGTGCAATGTAGGTATTATTCTTAAACTACTAAACAACAAAATGATATTATTATAGGAGCGATATAATATTAAATAAATAGCCGCCATCTAATAGCTTCAAGTAGCGGTAGGAGTGTTGTGCCGTTACTGGTAAAGTCCCATTTGCCAAAAATTATTTGCCTAATTTCAGTTTGCCTAACAACTTTTAGTATAACCAACGGTTTGCCTAATTTCAGTTTTCATAATTATTGTTTCAATACATGATCACATAATCGAAACTCGTTTAGTCTAATCATCACTTTTAATAAAGTTTGTTTTGTTTAATATTAGTTTAACTAATTCTTATATTGCCATGTTATTTAAACTAAAAAAAACATTATATGGACATAACATTAACACTAACATTTAACCTTAAGGCAGGTCCGACTTGGCTTAGGTTAGGTACGACGACGAGCGAAGCGAGGAGGAGTGTTAGGTTGAACTGCGACCCAAATTTAACTTCTCTACTGCGTGGATATTGAAAAGTAAGTATACGTAGAATAATATAGGTACTGTGCAAAGTAAGTAGGCAAACTGAAATGATACAAAAATTGTAGTAGGCAAACTAGTGTTTTTAGGAAATGTAATTATATAAGTTGAATAATAGATAAAATGAAATGATATATACAAAAATTAGAAAATTATATATAATATGAAAATTCGCCAAAACAAGATTGTGCAAAATATTCATTAAGCGAAATGACTTTAGACTAAACGAATATTAGGCAAACTGAATAAATATGCAAAGTAATTTTAGACAAACTGGGGCATAACTTATTTGCGTCAACCGACCGGCATCGGCAGTCTGTACTCTGTATATGATAACAGGATTAATAAGTGTGCACGAGCACGTGCTTATTTAAATGTGTCTACCTACAATCGTGGATGAGGAAGTGGGAGGGGCAGCTGTTCGTGCTGCTACGCGACTCGCCCTCTTTCTTGCTTTGAAGGCCTCCAGCATCTTTTCTTGGGTTTCTTCAGCAAAGGTTGACCGACTAGTAATGACAACATAAAAAAGGCGTCGATATTTTCAGCCTCTTCTGCATTGCCTCCTGAAAACCAAATAAACACATTATCAAACATGCAAACGGCTTGCTTTGATATACCTACATATTGTGATGAATGCACGATTTCATTTCATTACAATCTACGACGACGTCTAAATACTACGACGGATTTATAGATGATTAATCAAAAACCGGCCAAGTGCCGTCGGACTCGCGCAGGGAGAGTAGAGGGTTCCGTACAAACACTTCCTATCTTAATTGGCCGGGTTAAGTTACGTTCGCACCTGGTATGTATGGCGCCGCATACAAATGAGATGTAAAGTTAACGCAACCGATCACGTTTGTTGTATGGGAGCCCCACTTAAATATTTATTTTATTCTGTTTTTAGTATTTGTTGTTAAAGCGGCAACAGAAATATATCACCTGTGAAATTACAGACGGATACCCAGACGGACAGCGGAGTCTCGTTTTTTACCCTTGGGTACGGAACCCTAATAATCAGTGAAGAGAAAATAGAAACAATACAAAGAAATATGGTTACCTTGAGATTTATCTTTCATTGATTTCATTGCTTCGTCAATGCTTTTATTAGATTTAAACTCGACTTAATTTTAAGAAATAGATTCACTTACTTGCAAAGACTTCCGTGTATTCTTCCAAATTCCACGTTTTCAGTAGGTTTGCCACTTCCTCATCCATGATTGTAGACACATTTAAATAAGCACTTGCACAATTATTAATCCTGTTATCGTATACAGATACAGAGTACAGACTACCGAGTGACGGTCGGTTGACGTATGACGCAATAAGTTAAGCGTCTAAGCGTCCCCTACCCCTCCCTCGCCGCCCACGCAACTAGTTGATGCGTTCACATTACAATGCACATTGTAAAAATACCAAACATTTTGTTTCTATTACATATCTATCTTTGTTTATACATTGTAAATGTTCGCATTACAATGCTTATTATACATAACAAAACCATTTTGTATTTATTACGCTTGAATCTTTATTTATACAATGCAATTGTAAGAAAAAATTGTAGAAAAATGCGCATTGTAAAAATAACAAAAATTCTGTTTCTAATTTATACATTGTAAATGTTCGCATTACAATGCTTATTATATCTCATGTTGTGTTGTATATTCCTTGATGTTGGAGGTGTGCAATAAAGAGTATTTGTATTTGTATTTGTATACATAACAAAACCATTTTGTATTTATTACGCTTGAATCTTTATTTATACAATGCAATTGTAAGAAAAAATGTAGAAAAAATGCGCATTGTAAAAATAACAAAAATTCTGTTTCTATTACATTATCTATCTTTATTTATACATTGTAAATGTTCGCATTACAAACCATTTTGTATTTATTACGCTTGAATTTTTATTTATACAATGCAATTGTAAGAAAAAATTGTAGAAAAATGCGCATTGTAAAAATAACAAAAAATCTGTTTCTATTACATTATCTATCTTTATTTATACATTGTAAATGTTCGCATTACAAACCATTTTGTATTTATTACGCTTGAATTTTTATTTATACAATGCAATTGTAAGAAAAAAATGTAGCAAAATGCGCATTGTAAAAATAACAAAAATTCTGTTTCTATTACATTATCTATCTTTATTTATACATTGAAAATGTTCGCATTACAATCCGTTTTGTATTTATTACGCTTGGATCTTTATTTATACAATGCAATTGTAAATAGTACCAAACTGCGTTTAACTAGATTCATGCAGTGACGATTACAATCCACATAATACACGTTAAAATATTTTTGATTAACACAACTACATTTCAGTTGCCATAACTACATATTTCACAACCACACGTTCTTGTAGTATTGTAGAAAAATATTTTTTTCAGTGAACCTTCCTCTTAAATCACTTTATCTATTTGAAAAAACCTAATCAAAATCATTTGCGTAGTTTTAAAGATCTAAGCATACATAGGGACAGACAGACGGCAGAATGCGACTTTGTTTTATACTATGTAGTGAATAGCGGTATTTTCTTCTTTACCGTAGACGGATAGTATACTACAACCATCTTTGGATGTCCAGCTATCCCTGTACCGAAATTGGTTAAAATCCGTCCAGCCAGCCGTTTCGGCGTGATGCGAGAACAGAGGAAATTATGAAACCAGATGGCGCCAGGTTGGCACGGCGCCGCGCGCTCATACAAAACAAATGACGATCCTGCATCACGCTATTAAGATTTTCTCGAAATCAAGACCCCAGGAGTTTTAGTAGCATTTGCTACATCATAAAAAAACCTGCCAAGAGCATGTCGGGCCACGCTCAGTGTAGCGTTCCGTAGTTGCTCATCCTTCACAAGAGACCTAGTTGACTACGGAACCCTAAAAAGGGGGCTCATGATGACCAGCTACGTGTGTCGGGGGTGTTTTAAATGTTTATTCATAGAAAAATACGTTTTGCTGACGGTACGGCTACGTAAACAAAATACCGATTACAGATAAGCTATATTTACGTGTTTACGGAGCGTTGATCGCACATACAAGGAAAGCCAAAGGTAGGAATCCACTTTTAAAGTCACAACAAGTAAGAAAGCTTACTTTACGTCACCCTATGCCGCAATTAAATAATTAATTATTTGGTTGGGATTGCGTGAAGAAATGGGATGAGGGCGGCACATGTCCGATAGTTGTGGAGAGCTTTGGGGAGGCCTTTGTCCAGCAGTGGACGTCTATTGCTTTTAGGGTTCCGTACCCAAAGGCTTAAAACGGGACCCTATTACTGAGACTTCACTGTCCGTCCGTCCGTCAGTCACCAGGCTGTATCTCAAGAACGGTGATAGCTAGACAGTTGAAATTCACACAGATGATGTATTTCTATTGCCGCTATAACAACAAATACTAAAAATAAAATAAAATAAATATTTAAGGGGGCTCCCAAACAACAAACTTGTTATAGATTATGGTACGGAACCCTTCACGCGCGAGTCGGACTCGTACATGCCCAAATGTTTTGCATAATTAACCTACTATATAATTTACGCGGTCTTTTCTTAAAGAGTAATGTCTTCCAGACAAACATTGAGCAACTAAGTGAAAAAAATATAATACTAAGTTTTACTAATTGTAAGAGACTGCTGACATATTTTTGTATAGGGACAAATTTATTATTTATTTATTAAATTCATCAAGTAGTTGTATAGTTTAGATTAGGTTATGTTTATTTAACAACTTTCCTTAAAAGTTCATCATCATCATCATCATCATATATTTAAGAGCTAAGCTCTTGTCGGCGGAGTAATTTCCAGCTTATTCTACATTCCGCCTTCAAAGTTCACTGTTGTCAAAAATAATAATTTACAACGAAACTGCCCAATAACAAATTACGACTTAACATTTTATGCAACCGAATATGGCCTAGTAAACGATATACCAAATATCTAATACCATACGCAATTATAAGCGACATTAAATTCAACAATACAAGATTAACACAGCCTCCAACACGGAGCTTAAAAAATAACTACTTATTATTTTATTTATTTACAACTTACAAACATCCCGAAACAATAACAACACAAAAAAACACACTATTCACAGATTAATCGCACTTCGAGTTTGAAATCCGTTCGAAAACGTACGAAATTCGAAAAACTTTCGCTTCGAGAAAGTGAGACGTGTTGTGCGCGGTAACAGAACGTTCCAACTGAGGTGGGTTGCACTCAATGGGGGTAGGGATGGCCGGTCGATAGTTTGTGTTGGTATCGATAAGAAATCGGTGTCAGTAGAGCCGTCATAGAATCTGCGGTATCATCTTAAGTCATCTCATTCTGCTTTCGTCACCCATTCTTCAGTCATTCTCGTTGTAAATCTGTTCGGTGTTAAGTCTTTTTCATATTCAGGCCCTTTTGGAATGTGACTAAAAAAACAGAGAGGATAACATCGAACACGTCAAGAACTAGTATGGCCAAAAATGACAAAGATGACGAAATCAAAATGACGAAAATGACGACATATCTCGAACTCGTATGGAGGTCTTCATCACTCATCAGGGACTGCTACCGCCGAGTTGAGTCCGAGGGAGTTGCCGCGCCGTTGTAGGCACTCTGTCTCTAATGAAGAGCTCCATACGAGTTCGAAACATATCGGGCCGTTCCTGACAATTTCACGTTAGTTTAAACCGCTTAATACAATAATTAAACATGTCTTACGATAGTTTTAATAAGAATCGACATAACTATCGACAGTTGTCCCACCACTAAAACTATTACGCACAACCCATTCAAGCACTTAGCAATTTCTTACAATCTCATGCACAACTCACAAATAAGTATCAACTCTAACCTATAACATTTAAGTATCAAATTCGTTTAAAATGCCATAACTACTATAATACTTTATCAGTAAAGACAGGACTTTATATGATAGTATTAAAGTTCAAAACGGCCTGTTTATTGATAATAGTATCACGATTGGATCACGGTATCAAATTTATGATCAACTTTAAACGTATGGGATTAAGACGCCATATTGTTTGTGTTTTTATAATTAGTTTTTCTTTATTACTGTTCTATTAATTAAGTTTGGGTTTTCCTGGGAAACGTTGGAAGTTCCTTAGCTTAGTATTATCTCTAAATTTTACCACTACAGTATACAGTATCAATATATATTTTTTTAATTTTGAAGACGCGGTTGGCTCAGTTTGTAGTGCAGCCTACTGAGCCGGCGGTCCTGGGTTCGAATCCCGGCCGGGACAAATATTTGTGTGATGAACTCGAATATTTGTTTCTGGGTCATGGATGTTATCTACATTATGTATATCGTCGTCTAGTACCCGTAATACAGGCTTTGCTTAGTTTGGGACTAGATCGATTTGTGTAAGATTGTCCTTTAATATTTATTTATTAAGAAATCTTCACTATGAAATGGGACACTTCATATAGTGAAGACTTCTTCGTTCGTTCGAAACGTCGAGGTAACTAAATAAACACTTATTGAACGCAATTAAGTTCCATTTTTAACTGACTTCCAAAAAGAGAGGTTTGACACTGACTTCAAAAGGTGATTCAAATGTAATCTGTACATGGTCATTTTTGGCTTTTTAGCTTATTTTGAAGTCGGTTCTTTTTTTCATCTATTCATTATCCTATATATTCTATACCGATCTATATACAAATCAATTGCTGTTCTCGTTAAAACTCGAACACGGCTGGGCAGATTCAGCTGATTTTGGTTTTGAAATGTTTCTCGTAGTCCAGGGAAGGTATAAACGGTGAGGTATTAGCAGCTTACTGACAGACATAGACCGAATTCCACGCGGGCGGAGCCGCGGGCGCAGCTAGTGTTATAATAAAGTGATTTTGTTACCGCTACAGGCCTATGATCAATCTCCGTTTGACATATTACTGTATAGGTACGTAGCCGGATTTTCCGTGACCGTTCTGTTTCCGTCATTGGAAGTTTGTCATTGGGTCATTTACATTGTATTTAAATCACAATTAAAGTTTGTGAACAAAATTACGTTTATCCATGGATGGTTATAGAATATTTTCTACTCGACTGCAGAAGGCTTTTTTAAGCCTCCAAAAGAGATTTTATTCATTGCATACTGATACAGATTATTTAATTACATAAAAGTAAAAGGAATGTATAAATAAAGGAATAAATGTCGGACAACTTCGCACACATCGATCTAGTCCCAAATTAAGCTCAAGAAGGCTTGTGTTATCGGTACTAGACGACGATATACGTACTTATATTGATAAATATATACTTAAATACATAGAACAACCATGACCCAAGCACAAATATTCGAGTTCATCACACAAATATTTGCCCTGGCCGGGATTCCACCCGGGACCGCCGTCTCAGTAGGCAGGTGTCTACAAACCGAGCCAAAAGCGTCGTATAATAGAATAAAAAAAACGTTGCATCGTGATCCTTCCACGGCACCAACGTTGCTTCATCTCCTGCCATGCCTGACCCTTTAGGGCTTCAAGGACTGCAGGAGGTGGCAAACGAACGACGAACCAAATCGTGAATTACAAATTACAAATTACAAAATTCTTTATTTGATAAAACGTACATGGTGTGTATACAAAGGGATGGTGCCATCCGGTAAGCAAGTGTGTGTGTGTGTGTGTGTGTGTGTGTGTGTGTGTGTGTGTGTGTGTGTGTGTGTGTGTGTGTGTGTGTGTGTGTGTGTGTGTGTGTGTGTGTGTGTGTGTGTGTGTGTGTGTGTGTGTGTGTGTGTGTGTGTGTGTGTGTGTGTGTGTGTGTGTGTGTGTGTCTGTGTGTGTGTGTGTGTGTGTGTGTGTGTGTGTGTGTGTGTGTGTGTCTGTGTGTGTGTGCGTGTGTGTGTCTGTGTCTGTGTGTGTGTCTGTGTGTATGAATGGGTGTCTCTGTGTGTACTTTTGTTTACTTTCAACGTAGTAAAATCTCTATTTCCTCAGAACTTTTAGTTTTTAGCCATTTCGTTACAATTAATTTATGCATTCATAATATGGTTTTGGGTAAATATTAAGTACTTTATTGATTTTATTCTATACATGACCTCAAGCTGTTTTCAGTTGTGATCTTGCAAAAGTGGTTCTAGTGAGTGACGGTAAAGCTACATTACTGATTGATCTTTTAGTGTTATATTTAGGGTGATATATAAGAGTTTTATGTTTATTAAGCGTAACTTGCAAGATATACAGTTTCCGCACGGACAGGAGGTTGCTTATTTGGTAGAGTGATTCAGTGGAAAATCTAGCACTTTTAAAGTACATGATCTTCACTAGCGCACGCTGAGCACGCTCAAGGCCAATGAAACGGCTCTTTGCAGCTCCCCCCCAGATAGATATGCAGTATACTAAAACCGACTGTACCAGAGATATATATATCTCATTGAGAACATTACGTGATTTTGATGTGACTTTTTCACTATTTGGTACAATATGCCTCAGCGACCTGAATATCCACATCATCTTCCTTACTCTATTGCTAACCTGGTCCAGGTGGGAGTACCAATTTAGATGCTCGTCTAAGATAACTCCCAGATATTTAGTTTGGGGTACCTTATTGATAGTTGGACAGTGACAATTGGAGTTTATCTCACTACATGAGTGGATCTTTAGATCCATATTGAAATTGGGTTGTGTAGAATTTGTGATACTGAAGCATATATAATTTGTTTTGTTTGTATTTAGAGTTAACAGGTTCATTCTTAGCCATTTACTTATCATTGCCATTCCCTGTTCAGCGTTAGTTTTAACATCTTTCCATGTTTTACCGGTGAAGACGACCGCTGTATCGTCAGCATATGAAAAAATGTTTCCATTAGGTATGACCATGTTACATAAGTCGTTGATGTAGACCAGGAACAGGGTTGGTCCTAGGACACTCCCCTGTGGTACACCATACGAAACGTTTGTATCGTCACTAACATGTTCACCTAGCTTAACACATTGTTTCCTATTCGAAAGATATTTTTTTATTAATGAAAGTGGAGTTCCCCTGACCCCTTTCTTCTCTAGTTTATGTACAAGGATAGGGATAGAGACGGTGTCGAAGGCCTTTTTTAGGTCCAGGAAAACCGCTAAACACTTATTACTACTGTCAATGGTTTCCACAACTAACGAGGTAAGCGCAGCTATAGCATCTTCAGTCGATTTTCCGTGTCTAAAACCGAATTGAGCTTCAGATAAAATATTGAATTTTGTAGTGAATGGTACCGTGGCGGTATAAGCCGGCGCTCCTTGTGCAAGACAGACCATGTCGACCCAGCCGAGCGACGCTCCTGCCACAGGCACGTATGGGAGACACAGATTTCAAACCCAAGTCGCAAGTATATCTCTATTTGGGTCTAAAACCGTGCCTATTTGTTTAGATGGCAGTGCGCGTAACCAATGGCCCGACTAGGGCACTGAGACAGCCAGGAGGCAGGCACGGTCTGAATCGTCCGAACTATTCTGAACGAGATTAGCATGGGTTGCCTTAAGGCATGGAGAGTCCCATGTTTTTTGCTGATGTTTTGTAGTTGGGTTATCCTCGCCAGGGCATTTAACAATTTCTGAAACCTCATTCGTTGACAAAAACTGGACAAATTACGTTAATCCAAATGCATACCGGATCTACACAAGTTCTTAAAGCTATTGTAACCTTCACAAGTTTTTTGTAGTACCATAAAACACGTACGATGAATACATATTATAAATATACTACATATAGTGAAACAGCAATATCTCTATGTAATATATTGCTATTAAGAAAATATAGGCACTTATACATATCAAATTTATTGCCTTAACATTTTTGAAGGCGCCCATTTGAATCCATACGAATGATAGTGGATAGATACATATTATAATCGTAAAATAAATAAATGAACATGTCTAAGAATGATTGCTGTTTTATCAAAATGTACACGCTTGAAAAAATCCGCATTCCTTGTAGTCACGAGTTTCTTGGTGTTGATCCTGGGGGGGTTGCGAATTAAATTGCCGGATAGTGGATGTGTCGGTAAATAGTCGGCAATTGAATTCACAATATCAGTAACTACAAAATCTCGGGAATACTACTCACTTTAGGGGTTTTTCCAGCATTTCTGTCGTTTCACCTGCAAACAAATACGAATAATAATTTAATTATTTACAATATTTTATGTAGAAAGCTACCGCATCGTCTCAGACGTATTAAATTACACAAACTACTCACGTCGTAGAAGTCGAATAACACTCGACACGTCTCGAATCGGTACGCGATTTATCATCAGGAGCCACGATCTGACGCGGCGGCGGCCAATCGACCACATGTCGAGCGGTATCCGCCTTCTAACACGTGAGATGACGTGAGTAAGCTAGTTTCGTGTGTACTTTTTATCCACTAATTGTCACTTTGCTAATATTTAGGTACCTACAATAGGTGGTATTTTATGATTCTTATGGCACAGAATAAAATAGTTCAGAAGGTATGGCAGTTGATAATTGCAAATGTATTTGTTGTTTATTGTTTGTGTTTGTGAATATCTTTTTTTTTATGCTATGTTGGAATAAATTTTTTGCCTCACCCACCTTATTTTTTTTTAAATTGGAACAAGTGACAAGGTCTCTGCCAACATTGAAGCCAACAATTCCATATTTTGTAGTTATGTTTAATTTTAGTAGCATTTTCTATATCACTCATAGATTGACGGTTTCATGATGACCAGCTACTTGTGTCAGGGGTGTTTTAGTTTTTTTATTTAGGCTATTTTAAATAAAAACAAGTCAATAATTATAAAAACGGTTTAAACTCGCGTAACAATTGTCAGGAACGGCCTGACATATTTCGAACTCATATGGACCGTGTTAGTGGGCCGCGAGTCACGTAGCAGCACGGATAGCTGCCTCTATCGTTCCGTTCCCCGTGTTCTAATCACTACATTGTATAAAACAAAGTCACTTCCGTCTGTCTGTCCCTATGTATGCTTAAATCTTTAAAAGTACGCAACGGATTCTGTTGCGTTTTTTTTAATAGATAGAGTGATTCAAGAGGAATGTTTATACGTAAAATACATGCATAATTTATCAGCATAGCACCCGTGGGAAACCGGGGCGATTCGCTAGTAATATTGTTAATAAGAAATTCTCATCTTTCTAGGATTTATAGAGGGGTAATAAACCTGTATGTTTAAGTGACCTTGAACTACTTCTGCTAGTATATTAAAAAGTAATAAATATAAACTCACAGTCGGCCGCCATATTGCTGTCTGTCTACGTGATGTGTGTTCAAATCAGTTCGACCGCCGCATCGTGGGGCATTGACCTCTGTAACAAAAAAAATCGCATGTCAACTAATGTATAATTAGGCCAATCAACATATTGCTTACATCTGCGTACTAGTATTTATTTATTTAGCTTTATATATTCGACGACACGGTTGGCGCAGTGGTAAAGTACCTGCCTAATGAGCCGACGGTCCTGGGTTCGAATCCAGGTCAGGGCAAATATTTGTGAACTCGAATATTTGTGCCTGCGTCATTTGTATTAAGTATGGATTTCTCTATATAAGTATGTTTATCGTTATCTAGTGCCCATAACACAAGCCTAAAGAGCTTACTGATATATATATATACGTATATCTCCACAATGGACAACCGGAATCACATAATTCTCATTTCGCAGAAATTTTCTGCCGCTTAAACGGGAAATAAATGGTTTTGTGTATCCTGGTAGATTAGGATAGGTTAGGTTAGGTTTACTTTATAGCTATTCAGCAAAATTTATGGTATCAGTAGAATAACAATTATGCGATGTGAGCATTATGCGAAACATTATGTTCGGTAAAACAATATTCTGCGAAACATTAGTAAACCGACAGACAGACAGACAAAATAAGTTTCAAGTACTCCCTTGGAATTTACTATGAATAAAATACTTCTCACTTGATTTCAGCTATTACTGAAACCCATCTAAAGATATAGCCCAAAGATAACTGTTGCCAACATATATTAATAGATATGACTTATCTAAATTAGGAAAATACTTATAAAAGTTAAATCCGGTGGATTAGGATTAAGCTTCAGATTTTAAATGCATTTGAGATTAGGGCTTAGATAATATTGCTAAATGATTAAAGTAATTGGTTTTAATGTTTAGATTATTAAATAATAAATTGTCTTTACTTTATTTATGCACAAACTGGAAATACAAATGTCCGACTTCATTACTTTAAGCTTTTTCTACTAAACTAAAAGTGTACATATTAAAGCGAAAGTTTGTGTATGCCAATGTTTGTGACTTTTTACTCATATGGATTTGCATGAAATTTTGAACACAGATAGTTCCAATCTAATGTTCGTTAACATCCTAACATTCATATTAATGTACCTAACTCAACTCTAGGCTATTTTTTATGCCATAAAAAGTTAGGTGCACATTTAGTTAAAAATGTGGTTACTTTTGTTAAATCTTGTATATAAGGAGACTAAACCTGCAGATACTACTTCATTCATTATGCATTAGTACTATTATATAAGACTATCTATTAAGTACCATTCACTTATTATATAATAGTATTCATCTTTTTATGGCATCACAATTTCAACCTTGTTCAAAGTTAACAAAGGTTGTATTTTTTGTTTATCTCATTTGTATGTTGCAAATTCATATAATTTGAAAAGCTTGATATTGCAAACTCAAAAGTACAATTTTATCTACTTACAAATAAAAAAAAAAAGGTGAACTAAAACATTTAAACAGATTATATTGCATATTTATTTGAGCCTCGCTGATAATGTTTCAGTTACCATTGTGAAAGGTTGACTGACTGACTAACCCTTGACAGCGGTAACTGGAAAGTTACCGAAACGTCAGGGAGGCTCAAATAATTAATATATGCGATGTAATTGATTAAAATTTGTGATGCAGTCTTGTAAAAATAAGGCATGTAAAAATAATAACAGAACAGAAATTTATAAAGACATGGCTGTATAGTATAACATCAATTGTATGCATATTCAGAAAGGAATTAATTTTAAAACAACATATGGGTCACTATGGGAATTCACTGTGATAAAGAAATAGCATGTCATTTTCATCCTATCAATATGATAGCATTGTATGCTAATTAATAAAGGCCATGCGTAAAAGTGCATTGTACAGCGATTTGGTTGGAAACTATCTAGACCTAGTAACAAGAACAAGAGACAAAGAAACTGAACTATATTACAATATTTACCCATGAATATGCATGCACAATCAAAGACGATGTACTCACATGATATTCAGGCCTCAGATTACGCTATTGTCCTTTAAATAGGGCATCAAAACCTCTTCAGTAGACACAATTCACGTTAAACAAAACATAATACATTCGAAAACCACTTTCTAAAACACAATTCACGAGTCACTCACTCAGAATTTTAGTGAAACTTATACCGTAACATGCATCACTGAGTCCTTTTCTTAATTTGTAGTGAGATTTACTGGAAATTTTAATTTTGGGAGCGGAAAATCGCTCTAACCTGTGACAGGGACTACCTCAGAAAATTCCGATTGTCACATTTTGTCACTTTTACTTTTACTCATTAGGGTTGGTACTAACTGAGTATTTTTTATCTGTTTTGTATTATAAGCCGTATCTGGTTGGTATAAGAGATATAATCGACAGTGGAGTTGACACAACATTTAATTTAACGTTTATTTGCATCTACTTAAGTGGTGTTTAACGTCATATCGCGTTTAGTTTTTGCATTGAAACATCTAGTGTCCTTCGTGCCATTAACTAAAAAAAAAAAACTAAAACGGTTCTTTAAGCAACACTGTATTTGTAAAGAGTAAGTCACCTTCTAAAGATTTTTTTATATTCAAAAACTGCATACCATTTAAACTTAAAGGCGGATTTCAGAATTATTTCAGAACACTACGAAACGTCAAACTGCGTTTTGTCTCTACAGAGCTCTACTTACACTAAAAATTGTCATATTACTCGCTCATTACTAATATTATCTCAATTGGAGTATTTCTTGCAACATGCTTGCATATCACTCATATCAGTCCGTTCCTTCCGTTATCCGATTATAGGTATTTAAATTTTTCTACGAATCATTTGCGTTTTTGAGCGTTTTGTATACAAAATCAATCAATCAATCATCGATATCATCTAAGCGCATCACAACACTACCTGTCAAACTTGTGTTGACGGTAGTGACGCGTGTCCATATCTACTCAAGCAATTCGCTCGAATTTTAATAATTTTATCGTATTAACGTATTATTTATTCCTAAAACAACTATGTCCGGGCACGTTTGTGATATAGGTGACGATGTAAAGGAAAAACTGAAGAAATTCCGCTTCTCCAAACACAATGAAAATTGCGCCTTGATACTGAAGGTACATAAGTATTTTTCTATTATTTTTTTACGTGTTTAAATTTTAAAAATGTACCTTAATTCAAGCAACGAATATATTAGAACCGAAGGTCTATATTGGAGATAATAGAAGTGCAGTTTTCTTTGTATTTCAACCAAATAATTATGAGCCAAAATCTTAGTAACTTTTGAATTAAACAAGTCTATATTGGTGTTTTGCTTTACAAGTTTCGTCGTATATAGAGAAAATATTGCTTCGAAGAGTATTTAAGTGTATCCTGCGGTTTATTAGGTGCAATTACGTTATACATCAAGGGAGTGGCAGTGTTAGTTATCTGAGATACCTACATGTTTCAACCAAGCTCATATGAGTCACCATAATAGTTGTGGTATTGCAGTAAATCAAGTTTCATGATCGAGTCATATAGTTCAATGTTTACTTGATTCTATGCCTATTGTACATTGAAATATAGTATTAAGAATACGCTGTAAGATTGTTTAATTATTATTAATAACTAGCTGTGCAGTGCAGTGTTACCCGCTCATGCCACAGGAACACTAAAAATTTTCGGGATATAAAGTAGCCTATGCGTTAATCCAAGGTGTCAGCTACCTTCATACCAAAATTTATCAAAATTAGTCCATCCATTTGAGTGTGAATTAGTATCAAACATACACATAAACACACTCAGAAATCTCGTGATATAAAAGCCGATATTAAAAGAACTCAACATCTCGAATCAACTCTCTGCTAAATGCCAGAAACGAGCCCTTAACTTCTACAGACATATGTGGTCCTCAAAGCACTGTTTGGAGAAGCAGATTATTGTAGGGTAAATTGATGGAAATGTGCGCTAGGAAGGGCATCCACTAGATGGTCTGACACTGAAGAAGGCAGTGGGCGGCAGCATGCACCGGGCGGTCCACGCAGCATATAACCGCACTTAATGGAAACAGATTCTGTAGCGATCCTCATCGGTGAGGGAACAACGAAAAAGAAGTGATATAAAAATGGTTCTATTGTATTTCAGGTGAACAGAGAGAAACAAGCTCTAGAGGTAGACGAGGAACTGGAGAATGTGGAGTTAGAGGAGCTGCAAGATATACTGCCCTCTCACCAGCCCAGGTTTATCGTCTACAGGTTGGTATTTAAGCTACCAAAAATCTTTAACAATATGCTTAAGAATGAGGGAGGGGGACTTAGTTATAGCTTAGCTGTAGCTTATATAACCCCTCTCATTTGTAGAAAATAGCTATTTTTTTCTAGGAATTGTAAGGGGGTAGGATATTATAACTACAGAAAAATCTGTAACTATTTCCCAATTGCCCAATGTACATTTCAATCTCCAATTTCTTTACCAGCTACAAGATGGAGCACGAGGACGGGCGCACCTCCTTCCCGATGTGCTTCATATTCTACACGCCGAGAGATGCACACATGGAACTACAGGTATCATATATATTCTACAGGGTATTAAAAAAAAACTAGTCTATGGTTGTATAGTTAATGTCAGAATTGACACTGTGTCAATAAAATCAAATTCTGACATATGTCGGAATTTGAACGGTTTGATACTGATGTGACAATTTCTGTATGTAATCAAAACTTGGTTTTTATTCATGGTTTTATTCTTTATTAAGTGAATATTATTATAAACTGACATTGGCAAAAGCCACGAGCTGCCATTCCTGGATTTAATTAATTAATTACTGACGTGAGTCAAAATTTGCATGGTTTGACTTTGATGAAATGAAATTCCTGAACTGTCAAATTTTCAATTAAAATAGACATTTTTGTAAAACGTAATGGTAAAGAAAAGTTAATGACCTGCAGTTTGTATAAACTACAGTCAAATGCTACAATTTCATAAATCGGGGGACTATACTCCATCAGGAAAATAAACATTTTCAGTGTTGCCAATTGACAACATTTCAACTAACAGGTGAAATAAATAATAATAATGAAATAATGAACTTTATTCTGCAAGTAGGCCACAAGGGCACTTTTACATGTCTGAGTCTACCGGCATAAACATATATTAACATAAACAAATATTATAACGATCGAGAGAGCCTTGCGTCGTGTACACCATAAAAAAATTGAATTTATTTTTTATATGTAAAGAAATATGTATAAGAAAATAACCGAAATCTACCTGTTGTTGTAGTCTCCGACCTTTCCGTGGAAAAATAAATAAGCTCTCAAAAATGTCAACATTATTCTTTTTTTCTTTATTAGATACCCGACTAGAGTAACGTACCTAGTGTTGTATTTTTGGAGTTACGACATTTTAGAAAGAATTTTAATAAATTAATATTAAAATAATTATTTATCTTAGAAATGATGTATAAGCATTGATAACGTGCTCTTCCTAAGCGGAATAAAGAAAAGTAAAAAAAAATGTCTTAAGATAAGAGGCCTTATTCCTTTTAAAACGCTGATGGTTTTAGAGATTTTTCTCTATGATCAAACAAGTTTCTTAACATATTATTGATGTTACTACCTAGAAAAGGGCTATTGGGATTTATTGGTATATATTTGAAACACAGTTTGAAATTTTCATTAACCTCCTAAAGACCCCGCGTACATAATTTTGTACAAATTCAAATTTAGATTTGAACTTTTATTGAATAACAGAATGTTCCAATTTCAAAAACACGAAAATAACTCTGGGTCTCAGGAGGTCATTTTTGCTTCAAAAACTACTCGAAATTGACAATACTCACGCGGAATATTACTTTAAACAACTTATTTTCGACTGCACGCAATGAAAGCATGAAATAGCTATGTTACTACCTAGAACTTGGGGAAAAGTATTATTCACAAAAAGTTGGTTGAAATTATCAAGATATTTGTCATAATATGAAAAAACCGGCCAAGTGCGAGTCGGACTCGCGCACCGAGGGTTCCGTACAAACACTTTCCATCCCTAAGTGGTTAAGTTAAGTTTGCACCTCGTTAGGTATTAAAAAAACTACTTACTAGATCTCGTTCAAAACAATTTTCGTTGGTAGTTTTTATAGTAATGTACATCGTATGTTTTTTTAGATTTTTCCACATTGGAAGCGTCTGTCACGCAAACTATTCGGTTTAGAAAAAAAATATTTTAGAAACCTCGATATCATTTTTGGAGACCTATCCATAGATACCCCACACGTATGCGTTTGATGAAAAAAAAAATCGAGTTTCAGTTCTAAGTATGGGGAGATTGGGGAGCCCCCAGTATTTATTATTATTTTTTTATTTTTGCATCAAAATCTTAATGCGGTTCACAGAATACATCTACCTACCAAGTTTCAACAGTATATCTCTTATAGTTTCGGAAAAAAATGGCTGTGACATACGGACGGACAGACAGACATGACGAATCTATATGGGTTCCGTTTTTTGCCATTTGGTTACGGAACCCTAAAAAGAAAAAAATTAAAAGGAATAAGGCGTCATAAAATGATGAAATGTTGTCAATTGCAGGTGATGTACGCGGGCACGCAGCGCGCGTTGGCGGCGGCGGCGGGCGCTCCACGTCTCCTGGAAGTCAGAGAGATAGACGAGCTCACCGCAGACTGGCTCAAGGAGAAGCTGTCCCGGTAGACCCCAGGACCTGTCCCATGTACCCAGGTAGACCAGCATCAACGACGCATTGAAGATATAGGTATCGTACTACCCGGTAGACCGGCTCCCAGGACCTGGCGGAACACCTCAAGATACACCCAGGTAGACCAGCATATCACCAGCGCGTTGAAGATATATCGTACTACCCGGTAGACCGGCTTCCAGGACCTGGCAGGACACCTCAAGACACACCCAGGTAGACCAGCATATCACCAGCGCGTTGAAAATATATCGTATTACCCGGTAGGCCCCAGGACCTGGCGGGACACCTCAAGATACACCCAGGTAGACCAGCATATCACCAGCGCGTTGAAGATATATCGTACTACCCGGTAGACCGGCTCCCAGGACCTGGCGGGACACCTCAAGATATACCCAGGTAGACCAGCATCAACGACGCGTTGAAGATATATCGTATTACCCGGTAGACCGGCTTCCAGGCCCTGGCAGGACACCTCAAGACACACCCAGGTAGACCAGCATATCACCAGCTGGTTGAAGATATATCGTATTACCCGGTAGGCCCCCAAGACCTGGCGGAACACCTCAAGATACACCCAATTTTCAACCAATCAGGGCGCCGCAGCGTGTTTTTTTTTAAACATCTACGCTGATGTTCGTTCTTTAAAATTCATTTAAGTTGAGTTGAGTTGTCTTATCAAATATTAAAGTTCAGTAGCGGGTACCATAGAGTATAGAATTTTATCTATCCAAATATCATAAACCCTCCATGATGCGTTCAAGAACCGCACATTATGACTACCATAAAAATATACTGTTTTATTAGAACAAATTTCTTATCTGTGAAAATGTTATTATTGCTAAATAATAACATCGATTTCGATAATATTATTTATTCAAATTTCGAACATCTTTGAAAAACAAAGAAATTTGATTTGACCTCTATTCTAATATCAGTCGAGATGACGTTTAGTTCGAAATGAATTGTCAATTTGCATCAAATTTGACAAATGTCGCACGTAAGTAAGATATCGAACGATATGATAGTTAGGGCCAACTCTAGTTTGTCTCTGAATTAAAAAAGCTATGACAGCTGCCAGAAAACTTCATTACCGCCATTACCGGGTAATATTTGTCGTAATGTGCGACTCCTGAATGCATCATGGAGGCCTATGATATGTGGCTAGATAAAGTAGTGTATGTAACTGTACATAATTAGGCATTAAAACACTCGTGTGATGTTATTATGAAACTTGCCTTCGGCGCGTTTCATAAACCCACACTCGTGTTTAATACCCTTCATTATGTACAGTCACATAAACTACTATTGGAACCGGTACCGCCAAATATCGACGAAACGACATTATACGACAAAAGACGAATTTCGCCGAATAGATGACGTTTATAGTAATATATTTTACTACTTATAGTGATGAAGTATTAGAAATGTGCTAAAATTGATTTTAATATATTATTTTATTAGAACGCATAGTTTAGTGTTAGTTTATAAAATAATTCTTTAATGAAATACAGCCCTCCGCTAAAGATATTTTGAATCATAATATTTTTAATTGGCTAAAACAATTATAAAAATAGTTCACTCTACAAAGAACTCAGGTATACATATACAAATTCTTCTAATATTTTTTTAGCGCACATATTTTTAGTACCTAACTTTCAGATGTTTTTAAAAGCCATAAAGCCATATCCACACATTATGTGTGGCACATATCGCTTGTGGAAAACCAAAATTCACTAAAATTTCTGTCACTGCTTTTCAAAACCGCGTATCTAGTCAGTATATTGATACTGAGATACGAGGTTTGTTTCAAGTAGGTATTTATTACTTAGGGTCTGTGCACAGCGTTTTTGCTGGCGGTTTTCCGGCTGAGCGGGGACGCGGCGTGCACGCTGCGATATCTTCGCGATTATCTGCGTGAAGCCGCGTCGACGCGGCGATCAAGCCACGTACGGTCACTCTAATGTTGACGTTTATTACAAAATAGACTCCGACGAGGAGATAATTCTAGCTGTTTTACTGACAAGGCGATTAAAAGGGATAAAAAAAGATACCGCTGATTTTGGGAGGATCCGGCATGGCGTTCCCGGTCAGTTGAAAGTATCTATTTATTACTATGATGTGATTTTATTAAATTTACGGGCTCATTTATACCGCTGCGGTGACGCCGCGTCCACGCGACTTCAGCGCGGCGGCAAATAATCGCGAAGATATCGCTGCGTGCTCGCCGCGTGCACGCCGCGTTCCCGTTCCGCCGGGAAACCGCCGGCAAAAACGTTAGTGTGCACAGACCCTTAGTGAATTTTGGTTGTCAACACGATATAAGTACGTAATACTTATGATCTATATAAAGGTATAAGTATACAAAGAAAATTAATGAATATAATAAACTATAATTAGTGTCTTGCCAGTTGCAAGGGGTTGTTCATTAATAACGTAATAGGACATGGACCTACAATATCTAGATAGGTTGATTCCTAACATTCACATCGGGATGGGGTCAAATATTATCTAAATAGTTGTTACGTAATTCATGAATCGCCCCCAAGTGATTATGTCCCGATTTTTATAGTGTTGAGGCACTAGACCAAAGCTTTTTTTCATACATAATACCATTTTTTGTATGTATGAATAGGTATTTACTTTAGCCAATATCAGTAGTCAATTGTGACAAAGGTTTGTCAACTGTCACCTAAAATGTGTCCTGTATGACTTGACAAAGATAAATTAATAATATGAAAATATATAATATGCAGATTTTTTTAAATAATACGTATGTAATTATTTTATACGAAAGAGGCAGAACCGTTTGTATTAAAATTTTCAGTACGTATGTGTTACGGGCAAGGTCCGGAATTCTTCATAGCAAAAATCAAACTTTGAGAGGGTTCGACCAAAGTGTTTATCGACTATCGATAAATAGTTTTCACTTAACGAAACATCGTTAAAGTAATGAAATCAGACTTGGATATATACAGTGGCGTTCAGTCAATTAGGGACATTATTATTTTATTCCATACAACTGCATATAAAATATAACTTTGGAAATTTAATGAAAAATGTAAGATGCGGTTGACCATTTTTAATATAAATAACATGAAGTATGGGTGTTTAAACAAGGTTTACTATATGGAAAATAAAGTTTCTGTAAAACTTGTACTTTAGAAACTAGACATGTTCAAATTAACACTTTTTATAACTTACGACTCCATACTTTAATCAATTAGAAACGGAATATACATATGTCTATTTTCAAAAAAAATATGTTTTACAGAAAATTTCATTTGCACTACTTATACTAAAACTTGTTTAAATACGTGTGCACCATGTTATCTACTATAAAATTCTAGATTTGTATTGAAAATATATTTTCTATGGGGTCACGACTTTAGGAAAAATCTTAATAGCGTGATGCACGATCGTAATTCGTTTTATATGGGCGCGCGTCGCCATGCCTGCCTAGCGCCATCTGTTGATCATAATTACCTTTGTCCTCGGATCACGCCGAAACGGCTGGACAGATTTTAACCAATTTTGATACAGGGTTAGACATCCAAAGATGGTTATAGGATACTTTTTATCCGTCGTCAGTAAATAAAAAAATACACCGACGAAGTTGCGGGTGCCTCCTAGTTAATAATAAAATTGGCAACCGCATCTTACGTTGTTCATAGAATTTCTAGTCATATTTTATTTGCAGTTGTATGGAATAAAATAATGATGTCGCTAATTAGCTGAACGCCACTGTATATATCCAAAAACCTGATTTCATTACTTTAACGATGTTTCGTTAAGTGAAAATTATTTATCGATAGTCGATAAAATACTTTGGTCGATCCCTCTCAAAGTTTGACATTTGCTATGAAAAATTCCGGACCTTGACGGGGCACACGTTTCATGTGACAATAGGCTATGTACAATTTTGGAAGACAGTTTTTTTTTTTCTACGAACTGTTTTTTTTTATTGACATTTGACAGTTCTCAATGATAGTGGCTGAAGGGATCTTTACCTTACAACTTAAATTGTAAAGCTAAATGTGTGCGTCAGAATGACTGACCAAAATGGCAGATTAATGTTAGACTTCCATCAGCATTCACTACCTATTTGCTACTATTTACTACCTATTTGCTATATTAAACGAGTCGGACTCGCGCACCGAGGGTTTCGTACAAAATATACGCTAAAAAGGGCCGTAACTATAAAATCCAGTATTAGCAGAGCCCTGCTCCTAAACAAAATGTACGCATTGTGGGGTCATTTTATATTGGATACCGGCAAAATCACGTCTGTTGTATGGGAGCCCCCTTAAATATTTATTTTATTTTGTGTTTTAGTATTTACTGTTATAGCGGCAACAGAAATACATCATCTGTGAAAATTTCAGCTGTCTAACTATCACGGTTCATGAGGTACAGCCTGTACACTCCGATTCGTAATTAAATTCCATGTTTTGCTTATAACATTTTTATTTTTTGCCTTAAAAATCTAGAAAAAATATATGTGTAGGTAGCAAATAGGTAGTAAATCATAGTATATAGAAAGTTGCAAATAAGGGGTCCAACCCCCATATAATAAATGTGAGCAGTCATCCTGACGTCAGAATGACTGCCCACTTTATTAAATATATATTTCTTTTTAAACTTAGGTAGCAAATATGTCAACATAGGTAGTAAATAGTAGCAAATAGGTAGTGAATGCTGATGGAAGTCTAACATTAATCTGCCATTTTGGTCAGTCATTCTGACGCACACAAGCTAAATAGAAAAAAATATGTCTATGGATGGCACTGCTCAATGTCCAAGCGTTGAATTTTTGACACGCGTAAGTGTCAAACCTTTCAAATTCTGACACATGTCAATGTCAACCCGTTGAACTTTTGACATTGACAAGTGTCAACCATCGGCTAGTTTTTTTAAATCAAGTTTCGAAGGCAAAGGTTAATTTACCCACTATTATTAAGAACTGTCAAATTGACAATTAAAAAAAAACTTGAATGACCTGCAGTTTGTAGATCCTTACAACAAGTACTACCGAAAATATTATAAAATTTAATGGTTTTCTAAAAATCGTACTAACCTATTGACGAATGTGACAAAAGTCACAAGCGATCATGAAAAGATATGTTCATAAATATAGTTAAGTATATTTGCTAAGCCATATAGAGGAACTGTATTATTTTTAAATTAAATACTCTTTAAATGAATTTTGTACGTATATTTGATAATATACTTACAAAATAATATACCAATGAACATTTCATGAGAATGTACATATATATACACAAACGCACATGTGATTATACAAAAATACGTTTTTATTTATATTTAGTCCATTCCAACCGTTATAATGAAAAATGTAGTGTAGAATTTTTCTTACATAATGTGAATTATAGTAGGAATATATTTTTGTAGCCGAATGCACTTCGCTTTGTTCTAACAAGCAATGGGACCAATGGCTGGCCCGGACTTAGAGCGCCACGGCCCCGAGGCGCTTGGCATTTGGGGCCCCCTCCCCTATCTCAAATTTCAGCAAATTAAATAGTAGGAGTAGAAATTAAGTGATAGATAACGAGAACATAAGTATAGTTCAGGACTGGGGCCCCTAGTCATTTTATGCATTTGGTCTAGTTATTTTATGGATTTAGTTAGTCAAAAATTTATTTAAAATTTTTAAAAATTTTCCAACATTTCACCTAGTCACAACTGCACTACCAGAACCTCTACAAGAACCACCTCTCCGGCTAGCCGGGGTTAACCCTGCCACTCCCCGGTCGGCATGTCACGACAGGCTGCAGTCGCGGCTGCACTACCAGAACCTCTACAAGAACGACCTCTCCGGCTAGCCGGGGTTAACCCTGCCACTCCCCGGTCGGCATGTCACGACAGGCTGCAGTCGCGGCTGCACTACCAGAACCTCTACAGGAACGACCTGATGACGACGCGTTTGGCTCGGTTGGTAGACACCTCCCTACTGAGTCGGCGGTCCCGGGTTCGAATCCCGGCCGGGGCAAATATTTGTGCAAAATATTTGTTCTTGGGTCATGGATGTTATCTATATATGTATTTATATATTATGTATATCGTCGTCTAGTACCCATAGTACAAGCTTTGCTTAGTTTGGGACTAGGTCGATTTGTGTATGATTGTCCCTTAATATTTATTTATTTATTTATTTATTTATTTACCTCTCCGGCTAGCCCTTAACCCTTCGACTTCCCGGTCGGCATGTCACGACATCGGAAAAGTGTGCCGCTGACGCCAACGTCGTTTATTCACGACAAAATGATGATGATCGAAAGCATTGGAAATTAAACCGCTAGAAGTGTTTATCAAATCTGTGAAACCCCGTGACTTCGCCTGGGATACCTATCATCGCCTACTTTTATAAGTTGAAATTCCCACCTAGTTTTAAAGTTAACCACAGTTGATGTGAGAATATCGAAAGTCTAAAAACTAGACGGACATTTCAAGTTTGTTTAAAATGGAACATTCTTATTGATACTTGGAGCATTTCTATATATTTTTGCTGTAGCGTCAGGGCTTTATCGCTTGGTGTTCAAGCACTATCACTATCATTTATTTTGCTAATCAAATATTTTCAAATATTTGTATATTTTAATAATTTCACACGTACAATTCCGTTTCAATTTCGTACGTACTTATCTGTTATGCTGATTAATTAAGTTAAATAAAAAGATCATATAAAATTGTTGCCAGCAATGTTCTATCATCCTATTCTTCTAGAGATTAGTGGGCAAATTAAATACCCAGGAGAAATCAGATGAATGTCGGATATGTTTATGTATACTCAATCTAGTTTGACGAATCACCTTAACCTGTTCAACTTCAAGCGATGAAGCCATTCACCGTGCTCCTGACGCCACAGCAAAAAAAACTCCCCAAAATCAACAGGGACTGAAAAATACTTGCTGCTGTTTGAATTACAAAGTCTGATGCGGTTCGGTCACCAGGTCCAATCCCCTAAATGTCCAGTGTGTCTATTTCGTCGTCGTGTGCAAGGGCCAACTGAGCGAGACGACTGGACATTCAGGGAATTGGACATTTATTTATTTATTTTTTATTGCAAAAAAGAAAACTTATCGTACAAAAGGGGGACTTATAGCCCGATACGGGAACAGTTCTGAACTTCAATAAAATACAAGTGCGTGATTTTTTGTAGTCAGATAAAGTAGATTGAGTACTAATGGGTATCAACATTTTCTAACAGATTTTGAGTGTGCGTTAGGTATAAAAAAAGTTTTTGTAAGCAACCTTTATAACTCTTAGAAAAGATTATCCAAGTTAATTTCTTCTGCACTAGGGCATAGCAGTTTATTGTTTTAACATTCGTTATTATTTTCTAACAGACTTGTCAAGAGATTATGTCAGAACAATACGAAACGAGTGAAAAAAAATTCACTCCCTGAAAAGATTATACTAGTCACTTTTGGGAACGAAAATGTGTTTAAAACTATGAAATGTAATGACAGTTTTAATTTATAACAGATTCATCAATAGCTTTATTTTATATAAACAATTGAATTTTTAAATCGTTCTCTAGGCCACAAAATTTTACGCAAAATTGTCAAGTCGGCGTAGTGAACTCATTTTCATAAAAGTAATCTATTAACATAGAATTCTAACCAATTCACCCACGGGAACAAATTATATTACTTCATTAGTTGTACGCGACATTTAAATTTGAGCGCGAACGCTTTGCATCAAGTTATGACTGCGCCGAGCGTTAGCGACTAACCCATAATGAAATGATATGAAATGAAATGAAATAATTTATTCAGTAAGTAGGCCACAGGGGCACTTTTACAAGTCAGATTGTGAATCTACCGGCATTTCGCAAGAGGAGACCGCTGTTGAGAAGAAAGCTGAAAGAAACTCAACAGTAAGTCATTTTTTCGTAAATAATACTTAAAACAATTACATGATACAGTTGTGTTATAACTAATTACACTGGTACACGTAAAGGAGATGCATAGATACTCCAAATCAATGTTAAGTAGGAACATTAAAATAAAAATTTAATAAATTTAGAATATTAAATATACCCAGAGATGCATAAAGTCTCTGGGTGTCACAACATGCAATAAATACTTAATTAATTTAATTCCATAGAGATGTATAAGGTCTCTAGGCGTCAACGTGAATAATTTAGAAAATAATTATTAAACCTAAAATTCTTAGAGATGTATATGGTCTCTAGGCGTCATAACATGCAATAAAATATTTTAAAATGATGTGTCATACTACACTAAGCTGTTTCTTAGAGATGTATACAGTCTCTAAGAGTTCAAAAAGATAAAATCAACATTGAATAACTTCAATCGAGTACAGGATGAAGTTTCTCACGTTTGCTTAATTTAACACTAGTATGCGGTTGCTACATATTTAATTTGGCCCTTGCTAGCATGAACAGACCGCGAGGGGGGCATAGAGCGCGAGGAATGCGTATTTAAATCGGCGCGCGGCCGCCATTGTAAAAATGTATGGAGAATTAAAAGCACTTTTTGATAAATCTGGACCTTTAATACCTAACAATAATTGAAATATTTGATGCGGACAAATTGTAATCTAAATCTTCATCTTTATTTGAACTATGAAATAATTGTTAAAGTATAAAAAAACACTTAACGCCAGATTACGATTTTACAATTTTCGTCCAACTTTACTTAGTTGTCTAGGGTGAAATATTAATAATCTTATAATTTTTCCACAGAGAACTTGTTAACACATTCTTCAAAGTGCTAAATATGTAGTTTAGAAATGGATTCAACGACTAGTGTTGACGTTGTATACTTAACGCCTTAACGGCAACTACCTATTTGTTCACATTTCGCTCGGTGCAGTCTTACTGACACCAAGTCCGGACGGCCTTTTCAGATTTTATATAAAATACAATGCTAAAATTTGACTTTTGTTACTATCTTATCTTGGTTAAATAAGATATCTTATATTGTATTGTTCATTAGGTGTATTATTGTCCTTCTTTTATTTAGCAACTTTTAGAAGAGTTGACAGTGCGTCTTTTTATTGATCTTACTAAATCAATGATTCATTAACAAAATGAATCGGTTCTTGGAAATATAAAACTAAATTTGACTTTAAGGTTGTTTACAAATATAATCCCATCATGTTAATAAATAGGTTTAAAAAGTTAGTTCTATTCGCATTGCACCGATACAATCTCGAATTATATTCGGGAAAGTAATTCAGAACGTCATATCATTCAAAATTTCAAACGAAAGCTTATTGCCTTAGGTTAAGGCGAGTAGATACGTGGAATGGTGAATAATACATTTTAAAGTCCTAAGGTTTGTATTCTAGCCAATGTAAAATTCTGGTAAAAAATATATGTTACTAGCATTTTCTCGCGGCTTCGCTCCCGTTAAAACCTATCCTACGGGAACAATTTTTTTTTTTGGGATAAAAAGTACCTAGCCTATTTGTTAAGTTAGGGTATAAAATATCTCTGTTTTAAACTGCACGCATATCCGTTTTATCGTGAAGAAGAAACAAACATACACACATACTGGCGCTTTCATGATATTAATGGGAAATTTTACTCGCAGTATGGATAATGCTATCACAAAATAGAAATATAAAATAAAAGAAGTAAGAAAGAAAAAGATTAAAGATAAACTGTTATAATAAGTCACCAATAAACATCGAGTGCTTTACATGAGCATACTTTTACAAGGCTCACGAAAATGTATGTCTTGATTGGGTAACAGTATTACCTGATTAAAAAATAATAATTGGAGGAGATAAATAGTACATAACTACAGAGGCCGGGAAAAGTCAGTTCCTATTTGAGTATCATTTTGAAGGAAGTCCGAGTCCTTAAATTAATACGAATCCACGAACTGACATTTCCACCGAAGCCTGTATTCTACAAATATGCTTGGAAGTAATCACCAATCTTTATTTTGAATGGTTAAATCAGCAACTTCTAAACGCACGATTTTTTTTTAGAAGCCATACCTTATTTATCATTCGGAGATCGCAAGTCCAAAATAACTTTTTCTATTGGTTTGGACGGAATCATTTCAGATATATGAGTGTATATCATTATTTTCAAATATTTGTCAGGACAAAATATTTAAGATTTTCTAATTGTACAAGTCAACCTATGTTATGGCCTTTTTATGTGGAATTGTAAAATTACAATTTTGACGTATTAATGTAAGCAAAAAACCATTACTATGATGTTTTAATTAATTTACAATAAAAGTTTTAATATTCTTGAGTACTTTTAGTAGGTCTGAATGAAAAAAAAACTCATTGGGTTGCTTCATACGTTCTTGTAGTGCGAGTGACGAATGGAGATGAACCGTATAACTCGTTTAACGGAATTTAAAAAATTGACAAGTAACAGTTTCAACAAAAAATAATATATTGCTGATTACTAAATATCCTTATCCATTTATAATATAAAATTTAAATTAAATGTCTGTATATTGAACGTACAGGGCTCGACGGAAATGTCAGTTCGTGGATTCGTATTAATTGAGGGACTCGGACTTTCTTCAAAATCATACTCAAACACGAACTGAATTTTCCCGGCCTCTGCAGTTATGCACTATTTATCTCCTCCAGTTTTTTTATCCGTTACCAAATCAACACATACATTTTGTGAGACTTGTAAAAGTAAGCAGCACTCGATGCTTTATTAGTTCCGTAGTCAACTAGATTCGCCATGTCCGTCTGTCCGTCGGTCTGTCCGTCCGCGGCTTAGCTCCGTGATCATTAGTACTAGAAAGCTGAAATTTGGCATGAGTGTGTGTATGTATCACGCCGACAAAACGGTATAATAAAAAAAAAAATTTTTTTCGGTTACCTCTCGAACACCTAAAGTGGGGGTGAATTATTTTTTCAGTTTCAACACTAGTGTGTGGGGTGTCGCTAAATAGGTCTTTTAAAAATGATAGGGGTCTCTAAACATTATTTTTTGATAAGGTTAGCAGTTTTGTAAATATCAGTTCCGAAAATATAAAAAATAGTGTCCCCCCCCTCTAACTTTTCAACCACGGGTCAAAAAATTATGGTAAGTTCATGAAAATAAGGCCTTATAATAAAATGAAATAAATAAAAATCATTTATTTCAGAGCTTGGCTCCGTATAATGTGTTAGTAACATAGAACTTACCCCTAGTGTTAGACAGAGCAATATAAAAACAAAAATACAAAAACTAAAAATAAATTAAAACAAACCAAAGACACAAGACAGAGTGGGAGCGTGGCTCACAAGTCAGTCGTCCCATGCACATGGAGTTGCATCCAATGTGCCTGTATGGGACAGTCCAGCCTGCCAGCCACAACCTTTAGGATGCTGTTGGCACTGCCGAGCAACCGTCGCATCATTGAGGCTACTCGCTTGCGTAAAATAGCATGAAAGCCATCAACGCGCGCCTCGGCGGACATTCCTGATGCGCTGCAGTAACGCGGCAGCCCCAACAGCAACCTAAACGCGTAATACTTTCATAAGTACTTTCAATGAAAACTATATTGAACAAAATCGGTCGAGCCGTTTCTATTGTGAAGGATGAGCAACTACGGAACCCTACACTGAGCGTCACCCGAAATGCTCTTCGCCGGTTTTTAATTATTTTTTCGACTTAAATGACGTTAGGAAACCCGTTTATAGAGACTCACGGGAGTTTTCAATGTAAAATACTATTTATAGATATAAAAGATACAACTATATTGTGATAGCAGTATCCGTACTGCGAGTAAAATTTCCCATTAATATTATAAAAGCGACAGTATGTGTCTATGTTTGTTTCTTTTTCACGTTAAAACAGCTGGACGGATATGTATGCAATTTGAAACAGAGATAGTTTATACCCTAACTTAAGAAATAGGCTACTTATTATCTTGGAAAAAATAAAACATCGTTCCCGTAGGATAGTATATACCAGGTTAAGTAACAAACATTTTTATCAAAAATTTACATTGGCTAGATTACAAGCCTTAGGACTTAAAATGTATTATTAACCATTTAACGTATCTACTCGCCTTAACCTAAGGTAATACAGCTCTTGTTTGAAATTTTGAATGACATGACGTTCGGAATTACTTACCCGAATATAATTCGGGAATGTATTGGTGCAATATGAATAGAACTAACTTTTCAAACCTATTTATTTAGATGATGGAATAATATTTGTAAACAACCTTAAAGTCAAATGTATATTTCCAAGAACCGATTCATTTTGTTAATTAAGGTTATCTTTCTGAAAGATGAATGTTTACATTACAATCTGTCCGCATCAAATATTTCAATTATTGTTAAGTATTAAAGGTCCAGATTTATCAAAAAGTGCTTTTAATTCTCCATACATTTTTACAATGGCGGCCGCGCGCCGATCTAAATACGCATTCCTCGCGCTCTATGGGTTAGTCGCTAACGCTCGGCGCAGTCATAACTTGATGCAAAGCGTTCGCGCTCAAATTTAAATGTCGCGTACAACTGATGAAGTAATATAATTTTTAATACAGTTGCTCAAAAACTGCTACTTTACGTAGCTGTTCAGCCTGCGGAAAGTTGGATATCGCGAACTAGTGCTTTTTACTTTTCCAATTTTTTTAAATTTATACTTGTTCCAATTCATGACTACTTATTGATGAGTTTTAATATTAGTTTCCCTTAAATGTCGTAATCAACATTAAAACGTACTGTTAATGTAAGAATACAAAAATAATACATGTTTTGTATTTTATTACTTACTTTTTCATCATTATAACACGCTTATTTTTAATCTTGAATATCGAAAAACCGTTCTTAATAAATTGTCTGAGTGGAACGGAATAGCTGCCGAAACGTACGAAAGAAGAAGAGGCGTTTTTTCTTACTGCAAGCATGTTTGAAATTTCCAAAGGCAACATTAGATATTATTTTTATAAATGTAGGATTCACAAATAATCGTAAACAACGATATTTAAGTAGTAATAATACAATGTTTTATATTTACAATTATTCGTGTCCTATAGAACATGCATTTGAAAAAAAAATCACATTGAAGTGGGTTCAATAATGATTTATTAACAAAATCCATTCTAGTCGAATAAAAGCGAAAGAAAAAACACCTCTTCATTACGTCAAAAATTTTCACCGCGGGAGATATAGAACTTTACGACTTTGTTTTCCAATCTTAAAATAAAATCTTAAGATTTCAAAAAATTGCATATAAAATGAGTGAATCAGAGTTGGAAATTGATTTAACACCGCCAGATATTTGTAAAAAGGCGGCAATTGCAAATGAGAGTGCTTTGCCAGAAAATTCAAAAAATAAGTATTTTGCTGTTTATGAACAGTTTGTGGAGTGGAAAACGGAACGCAAAGCAAAGTCGTTCTCAGAAAACGTTTTTATGGCCTATTTTCTAGAACTGTCGAAAAAATATCAGCCTTCCACCTTGTGGTCTAAGTACTCAATGCTGAAAACTGTGATAAAGACAAAGAATGATATTGATATCAAAAGTTACAATAAATTGACTGCATTTTTAAAAAGACTTTCTACAGGTTATCAAAGTAAAAAATCAAAAGTATTGACAGCAGAAAACGTGGAGAAATTTATTAATGATGCTCCAGATCATCTATATCTAGCTACAAAGGTATGATTCACTCAAATTTATGATTTTAGTTCATCATATAGTAAGTAATTAATTTGATTTTATAAGTAAAGTCTGATTTTGTTTGTAGGTTGCACTCATATTTGGGGTTTGTGGAGCCTGCAGGCGTGAGGAACTGGCGAACATTACACTTAAAGATGTTGAATCTCACGGAAATATACTACTAATACAAATACCTAGTGGTATCACTAATTGTCTATGATTTAAATAATTTCTTAGGTAGGTCCTCTATAAATAATTTTGATACTTTTTATACTAGTTCTAACTTCCAACATTCCGATTGAGTTGAAATTTGGCATAGTACTTATGTTTTGTTTTGTGATGGATTAATACATGGTATTATTGGGGTAGGTCTTATATTTACACTACATTGAATTTTTCGCTTTGTATATAGTTAGAAAGTGTAAACATATGTGTTTGTCGTTCACTGAACTGTACATAGTAAATGTTTACAAATGAAGCGAAAATTGAAAAATTTAATGATTCGGACAGGATTCGAACCTGCGTTTCCAACGGCTTTCCGGGCCAACACTGGCGTCCTCCCAATTGGACCACCGAATCAGATGTCAGAGTCATTGAATTTTTTTCAATTTTCGCTTCATTTGTAAACATTTAGTTTACGTTAGCAGACGTTACTGCTTTAATAAAAAAATAAAAATAACTGTACATAGTGGTAAAAATTACTATAATATAAAAGTTTCGAATTCCTTACTTGTTGTTTTTCTTATTGTTTCGCAACTGTATTAAAAAACGTCGTTCGATACACGTGCGAAATGTCATTATTCACTCGTCCCGAGTCTTGCCACTCGCCTACGGCTCGTGGCAAGATATCTCGGTACTCGTGAAATAATGACATACTTTCCGCACTAGCATCGAAATGTACTATTGTTCCCGTGGGTGAATTGGTTAGAATTCTATGTTAATAGATTACTTTTATGAAAATGAGTTCACTACGCCGACTTGACAATTTTGCGTAAAATTTTGTGGCCTAGAGAACGATTTAAAAATTCGATTGTTTATATAAAATAAAGCTATTGATGAATCTGTTATAAATTAAAACTGTCATTACTTTCCATAGTTTTAAACACATTTTCGTTCCCAAAAGTGACTTGTATAATCTTTTCAGGGAGTGAAATTTTTTTCACTCGTTTCGTATTGTTCTGACGTAATCTCTTGACAAGTTTGTTAGAAAATAATAACGAATGTTAAAAGAATAAACTGCTATGCCCTAGTGCAGCAGAAATTAACTTGGATAATCTTTTCTAAGAGTTATAAAGGTTGCTTACAAAAACTTTTTTTATACCTAACGCACACTCACGATCCGTTAGACAATGTTCATACCCGTTAGAACTCCATATTACTTTGCTGATAAAAGAAAAAAAACGTACAATGCGAATTATTTTAGTTTAAGGTGTAATTATACCCTTCCCGTATCGGGCTATTAATGCCATGAGGCATTCGGGGAATTGGACATCTGGAGAATAAAAATCAGGAGAATTCATGGATGGGATTGGATGGGTTTTCAATCTGGAGAATTGGACGTTCAGAGAATTGGACGTTCGGAGAATGGACATTCTGGGAGAATTGGACAGCTGGAGAATTAACATTCGGGGACTAGGCATACGGAGATTAGACTTTCCGGTAATGGACGAACGATGACTAGACATTAGGGAATTGGACCTAGGTGACCGAACCCGTCTGATGTTTTGTCGAAAGAATGACGTTGTTTTAGTAAATAGCACATTTCCTCAGCGCGGGAGAACCTAGCAAAATAGTGAAATTGTAAATATTTGTCAGAATTAGTATAATTTTTGTTAATGTTAGTCAATTAGTTAAATAAAACAATTAAAATAAAAACAATTATTTATTTCAACAACTATTAACATCACTATTGGTACATGGCAGCGTCCACAAGAACACAAAATATTTATGACGCCGTACAACGAAAACACTTGACATTTTAACCCTGTTACTGCGCCGTCGGCAAATCACGTCAGTGACGATTGGCGTCGGCTGTTGACGACAATACACCGACTATGGAAATTTATATTCATTTACTGATTGGTTCTGACTAATATTTATTATTCAATATCGGTACGAACCAAGAGTACTACTAGCTCAGTTAAATAAGAACCAGTGAATTGTGAAGTTATTTAATAATTTAACGTTTGTTTTTAAATATTGTGAGTTTAGGTGTTTTTAAATTATCACTTGCGAAGATCCGATCGTTAATGTGGTATTTGGAAGTCACTTGTTACAGCATCTGAAACAATTGGAATATAATAAAAATAGGTACCGTAAGGTCGGCGTACTTTGACCCTACAAGGTTACTTTGTCCACCCATAGAAAACCATCACTTGATTTGACTAATCTACCATTATCATTTTTATGAAACATGTAATGTCTCATTTTTTTAATGTGGGTACACCACAATTTTTATTTAAACCATGAATACAAAGATCACCACATTAAAAAAATGAGACATTACATGTCTCATAAAAATGATAAAACAAACAGCGCCCTCTCTCGCTTGCTCGTTCACCGCTGTAAAGTGGTGCGGTAAGATGTGAATATTAACGTATTCACATAGAGGTCGCTAAGGTGTAAAAACCTTTCAAGTAAACAATGCAAAGATCGACACACAAAGCATAAGGAAAAATTCGTCAGGTCTACGTGGAGCGAGGGTAGCGAAGTGGCTAACGCGCTGGACCGGTAATCCAGAGGTACCGGGTTCGATTCCCGGTCCCTTCCACCAGGTAGCTCCTTTTTCAATTTTTCTTTAAGCTTTGATCTTTGTATTCATGGTTTTAATCTACCATTGTACGGAACCCTCTGTGCGCGAGTCAACTCGCACTTGATCGGTTTTTTTTTAATATCATTTACTCCGCTATGATGATGCACCGCATAAAGGAAGCGATTTGTATGATTTATGGGATTTCTTATACTGAAGATAGGCGCTTGTAAATCTATGGGTTTAATTTTACCTTCTGTGGCAAACCGGAATATGAGATGACTGAACGTGTTGGATACTGTCAGTTTCCCATGAATTACCAAGTGTTCAGCAGCAAAGTCACGTCATGTGTAGACTGACTTACCGCACAAATATACGCTTACCAAGGATTCGAACCGGCAGCTTTGTAGGCATCTGTAGCTCAGGTAGCGCAGCTGCCCATCCCACCGCGTTGTCACATTTAATTTTACATTCTGATGGTACTTACACTTGGACTCCGCACTCTGCATACGAGCCTCACTTTCTGCGTCTGACTCTGAAGCTGGCTCGTGGCGCTATGATCACCAGTGGTGAGCTCATGAATACCTTCAGGCCTTTGTCCAATTGAACGTTGTTCTGTAAACGTACAATCCTTAAAAACTTGCTACTGCTACGGAGTATTTCTTATTATATTCACAATTTCATGTAATTCAGTTGAATGTAAATAGTAAACACTTAAACAGAGACTAATCAAAATTATTATTTGGTTCCATAACCAAAAATGTACAAAAACATTGAATAAATGTCTTATTATTATTATTATTATTCCTTTATTTCTCTTGTATCTTAGGCTAGGGTTTTTACAATAAATTTATATAAAAAGTAAAATACAATAAAGTAATTACAGTTGTTATTATTATTATTATTAATCCCAGAATCCAAAAAATAAATAAATGAGTATTAAGGGACAATCATACACAAATCTACCTAGACCTAAACTAAGCAAAGCTTGTACTATGGGTACTAGATGACGATATAAATACATATACAGATATCATGACCCAGGAACAAATATTCGAGTTCACACAAATATTTGCCCCGGCCGGGCTTCGAACCCAGGACCGCCGGCTCAGTAGTCCGTAGGCAGGCGTCTACAAACCGAGTCAACCGCGTCGTAATCATGGTGTTTATATGACTTCAAGAAAATACTCTCAGTCCATGTCTCTTAAAATCCGCGCCCAATCGATTATTAAACCTTCTGTCCGCCATTTCTGTTTCTCAGACAGATTGGGGGTAGTTATTGCTAAAGAGACGAATCTGAAGAGTCGAGAATTTTATTCAATTCTTACCAGCCATTGATTGAAGCAGCGGTTGAAGAACTCCGTAAAGTTGTCGCTGTTGCGGTTCGGGATGTGGCGATGGAAACATTCCTCGCAGAACAGTTGGCCAAAGAAGAACTTAATCACGTCTTTTGGCACTTGGTAGCAGGCGCCTGCAGATTAAAACATATGGTTTTTAGTCAAAACTCAAGAGGATTAAGATACTGCCGTTATGGAAACATCGGCTACGTACAGGGTTCGGAAATTCGGATAAATATTTACCTACACTTGGGCGGCGGCTTTGTTGTTCTGAACAACTTGTTCAGTTGTAGGTATAGGCGGCTTTGAGGCATGAGTGAGATAGCAATAGGATTTTGTTAACAATGTAAATATATACCCGAATTTCCGAGCCCTGGTTATGTATGATACAATGATGATACTCAAACTGAGTCAAGTACCAAGATCAGGTTTCTAAATGTTATAGAAGTGATACTCTTTTCGATTGCCATTGTCGTAGCTATTATATAAATTGTATGCAGACGATTTGGATCGAGAATAAGTGAGATGGACGGTATGTATGTGGATGTCGTCACTGAGCCCAGAAACGACCACCAACTTCTCTCCCAGCTCCCACAAGCAGGGCAATATTAATGGATGGATGAATGTATTGAGTGTGATAAATGAGGATTGTTCACTCGAGGTCGGACCCCTAAAAATGTATTTCTATAAATTTACGTGATATCTACATCCATATATACGTGACGTAGGTAGGTTGTTGGAATCGTGATATTTTTAAAGAATACTTACAGCATGTCCCACAAAACTTATGAAAGTTTTTTCCATCAATTTCAACTTTATCATTATCTATCGTTAGGAAGCATCTTGCACATAAGCACTTTATCGGAGAATTTTGAGTGTTATCCATAGCGCTTATAAGGAAAAAAATTCGTTAAATGATGAATTGCGAATTTATGAAATTAAAATATTTTATATTGTTAAAATTAAAGCTGAAGTTCTTGGTGTGACGGTTGCATGAAAAGCAAATTTCAAATTTAATGAAAAAAAAAAAATGTTTTGTGCCAATACTTCGTATAATCTTCTTATCAAAAAGGTTTCTCGTTTACACTGATTTTACGTTTTTGTTTCTTGTTCATAAACCATAGTGCCTTGTTATGTTGGTAGCGATATTTTACATGGTATTTTGTCAAGTATGTGGCGCTTGTAACAACCGTCAGCGTATGGATGACGTGAGGGAGATGTGTCACATCACAGCGTAACGGAAAGAATTTCTTAAACAATCTGTGGCAGTGAAGTATTCGTCCTGTACTTGTTTGTTATGTGCTGTTATCATGTTTTTATCAAAAACTGTTGTTTGTGAACTTATCTTAAGTTGATTCTACTCATATTTAGTGGTAAAGGCATTTCACTATCTTATCTAGTATAGTTTGTATGATTAGGAATTCGTATATAAGTGTTATTGGAGGTTATAAGTAATGCATTTGGCTGTCTTGATGAGATCATGTTTTCTAGTTTTTATGATGGAATACCAATAAATAGAGACTTCCTAAGACCTTCCATTTAGAGTTATCTAATACTAGCGTATAACTTATAACTTTTTATAACTTAAACGGTATATTACGAAATTATGGCAGAAATAAAATAGTTTATAACTAAAGGTGGATTCCCCTTGAAACTGCTATTTGACCTTAGTATCTCTTTATTTGGTATTTTGCAACAGCCAACGCAGTTAGTCAGCTAGAAATCATCAATGCCTTGTGACTAGAGTTGCTAATTGGCATGACAATTTTTCTAATGCACTTCTAAATAACATGCAGTTGTGAAAATTCTTGTCTAACTAATGATTAGAAACACTATACTGAAGTCACGTTTCCTTTATCTCAATACTAATACAGCATGAAAACGGAAAAACCTACTACTACTGAAGAATGTACATTATACAGAAACACATTTTAACAAAACTGCTGTATCTGTGTCAAGATATTTTACTGACAGTACATTTTTGAAATAAACAATAATATGTCAAATTTAATAGAGTATCAAATTTAATTTTGTAGAATATACACATGACATGTCCTGTGGATCTTCAAAAGTCTATAACAATTGTGTGCAGATAGCATCCCAGTGAAATAAATATAAAAATAAATTATTTAAAAAGAAAACATCATATACCCAGAACTTGTTTCAATATGTTGTTGTTCCTACGGTACGGATCTCCAAGTACTGTACACGAAGTTGTTTGACTTCAGATCTAATTCTGTATGGTTATTTCCAATTGACTGTGTACATCTTGTATATTGCGAATACAAAGATTGAAACTGATAAAAATTTAGTCCCTGAACCCCCCCACAACTGTCACACATTTAAAGAGATTATATTCCATCTGGCACATATGTACACTTTGACTTTTAATTCATGGATTCAATTAGACGGAGAAAAATGTTGTTTTTGCTCAATCAACCTTTGACAATGGTAACTGGAAAGCTTGTAGCTTCGGTAGCTTTAAGCTACCGAAACGTCAGGGAGGCTAAAATAATTAATATACGCGATATAATCCATATTAATTGATTTATTTAAATTCAATTTGTATGTTCACTATGGGAACAACTATATTTCATACTTATTAAAATACCTGTAGGTATACGGGCTTCCTCACATCGTAAAAGTCGAATATCGCTCGACTCGAATCGGTAATTCGGTATCGATCGGTGCTCGGTTGGGGCTTGTGCGCAAATCACGTGAGGTTTTTTCGGCTACTTTTGACCTCGACCCCCTGGTGATATTTGGTGAGGTTCTTTGCTAACCCCTCCTCCCCCTCACTGCCTCACGTGTATTTTTTTTCCACCACATTTAAGGGTTAACGATTGTTTCTTAGTTCGTTCACTGTAGAAAAATACACGTAAGGTCTCCCTATACCCCTCTCTCAACGTTATATATCGTGATTTTTTCGTGACCCCCTCCCCCCTATTGAACCTCACGTGATTTGTGCACAAGCCCTTGGCCGCCGCCACGACTGATTAAAACTAGAGATATCTTTTATAATTATAAAAAAACAGTGTAATCTCATGGAGCCCTTGATCAGGGGCAGCTATCCGCGCTGCTGCTCAGCGGGCCGTGAGTCGCATAGCAGCTCAGATAGCTGTCCCTATGAAGAGCTCTATATGAGTTCGAAACATGCCAGGCTGCTCCTGACAATTTATATGTTTAAAATCTATATGTTTTATTGTTTCAGATTATTTTAGCTGAATGAGCTGAATGTACAAAACAGCAGAATGTCCCGGCAAGAGAAAGCGAAAAGCGGCTTTGTAAGTATTCATTATTCTTCTCACTTATTCTATACTACGTATAATAAAAAAAAATACAAAATAATTTATTTGCTTATTAATACACAAGTACATAAAGTATTATATGCCTAGGGGATCCCAAACTAGGCTGAGCCTGTATCTTCGAGTCCTGGAGTGCAATATGTGAATCAGTTATAAGTAAGCAAACAGACAAACTTAGTAAAACCTTCGTGAGACATATTTCGCTTACGTGAAATTGTCAGGAACGGCCCGACATGTTTCGAACTCGTATGGAGGTCTTCATCAGGGACCGCTACCCGTACAGCGGCGCGGTAACTTCGTCACCGTCGCAATAAGACGGTGACCTTGTTTATTATAGTAATTTTACGTATTATTTGTAGCTGCATTCATTTGTGTAAAGAAAAGTGTGCATTAAAATAAAGTCTATAGTATTCTATTTTATCGACGGAGCGACATGAATCTCGTCATCACATCTTCACCAAATGATTTTAATGGACTAATTTGGAGATACCTAACATAATAAAAAAAAAAAAAATCGGTCATAAATCACAGTTCTGAGGTAACGAACAAAAAAAAAACCGGTCAAGTGCGAGTCGGACTCGCGCACCGAGGGTTCCGTACAAACACTTTCCATCCTTTAGTTGTTTAAGTTAAGTTTGCACCTGGTACGTATAGCGCTCTATACAAATGAGGTGCAAAGTTAACGCAACCAATCCCTTTGATGTATGGGAGCCCCCCCCTTAAATATTTATTTTATTTTATTTTTAGTATTTGTTGTTATAGCGGCAAAAGAAATACATCATCTGTAAAAATTTCAACTGTCTAGCTATCACCGTTCTTGAGATACAGCCTGGTGACAGACGGACGGACGGACGGACGGACGGACAGCGAAGTCTCAGTAATAGGGTCCCGTTTTTACCCTTTGGGTACGGAACCCTAAAAACGAATTCAGAACCACCTCCTTATGAAGTATGTTGTTCAAAATTATTAAAAATAGGCAAGCCGGTGGGAATCAGGATTACTAAAAGCAAGTTGGTGGGAATTAGGTTGTGGACTGCATGTTACATGTCCATTCAATTCAACAAATAAGGTGTGTATGACCTTAGCACTCGGCCGTGACTCATCCACAATCCACATTAAATCCGTGACTATGGACGATTAGGTGTAAGGTTAGCATATGTTACTTAATTATGAATTTATTAATATACTTATAGAAATACTAGCGACCCGCCCCTGCGTCGCACGGGTGCAATGCTGATACTAAATGAAAAGTGTCTAGATACTATATTATGAATGTATTTTACATAATATAAAATTATATAAACCTACATATTTGCTACATATTTGACGACGCGTTTGGCTCGGTTGGTAGACACCTGCCTACTGAGTCGGCGGTCCCGGGTTCGAATCCCGGCCGGGGCAAATATTTGTGCAAAATATTTGTTCTTGGGTCATGGATGTTATCTATATATGTATTTATATATTATGTATATCGTCGTCTAGTACCCATAGTACAAGCTTTGCTTAGTTTGGGACTAGGTCGATTTGTGTATGATTGTCCCTTAATATTTATTTAATATAGAATAAAAAAAATATAGCATCAAAATCCGTTGCGTAGTTTTAAAGATCTAAGCATACATAGGGACAGATAGACAGCAGGATGTGACTTTGTTTTATATTATGTAGTGATGTAGATAAGACTAGCTACGCTTCGCGTATTACCCGGTCATCCCACGGGAACACTACATTTTTCGGGATAAAAAGCCTATGTGTTAATCCAGGGTGTCAGCTACCTTCATACCATAACAAAATTGGTCCTGCACGCTCAAACGTGAAGAAGTAACAAACATACACATAAATACATTCACACACTTTCGCCTTTAACATTAGTGTGTGGTATTTTAGACTTTTGTTGTCCCTACCTCACCTGTATTAGGTATTGAGATAACCCTTATCAAGAGCAATAATTCAGTGCTCAAATGACAGGCGTAGCGAACGCTAGTCTGAAACTTTACTTTACTTAATGATAGTACGGAATGTTGAAATTGTGTTATTTTTGTGTAAGTGTAGTGATTGTAAACCATGAATACAAAGATCAAAGCTTAAAGAAAATTTGAAAAAGGTGCTACCTGGTGGGAGAGACCAGGAATCGAACCCGGTACCTCTGTAGTGATTGTGTTTGAGTGTCAATATGGATGATATAAACTTATGTAGCTAATTAACTGTAATGCGTAGTTTATTGTGACGGCAATAGAAAACAGTAAAACTTGTGATCCTTATATTTTAAAACAAATTACAACAAACGTTTCTTTTTTCGTTCAGATATGGATGAGGATATTAAGGGTATCAGTCCTATTTAAATAAGTATAGGTACAAACTTTAGTAATGCACCTTTTATATGTAGTTGTGACCTGTTCGATTCGAATATACTTATAAATATAAAAGGACAATCTTACACAAATCGACCTAGTCCCAAACTAAGCAAAGCTTGTACTATGGTACAGTCGCCATCAGATAAATCGCAGCATATAAGGCGTTCATAAATATGTGAACACGACTCTTATTGACTGGGCGTTACAGTACATGTTCATATATTTATGAACGCCTTATATGCTGCGATATATCTGATGGCGACTGTACAAGACGACGATATATATTATAACATCCATGACCCAGGAACAAATATTCGTGTTCGTCACACAAATGTTAGCCCCGGCCGGGATTCGAACCCAGGACTCAATCCGTCACTCTCTCACATTACTGCACAGAAAGAGACGGGTAGGTAATTATCTATATGACTGAAATGAAATGAAATGAAATAATTTATTCAGTAAGTAGGCCACAGGGGCACTTTTACAAGTCAGATTGTGAATCTACCGGCATTTCGCAAGAGGAGACCGCTGTTGAGAAGAAAGCCGAAAGAAACTCAACAGTAAGTCATTTTTTCGTAAATAATACTTAAAACAATTACATGATACAGTTGTGTTATAACTAATTACACTGGGTACACGTAAAGGAGATGTATAGATACTCCAAATAAAATAAAAATTTAATAAATTTAAAATATTAAATATACCCAGAGATGTATAAAGTCTCTGGGTGTCACAACATGCAATAAAATAATAATTACTTAATTAATTTAATTCCATAGAGATGTATAAGGTCTCTAGGCGTCAACGTGAATAATTTAGAAAATAGTTATTAAACCTAAAATTCTTAGAGATGTATATGGTCTCTAGGCGTCATAACATGCAATAAAATATTTTAAAATGATTTAATTTCCTCAGAGATGTATAAAGTCTCTGAGTGTCATACTACACTAAGCTGTTTCTTAGAGATGTATACAGTCTCTAAGAGTTCAAAAAGATAAAATCAACATTGAATAACTTCAATCGAGTACAGGTGAAGTTTCTCACGTTTGCTTAATTTAACACTAGTATGCGGTTGCTACATATTTAATTTGGCCCTTGCTAGCATGAACAGACCGGACCCCACAAACGGCACCCGTTCACGAGTATGACGCATATCTCAGCCATCGCCTCCCTCAACCATATTATAGGGAAGGCTGCGACCCGATCAACGACGCCACCGTAAGCAAAGACCTTTAAGCGAGCATGACATGCTCAAGCTGCCGGGCATACTTGACTAATACTATTTGCCCGGTGAGAAACAACAAATTGTGCTCTCATGTTACATTAAAAATTACCCACCAACTGTTATGCTAGAGGTTGCTGTTCATTATACTATCCAATCACGCGCATTATGACAATATAAATTGTTTAGTAATACGATTATAAACCTAATTCCATGGGCATAAGTTGCAATACCACCTTAGTGACACACCGACCTTGTAGTTATCGCAATTTTACGGTCACTGTTTGTTTACCTTAACAACTGTTCTTGAAAAATTAGACACGATGTATTAGAAATCTTCCTAAAATATTCGTAAAGTATGGTAATTCATTACTGCGAGCGGTGGTAGCCTAGTGGTTAGGGCGTGCGACTTTCAATCCGGAGGTCGCGGGTTCGAACCCGGCGGAACGGCGGAACCAATGAGTTTTTCGGAACTTATGTACGGAATGTCATTTGATATTTACCACTCGCTTTTCGGTGAAGGAAAACATCGTGAGGAAACCACTTAAGCCCAATAAGGCCTAGTTTCCCCTCTGGGTTGGAAGGTCAGATGGCAGTCGCTTGCGTAAAAACTAGTGCCTACGCCACATCTTGGGATTTAGGTAGCCGACCCCGATTGAGAATTCATTCTCAAAAAATGGGACAAAGGCTAGGAGGATGATGATGGTAATACATTACTGAAGACGCCGGAAAATAAGGGCTTGCCGGGTGAGTAGGTATAGTTGCCGGCAAACTTTATGAACAATAATGGGGGATCTACGCATATACATTTGCATTCAAGGTTATGCTCAAAAAGTTTGCCGACAGCTGTATAGGATAGTGATATGAAGCCAGCAAGCCCTTTTCGCGGCTAAGGTATGTATAGTGTTTTTCTCAAACATATGCAATGAAATAAAAAAAATACAGCAATCAAAATAAACATAATTCAGCTGTTTAGCCGTTCATGAACACAGATGCCATGTTTAAAGAAAAATACTTCTCGGCCTAGGCCTTCAATTTTGTATGAAATTCCTTTACAGTTCTCTCGAATTGTTCCGCCTGAAACGTGACACTTCGAAGCCTGTTTCAACGCACGTTATGACGATATTTCATTGCATGTTTGAGAAAAATTACTACCCGGCCTAGCAGAGCTAGCATTTCTTGCCGCGACTTCGCTTGTCGTGCGACTGTGTCATCTGTCCTGCTCGCACGGTATTGAAAGGAAAGTGACAGGCAGTATTTATCGCGGGACAAAAAGTCGCGTGTCATAGTTAATGCGAGACGCTGCACGCCTTCAGTTTTGTATGAAATTCCTTTACAGTTCTCTCGAGTTGTTCCGCCCGAAATGTGTTACTTCGAAGCCTGTTATAACGCACGTTATGGGGACAGAGGCCTTATTCCTTTTAAAATTTATTTTTTTCATATCGTGACAAATATATTGATAATTTCAACCAACTTTTTGAAGTGAATAATACTTTTCCCCGAGTTCTAGGTAGTAACAAAGCTATTTCATGCTTCTATTGCGTGCAGTCGAAAATAAGTTGAAAAAACTAATTTTCCGCGTGAATTTTGTCAATTTCGAGTAGTTTTCGAAACAAAAATTATCAATGAGAAATTCAAACTGTAGGTTTCAAATACATACCAATAAATCCAAATAGCCCTGTTCTAGGTAGTAACATCAATAATATATGTATTAAGAAATATGTTTGATCATAGAGAAAAATGTCTAAAACCATCAGCATTTCAAAAGGAATAAGGCCTCTTATTAGGACATTAAAGCTCTCTCGCTCTCTCTAAGCAATAATAAACAAAGGTACAGTTATTATACAGTACATCTACATACTTTACTTTGAAATATAAACATTTATAACAGTAGTTCAGGAAAATAAATTTAGTTCATAAATAAGCTGCTCGTCTTCAAATGAAATGAAAATTGTAATCAGGTGATGGAAACAGACTTGAGAAAATGATAGGATGAAGACAAGAAGAGAATTAGCAGTAATAACCGGAAGAAATAAATTGAACTTATATCCAAACAAGAACTGTTTTTGAGCGAAGTCATTTCCATGAAAATTTGCATGAAGATATTTTTAAACAACTAAGTTCTTTTTTAAGTTGAAACAATAGTACAGTAAGATAAATGAAATAACCTTGTAAAGAAGTTCCAATAAGTTGCAGCAGCAGAAGTAGAGAGTTCATGCCATCCTTCATAACTTTTGCAACAATCAAGATTAATTTGTACTGAAGAAGTTGTCAAGATTTACGAGTAGAGTCTGGAAATAGAACACAGAAGATATTAGAATCAAGAAAAGAGCAAAAATTGACGTACAGAAGATTCAAGACTTATTTTATAAACAAACGCAGTTAAAACTCTTGTTAACTTACATTCTGTTAGTCTGTTTCAGGTGGCGCAGAGTTCGACTTCATTGCTTGTTTAATTATCCGTAATTGCATGAATTTTGAGATATAACTTATAACCGTTGCGCGAAGGTTAACGTAACTGTTTTGATTCTGTAACAAAAACAAATTTTGATTGTAAACATACAACACGAATTTTCTTTACTCAATATTTTAGTCAGATCATAGTAACAAGCGTAGAAAATAGTTACCTTATTATCATAGAACCATTTTATCACAGTTTTCTTCATAACAATTCATTTTCTTGTTCATTATTCATCAGTTAGTAATTTAATTTCCAGTGCGTAGAATACATTAAGGTTATGAATTTTTTTTTTTGACATTTGACATGTCATAAGACAGTGTTGCCAGGTTAAAGGGATACGATGACATAAATAGCAGACTATCATTAAGGTGTAGATTCACTTACCTAGTTCGTAAGATTTACGTAGCATATATAAAGAATAGTTAAATATATATTTACCTATATGTTATTTAATTAGACAACGTACAAGTATTTCCGTAATTTATTTATCAAAATCTAATATTCAATAGGGATATTAAGATAAGATCGATTAAGGTATCGATTACAGTCGATTTGTTTTAAAAGGCAATAGTGATGTCACAGTATACGTTGTACCGCAGTAAAAGTAATGCAACAGTATAAGAAACGAATGAGATTGTAGGAAATTTTAACTAGAGGTCGCTAGTAGTATATTTCATCGAATCATTTGCGTGATGGATCGTTTCCATTAATACATATTTTGAGTTTCTTTAATAAGTTGAAATTCGATAAGTTACATGGATGATTACCTACGTAATGGTTCGATTCCATTAATACGTATTTTGAGTTCCTTTAATAAGTTGTAATTCGATAATTTTAAAAAAGGGTAGTTAGAGGCGAATAGAACCAGGTGGATAAAATAATTACGAGTTTTATTAGAGTATAACAAAAATACGAAATGAGTGAAGTGGATGGACAATTTTATTATTTATATTAGAGAAAATCTTTATTTTGAATTTGATGTAAGAAGTAAAGGGGAACTTGGGATATTATAGGAAGGTAAAGTAGTATGGATTTTGAATACATAATGGGTGATGTTCTTCTGACTAAGTCGATGCGGAAAAACGAATGTAGGAGCCTGTAGTGCGATGTATGAGAGGGAGAGTGAGTGGACTTTTTGAGTTGGATGTTGTCTGTATGTATTCAAGCTAAGTTCGAAAGTATTCGGATCCGAAAACGGGGGGCCTTCTATCTTTAGAGGTACGAACGGGAGTATTTTCTAAAGACATCAATTGGATTGCACATACTTAGAAGTTAGGCTTAGTAAATCGAAGTTTCGATTTAAGACCGATGTGCGGTAGTTTGTGCGAAACAATACTCTACAGGGCCTACGGGCTAACCTTCTACGAGCACGGGCAGGAACGTGCAGGTTTCACACACACCCATGTCGACGAATAGATAGGCCAACTGTATATTTTTAAAGGAAAAGGAATTGTGGGTAGTTTTGTCCAGGATAAAACTAAATTGGTATATTTGTAAGAGTTTCTGGTATAATATTGTTTCAGTATAATTTTGAAATGAAACATTTTTACACAATTCGACTAGTAAGTCTATAGTCTTACAAGAAAAAAAAAAACACAATTGTATGATTATAGAGCTGAAATTGGCTTGTTTATTCTTGATGTGATACACGCGCCAATAAGGGGAGTCACATGTGATTTTGGAGAAGAATTTGAAATCGGAATCAGTTATTGAATTGAAGTGAAAATGAATATTCAGTATCTATACCAAAGATCTTGCTATGTTGTCTGAGGAGAGTTTTGTCAATTCATCGAAGAATTCGTACAATGTGAATTCGCAAATGAGGCTGAGCAATGGGCAGGTCAAGTTTGAGGTGTTTAGGCAAAACCGAGCTAATAGGGCTTGTTTGACTCACAACCAAACACTTCTTACGATATGGTCAAGATTTGGAGAAATATATTCACGATTCAATGATATTATTCTATGGTTTGAATTCTGATTTAATACACGTGTGACTTTCCAAGTATTGGTTTAAACACACACACACTTAAGGGTACGAATACTAACGGATTTAGAATATCCAAGATTATCACAAAATGTTATTTGCTTTAAGAATAATTGTCATATATATATATATATATACATATTATTTTTTTAATTGTTTTTACAATTTAATAAGGGGAATGCGAAGTTCTACGTTATTTGACGATGTCAATCCACTTCAAACTTTCGCAGGGGGGCGGTTGTAGCGAATCACATGTTCACGTCATGTGCTCGCCATCATATAAACATATATCACCATCGTAAGACTCACATCATCATTATCATCATCAAATTTCAGACATATTAGCATCATACGTCATCAAGCTAATACTAAAATTATCATTTAGTAGATATAGGCAATACAAATGCAAAATAAGAGTAACAGTGTGAATGTTTACGAAAACAAGTAAAACCATTCCTATAACTAAACATTCTGCCATTTTTGAATAGCAAATTAATATTCACAAAGTTTGCCAACAAAGGAGTTGAGCTTTATTTTAGACTGAATAAGGATCAGAATGTCATATACAGCGTTTAGTGGGAGGGGTCTTGGACGTGTCGAGTGTCCCGAGTGGGACGAGGCAGGCGAGCCTGATGAGTGAGACAGAGCGGTTGAGTGGGGCGAGACAGATGACGCTGTTGAGTGAGATGGAGCAGTCGAATAGAACGGGTCAGTCAACTAGGTCGGCAGCGGCGAATGACTAGAGCTTTGGGTATAAATAGGCAAGGGCTTAGTAGGATGGGATTCATTCTTACTTGCGACTTCGACTGGGTAACACTATTGTTTGGCAATAAGGTATTAAATTTACTTCTAAGGGGAATTTCTGTTGGGATTACATTATTTTTCTGATTTATAATTATTTATTGAAATGTTGTGGGATTTTGTTGTTTTTTTGAAAGCTATTAAGCTTATTTACATGCCAGAAATAGTGTTTTGGTACATGGTTGCCAGATGAAAGATATTTAACCTTGCGGCTGTTAAACGAATATCTTTCAGACTCTTTAGATTTTATCTGGGCTAGGCGACCCGGACACTTGCCATTTACAAGCGCAGTGATAAGCCTACAGACCTAGAGTGCTTTGTCTGGTGAATACAAGGTCCACAGGTTGGGCAGGCGGGCCTTTCCGCACTTGTTGAAATCAGATGGACCTCCAGGTTTGGTCTCATATACATATATATTTATATATTTGCATTATCTACACATATTAGGGCGGGTTACTCTGCGCTTCCGGCGTTTCTTCAGCCGCGTAAGGGGGGACCCAATTACACGGATTCTAGTCCAACCTCGGGTTAATCTCCCGAATTTATAGTTTAGCTTACCTAGGTTCCATACACGTTTAAATGTAAATATGAGGTTTAGGCCTCTAGTGTTTTGTACTAGCTAGGGAACAGGGTATAGAGATAGGTACACTTTAATAGGAATATTAGGATAGGTTTCTTTATCCTCCGAGCAATCGGCCATTCATCATTAACTAACATAACATCTATTCAAATTATTTTAATCTCGTCAGATACAGTAAATGCAGATGTTAACCTACTGTTTTATTAGTGTTTATGGCTCGGGTTGTCTGTAGTAAAAACCAAAATCTTGTAACAGTTTATAAAGAAAAGGGAATAGAGAAACCTTTTATTTAAAACCAATCAGATATTTAAAACCTTTAATTTGACATCAATATTTATAAAACAATTAGTTAAAATTACCGATTATGATTTAAAGTAATGTACATTAGTTATAATAGCCTTAGTGTTAGAATGGCAACACTAAAGTTAAGTAGAATCAGCTGACAGATGACATTCGCCTTTCAATGAACAAAAATAATTTTATATATTGTTATAATTTTGACAAGGAAATTGTGGATTGTTGTATAGTATGGAAATACAAAGCATTCCTAAGACTGGATGTGGAGTATCTGAAGTGTAAATTGCTAAAAGAAAAGCCGGGGACTTATGGATAGCAATAATGAAAGTTATTCGTTCTCGTATTTACATCACAGATCTCAGAACTAAAGTAATTTATATCACAAGGGTTGAGAGTAATTTCCTTTTTCAAAATCAGTCATTCGAGAGTTGAAAGATATTCCGATCGGCACAAGAGTCTTCATGATACTACATTTATGAATATGGTCAAACGAAAACCAAGTTCTAGAACTCATTAGAAGGGTTCATACCTACTAGGGAAGAGTAGTGTATTAGATTTCGTACAAATACAATTATAACTTCATTGTTTCTGAATTATCAGTTTTACAATCATTACATATATTTAGCAAGTTGTAGGTTTAGGCAGGTAGCTTAACCTAGCGTAGGCCTTGTGTAGTTAACTTAAGAAGCTTGCGCCAAAAGGCTTCTCTAAAAGATGGATCCTTGACACTTGCCTTAGGTAGGACGTCATGCATAGATGTGATGAGATCCCACACTGGTTTGTTCAGCTTAGATTAGGTACGGAGTTCCCCATCCTCTCGCTGTTCGCTTTAATTCGATTTGCTTCTTAGGAATAGATAGGTAAAGCGTTCAGTGACATTCTCCGTGCACTTAGTTTGGTAGGGGATCATTAAAAAAAAATTATATTTTTTTTTATATACACCTTAAAGTCACCTTCTTCATTTACTATAATCTAGTCCTTACTAGTTTTTAATTGTGAAGATTAAAACAACTTCCTATTTATTGCTTAGGTCTAGAATCCACTTCAGATTGTTCTACTATAGTCACGGAGTATATGGAGATGGCATTCAGCGCAGTTTGTTCTAGCACCGCTGTAGCCGACTTTTACACGCACACAATTATATTCGTATAAAAATAAGGTTTTACAACAAACAGAAGTGAGTTGACATTGGCTGAGCTAATGTGTGCGTATTACGTGGTCATACACTACTACGATCAATGTATCGAGAATTTTAGTCCTTATATGCATATCAGACAATGTCTTTATTTTTATTATAACTTAAATAGAAATAAAATAAAAGGCAAATGAGACTTTGTGATTCAGTACAAAAAGCCTCGAATTGACAAGAAATTGATTTCTACTTCCGTCAATTCAGTAGTGTCACTTTTGATATTAACGCTGGCTAAATATCGCAAGGTTTTATGTTACAATTTTAAAGCATTTAAAATTGAACCCTATCCTTGTAACACGGGGTCTAATTTTAACGACCCAGAAAATGTAATGTAAGCTCTGCCAGCGGTATGCATCTAATGATTCTTAAGGTTAAGGGCGTGACCAAATCAAAATAGTCGATATCGATAAAATAATAATAATTATGTATAGGCTTATAATATGTATAATGCATGTTGAAAATATTTATTTTGTATGGTCGTAAACGTCGTAAATTAAATTATCAGACCTTTTAATTTCTGGCGACGAAATCAAATGGAAGCGTCCATCTCAATCTTTCTATCGTTCAGAATGTTTACTTTACATGTATGATATATTATATGAATAATAAAAACATCACCTTACAACATTTGGAACAGGTAGTAGGTAAATTATAAACGGAGTAGATTTATTTATTTCATCATATAAAATGTAAACAAAATAATTAAGGGACAATCGTACACAACTCGACCTGGCCTTATACTAACCAATAGTAGACGACGATATAAATAATATATATAGATCCATGACCCAGGAACAAATATTCGAGTTCATCACACAAATATTTGCCCTTGCCGAGATTCGAACCCAGGACCGCCGGCTCAGTAGGCAGGTGCATTAAAACTGCGCCAACCTCGTCGTCAACTGACTAGCATGTATTACATTGTGGATTAGCAAAACAATAATACTGTTTTAATCTAATGATTTTGACACCCACTGCTATTGATTTCGCTGTAATAAAATTACTTGTCTGAATTAAAAAAAACCGGCCAGGTGCGATTCTGACTCGCGCACCGAGGGTTCCGTACAAACTTTCACTTATCCCATCTTAATTGGCCTGGTTGAGTTAAGTTTGCATCTGAAATGTATGGCGCCGCATACAAACGAGGTGCAAATACTTATAAAAATAATGTAATAATTAATGTAATTTAATCTGCAAATTCTGAGTTTTAGTTATTATTTTTGACATAAGTAACAAATTGAAATATGTAACAATTAAGTATTTGAATATTGTTTTATTTTGTTTGCATGCCTTTTTGGTAGAACATAAGCAACACTGTATATACCTGTATCACCTAATTTATTACTATAATAAATAAATAAATAAATAATAAATAATAAATAAATATTAAGGGACAATCATACACAAATCGACCTAGTCCCAAACTAAGCAAAGCTTGTACTATGGGTACTAGACGACGATATACATAATATATAAATACATATATAGATAACATCCATGACCCAAGAACAAATATTTTGCACAAATATTTGCCCCGGCCGGGATTCGAACCCGGGACCGCCGACTCAGTAGGCAGGTGTCTACCAACCGAGCCAAACGCGTCGTCAAACTATGTTCTTGCAATAAACGAATTTGAATTTGAATTTGAATCAAACTTAACGCAACCAAGTTCTCCAAATATGATTTACCTATTTATTTATTTAATTAATCTTTATTGCACATAAGAAAACGTATCGTACAAAAGGTGGACTTGATGTTTGAAAAGGACTATATTTTTTAAGATTTTTATAGTATTTGTAATAAGTATGTGGCGATTTCAGATTTTTATAAGTATTTGTAGTACTTGCCAAATTTCATAGTTCTAGATCATCGGGAAGTACTCTATCACTTTGATTCCCTTGAGTGACGAAATGTGCGTTTTTGGCGACGGAAACGGCCGTATCTTTTTTCCCGTTAACGTAGAAGCTTGATTTTTTTTCACAGCTTTAAGGTACCCTAGACCTGAGTATATATACATATAGTGTTAATTTCAACTCGATACCTCCACGCGTTCTCGAGATAAAGGGTCTTGACAGACAGACAGACAGACGGACGGACGGAAAACAAAGTGATCCCATAAGATTTCCGTTTTTCCGATAGAGGTATGGAACCCTAAAAAACAAGGTGATAAAGTGTAAATTATATTATTAAATTGGACAAGTTAGTATGAAAAACGAGCGGCTCACATTAAAACCTCCATACAGAATATCGACAATTTATGGTTTAGACTTGTTCCCCCGCACTAAATTGTCAGACGGACGTATACATTGCGTGCTCCTAAAGATGTTGCGTGAATAGTGGCCATGTCAAGCTAGTAATGTATAATTGTCATAATGCACTGCAATATTTTACGAAATATTACAAAATACCGAATTTTATTACTTTCCAGTGAAATTAAACGGTATCAGCTATCGTTTTGAGTATGCAGATCTCGCCTGTGACGATTATAATTGCACAATTCGGCATATTTCTATTTTTTTGGCACATAATTACTCAAGCACGTTCGTACGGTAACTAAGTGACTGTTGACATCACGTTGACATATCTTTGGGTATTTGGGCATAAGCTCGGTTACGCGTGCCCCGCCCAATACCCAGTCTATAGTATTCTTATGGTCTGTGACTATAGTTTATTTAAGGGATGTATACCATCTTCTCAGATTAAGGTGTAATGACAAAATTTATTTAATATTGTCAAATATGAAAACTTAAGATTAATTAAATTCATAATAAAATCTCATAGATCCTGTAACTTTCACCTGTTTATAGATTGGTAATGAAGTGTAGTTTCATATTGTACATAGACGTATGTTTTCTAGTCATTCTGGAGTAAGAACATGCAATTTTAAGAACTAAATTATCTTTCATTCCAGAATTCTAATAAAATTTGGATAGAATCACATATTGACTTTTATTGTTACATAAGGTAATCTAGTTCGATTATACCTGACTGTGGTCTAAATGAATTCGATACTTCATATAGAATTAAACAACTTTCATAAGAGTATCTGTAATATTCCATATTGATTTTGATATAGGAACTATATAAGTTAGGAATTTAATTAGTACAAAGAACCGAGGTAGCAGTAGGATAGGAGTAGCTTGCACAAAATAAATAATAGGATACACACTTATTTAGTTAATTTAACAAAATACATAGTAATTTTGCACTATTCAGGTACGAGGCATTTCGCGGCACATCACGGCTACATCTCCTAAAAGAAACTGTGTTACTACAACAACGTAGGATCCGACCAATCTAGACGTTCACAACGGTTTTACCGATCACCTTGGCCATTAGTTATAATATAAGAAATGTTCAGCTCAACTGTATAAAGATCCTTTCATATCTAGGTTTGTTTAGTTGTAGGTTGTGGTAGACTAGGAGGTAGGAGCTGCTGTTAAGATATCCTTAGGTAGTTGTAGTAGGGTTTTCTTAGGGCTTCATTGTAGGAGTAGAGTTTGGTGGTCCAGTGACTCAGGATATCTCGAGTTGAAGTACGTTAGCTGGTAGGTATTACCGTTGGTGCTCGTTCCCAGGATGTATTTATTTAGCAGATAGGTTAGTAGGTATTACACTTGTACTATGGTACAGTCGCCATCAGATAAATCGCAGCATATAAGGCGTTCATAAATATGTGAACACGACTCTTATTGACTGGGCGTTACAGTACATGTTCATATATTTATGAACGCCTTATATGCTGCGATATCTGATGGCGACTGTACAAGACGACGATATATATTATAACATCCATGACCCAGGAACAAATATTCGTGTTCGTCACACAAATGTTAGCCCCGGCCGGGATTCGAACCCAGGACTCAATCCGTCACTCTCTCACATTACTGCACAGAAAGAGACGGGTAGGTAATTATCTATATGACTGTTATGCTAGAGGTTGCTGTTCATTATACTATCCAATCACGCGCATTATGACAATATAAATTGTTTAGTAATACGATTATAAACCTAATTCCATGGGCATAAGTTGCAATACCACCTTAGTGACACACCGACCTTGTAGTTATCGCAATTTTACGGTCACTGTTTGTTTACCTTAACAACTGTTCTTGAAAAATTAGACACGATGTATTAGAAATCTTCCTAAAATATTCGTAAAGTATGGTAATTCATTACTGCGAGCGGTGGTAGCCTAGTGGTTAGGGCGTGCGACTTTCAATCCGGAGGTCGCGGGTTCGAATCCGGCGGAACGGCGGAACCAATGAGTTTTTCGGAACTTATGTACGGAATGTCATTTTCTCAAACATGCAATGAAATATTGTCTTTGCGTTCCTTATAATAGGCTCGGAAGTATCGGTTTTTGGGCGCAACAACTCGAGAGGACTGTAAAGGGATTTCATACTGCTTTTCAGGCCTAGGCCTGCAAAGTAACTTTTTTTTGGTTTCAACAACAAGGTCATTCACACAGCTGGCTGGTTTGACAAAAAGCAGGTTTTGTTTTTAAAGGTTGGTTGTTAGACACTTGTGGAAAAAAAAATTCAAGATGGCGACTTTTTTTTTCAAAATTTCAAATTGGTGCTAGGCGGCTAAAACTCGGTATCGGGGGGCTCTCGGGGCTCAAAAATATGAATCTGAAATCTTGTCCGAAAATTCGGTCAAATTCGGAAAATATCGAAAAAAAAAAACGATTTGTATGGAGAAAATTTCAAATTGGTCCTAGGAGGCTGAAATCGGTATTCGGGGGTTTTTGGGGCTCCTGAGTCAGAATCTGAAATCGGATCTTTTAAATTCGGTCAAATTCGGTATCGGGGGGCTCTCGGGGCTCAAAAATATGAATCTGAAATCTTGTCCGAAAATTCGGTCAAATTCGGAAAATATCGAAAAAAAAAACGATTTGTATGGAGAAAATTTCAAATTGGTCCTAGGAGGCTGAAATTCGGTATCCGGGGGTTTTTGGGGCTCCTGAGTCAGAATCTGAAATCGGATTTTTAAAATTCGGTCAAATTCGGATTCGGGGGCTCTCGGGGCTCAAAAATATGAATCTGAAATCTTGTCCGAAAATACGGTCAAATTCGGAAAATGTCGAAAAAAACGATTTGTATGGAGAAAATTTCAAATTGGTCCTAGGAGGCTGAAATTCGGTATCCGGGGGCTTTTGGGGCTCCTGAGTCAGAATCAGAAATCGGATTTTTTAAATTCGGTCAAATTCGGTATCGGGGGACTCTCGGGGCTCAAAAATATGAATCTGAAATCTTGTCCGAAAATTCGGTCAAATTCGGAAAATATCGAAAAAAAAAAACGATTTGTATGGAGAAAATTTCAAATTAGTCCTAGGAGGCTGAAATTCGGTATCCGGGGGTTTTTGGGGCTCCTGAGTCAGAATCTGAAATCGGATTTTTAAAATTCGGTCAAATTCGGAAAATATCGGACAAACAATATTAAGTGTTATTCTTTGAAGTATATTTTTTATTTCATTGTATGTTTGAGAAAAGCACTATACATGCCTCGTCGTGAAAACGGATTCCCGGCCTCGTATCACTATCCGGCCTCGCTCGGCCGTATATACCTACTTGGCCGGAAATCCTCATTTTCCCGGCCTCTGATGTAATGTACTATTGATATTTACCACTCGCTTTTCGGTGAAGGAAAACATCGTGAGGAAACCACTTAAGCCCAATAAGGCCTAGTTTCCCCTCTGGGTTGGAAGGTCAGATGGCAGTCGCTTGCGTAAAAACTAGTGCCTACGCCACATCTTGGGATTTAGGTAGCCGACCCCGATTGAGAATTCATTCTCAAAAAATGGGACAAAGGCTAGGAGGATGATGATGGTAATACATTACTGAAGACGCCGGAAAATAAGGGCTTGCCGGGTGAGTAGGTATAGTTGCCGGCAAACTTTATGAACAATAATGGGGGATCTACGCATATACATTTGCATTCAAGGTTATGCTCAAAAAGTTTGCCGACAGCTGTATAGGATAGTGATATGAAGCCAGCAAGCCCTTTTCGCGGCTAAGGTATGTATAGTGTTTTTCTCAAACATATGCAATGAAATAAAAAAAATACAGCAATCAAAATAAACATAATTCAGCTGTTTAGCCGTTCATGAACACAGATGCCATGTTTAAAAAAAAATACTTCCCGGCCTAGGCCTTCAATTTTGTATGAAATTCCTTTACAGTTCTCTCGAATTGTTCCGCCTGAAACGTGACACTTCGAAGCCTGTTTCAACGCACGTTATGACGATATTTCATTGCATGTTTGAGAAAAATTACTACCCGGCCTAGCAGAGCTAGCATTTCTTGCCGCGACTTCGCTTGTCGTGCGACTGTGTCATCTGTCCTGCTCGCACGGTATTGAAAGGAAAGTGACAGGCAGTATTTATCGCGGGACAAAAAGTCGCGTGTCATAGTTAATGCGAGACGCTGCACGCCTTCAGTTTTGTATGAAATTCCTTTACAGTTCTCTCGAGTTGTTCCGCCCGAAATGTGTTACTTCGAAGCCTGTTATAACGCACGTTATGGGGACAGAGGCCTTATTCCTTTTAAAATTTATTTTTTTCATATCGTGACAAATATATTGATAATTTCAACCAACTTTTTGAAGTGAATAATACTTTTCCCCGAGTTCTAGGTAGTAACAAAGCTATTTCATGCTTCTATTGCGTGCAGTCGAAAATAAGTTGAAAAAACTAATTTTCCGCGTGAATTTTGTCAATTTCGAGTAGTTTTCGAAACAAAAATTATCAATGAGAAATTCAAACTGTAGGTTTCAAATACATACCAATAAATCCAAATAGCCCTGTTCTAGGTAGTAACATCAATAATATATGTATTAAGAAATATGTTTGATCATAGAGAAAAATGTCTAAAACCATCAGCATTTCAAAAGGTATAAGGCCTCTTATGAGGACATTAAAGCTCTCTCGCTCTCTCTATATTAATTTACACCTGTTAGAAATATGGAATGTTGTCATTTGGCCGGTTGCTTCTGAGATTTCATTGCACGATTGCAAGCGGCTATTTGTAACAATATAATAGTTAAACAATAGTACAGATTGCATTGTTTTGTAAACAAATCGATCAATTTCCTTTAATACAATAATTAACGTTGTTGGTAAATCAATTGTGCAAACTAGTAACGTTGACCAGTAAACTACAAATTTAGATTAGATTTATTTTATTTCGTAATATCAAATTTCAGTATAACTTACTCTAAGACAATTTACATAGTTGGTTATCTTTTACTAAGGATTTCATTTTAATATAGAAATCAAATTCAAATGAACTTTATTAGTAGGTACTACGTTAGTTTAGTAAATGTTCAATAAGGTGATAGAAAATAATTACTTACTGCTCTAAATTATGATCAATTACATAAAAAATATTAAACAAAATCTGGCGAAGAGGCTTGCGCAGTTTCTAGTGTAGCTGCCTACTGAGCCGGTGGTCCTGGGTTCGAATCCCGACCAGGGCAAATATTGAACTCGAATATTTGTTCCTGGGTCATGTATGTTATCTATATATGTATTTATATATTAGGTTTTATTTATTTATAAATAAACATTCTAATTAAGTGGTAGGACAACTTAAAACCTAGAACCTACACTAACCTAACTCTAGCCAAGGTCGGTCATTGGCGGAAATGATCCCAAGATGCTGGCGGCGTTTCCCCGCTGCACAGCAATACTGAGCCTTTGTCCGAGAAACGCGCCAGCTCTGGGATCACAGGTAGTTCGCATTAGTTTCTTTTTTATGGAATCGAACAAATTGTGAACCTCGGTCCCCATATATTATGTATATCGTCGTTTAGTACCCATAGTACAAGCATTGCTTAGTTTGGGACTAAGTTGATTTGTACAATAGTATGTATGTATGTATGTATGTAAACACTTTATTGTACACAAAAACAGTTAAAAATACATCTATTACAAATAACATATAGGTACAAAGGCGAACTTATCCCTATAAGGGATCTCTTCCAGTATGTATCATTTCATTTGTAATGAACTAAGGAAATATAAAAATAGATTGCTATGCTATAGTCGGATATTTTGAAATACGATGATACGGATATTCTTATCATTGCCTGATAGGATATCTTAAACAATGCCCTACTTAGTTGTTATTGATTACGAACTCATAATAGACGCATGCATTCTATGTATAATATGAGATTTAGTGCATTTCTTTCATATAATTTTTAATTGGACGTCCTAACAAATACAAACATAATGCACAGAGGTACGGTTAAATTCCATAGTTGATTTAACATGCCTTTCTTTTATATAGCTGATTTAAATAACTACACAATGCCATATAAATTTAGTGGTCCCTTTTGCCCTGATACTGGTCCTTTATGCCCCACAGTCGGGACAAAAAGGTCCAATCGACCCGACTTTCTATATTGTTAATATTTGGCTTGGAGTTGAAAATTGGTTATTTTTATATTATTGTCACTAATAGACGAAGAACTAAGCTATCCATTTGCTATTGAAATCTTTTTCGTAAAAAATATAAGTTAGCAATTACCACCAAATATATGTAAAATGGCCCTTTTTGGCCCGCCCTACCCTATTAATATTTTTTTTTTACAATTATATAACGGCTCAACCGCGACTTCTGCGGCAAGCGGCAGTCGTGAGCGGCGGCCTTACTAGTGTCTCGCTCATTCGAATTCCAACAGTTATAATATAAGCTCATTCTTATGCAGACGATCTCCTGGCAATACCAGTAATATAAATAATCAACACTTTTCTAAGAACTTTAATCACTAATATTGTCCCCTGGGCGACGGGACAGAATAATAACAAGAAAAAGTTAATCCCCCCATTACCCACCTACCTATATAGTAACTGAAGTAGGATAACAACATTCTCAAATCTGAACTGAGAATGTCAACATTTAGTGTCGAATGCGGTGTAGTGAATATTGACTGTGACAGTGAAAAGTGGACGAAGTATTGAAGATGAGCACTGTACCGAGGTTCTGAAACGATTCTGGAACGGTTCTCCGACAGTCGTTTCTACGATGAACTGATCGCCGGCAGAACGTTTCGTTTATGGTTATTTCATCGAAAGAACTTTTCGTCTACGCATGTTTCATACATGAACTGTTCAACTACGAACGTTTCGCCGACAGATTGGTTCGCCTACACACACTTCACCGGTGAGACTTTTCAGTTAATTGTGCGTTCACCTATGCACGATTCAGCGGTGGGACTTTTCAGCGACGAGTGCCTTCACCTATGTATGTACGTTTCACAGGTGGGACTTTTCAGCGACGACTTCACCTATGCACGTTTCACAGGTGGTACTTTTCAGCGGCATGTACCTTCACCTATGTACGTTTCACAGGTGTAACTTTTCAGCGACAAGTGTAAGAAACATGATGATAAATAATAGTTAATTATGTGACTGTTTTATTGCAGGCATCAAAAGACGTGTGTGATTCTTTAAAACGAGCCGAAGACGAGTAAATATAGATACGCTAAAATCAGCCATATCTATATCATAATCCAGTGTTAGCAGAGCCCTGCTCCTAAGCAAAATGTACACAGCGTGGGATGATTTTATATTAGTTTTTTACAAAGACAGACAGACATAAAAAAATAAGATTTTCAGACTCTTCTAGTTCGTTGTGCTAGCAGAGCTACCTGCGTACCAAATTTCAAGTTTCTAGGACAAATGGAAGTACCCTATATTTTTTCAGTTACCAGTAATTTGTATGGAAACCCTCATTTCATTAATCATGGATATCTCCATATTAACTTCAAGATGGATAAGGGGGCAGAAGATAAACTGTAAATAGAATACAATTTTAAAATCTTATCAATGCCCTCATTAGACACATTTTGTATGCCAATGATAGTTATTTGTTGTGTAACTTCGAGAAGATATGTCCGGTATACTATATACCTACCTATTATTTGTTCCAAGTAAAAAATTATTCATTCACATATTACTTTAGTTTTATTAAGACATAAAACCTACTACCCTTACTAAAATATATATTTCCCATTAAATATTTGTTCTGCGTGTACTAAAAACCATTGACCACTTTCGAACCTTAATGCACATGCACAAGTAATAGATTTGAAAACTGGTAGACCACATTTAGGGCTTACTGTACATGTGTGCTGTGCGCTACAGTACATACTAACTTAATGTTAGGTAGGGATTCGTAGTGTGGTCCTATCTTCGAAGCTTGCTTCAGACGAAAATAACTTTGGATGGATGATTCATTGGTGAAAAGTGCAACCGCTGAAGCATGCATTGATGAAGGTTTCTGTCGCTGGATCACTTATTGCCGCTGAAAAGTCCCACCGCTGAATCGTGCATAGGTGAACGCACAATTAACTGAAAAGTCTCACCGGTGAAGTGTGTGTAGGCGAACCAATCTGTCGGCGAAACGTTCGTAGTTGAACAGTTCATGTATGAAACATGCGTAGACGAAAAGTTCTTTCGATGAAATAACCATAAACGAAACGTTCTGCCGGCGATCAGTTCATCGTAGAAACGACTGTCGGAGAACCGTTCCAGAATCTTAAAGGATGATTCTGCGTACTTAGGTACGTAATTGTAATTCTAATCTACCGAAAAAAGTTGTGAGATACAATATAAAACCAAGTCGGTTAATTTATTCAGTACCTATCAAAGTGACCCTTCGCCTATATGACAACTTTGACATACATTTTCACCGGATTACATAGCTAAAAACATATTACCATGACCGTGTTAGTACCCGCATTAATATTAAACATATTTATCTTTATCATAAATGTAATGACTTGGCCATCGCACGACAACATAAGTATATAAGAATACGAATAAATCTCCTTTTATTAAAGTGATTATTATATTTTTTGCTTTATTTATCCATACCAATAGATCGGTATGGAGCGGTGCGTATCCAGTTCTTTTCAGCTGTTTTTACTATCTCATCTGCCTATATTTTCTTCTGCCGTCCTCTTTTCCCGGTCCATCCGGCCAGATCCATCTTTTATTTAAGGACGGCCAAGATGAAACAATGAGTAGGAATTTATGTTTGTATTGCGTGACATTCAAAGCGTTAATAAAATTTGGTAGATTTTATTATCATTATAATGTAGAATGTATTATCGTGTGCGATGGCCAAGTCATTACATTTATGATAAAGATAAATATGTTTAATATTAATGCGGGTACTAACACGGTCATGGTAATATGTTTTTAGCTATGTAATCCGGTGAAAATGTATGTCAAAGTTGTCATATAGGCGAAGGGTCACTTTGATAGGTACTGAATAAATTAACCGACTTGGTTTTATATTGTATCTCACAACTTTTTTCGGTAGAAGGTTGCGAGACTTGCATTTTTTTTACATGTAATGTTTTTGATGGGATCTCATTTCTTTTTGTAAGTGGAAATGAAATGAAATGAAATGAAATGAAATGAAATGAAATAATTTATTCAGTAAGTAGGCCACAGGGGCACTTTTACAAGTCAGATTGTGAATCTACCGGCATTTCGCAAGAGGAGACCGCTGTTGAGAAGAAAGCCGAAAGAAACTCAACAGTAAGTCATTTTTTCGTAAATAATACTTAAAACAATTACATGATACATTTGTGTTATAACTAATTACACTGGTACACGTAATGGAGATGTTACTCGTAGATACTACAAATCAATGTTAAGTAGGAACATTAAAATAAAAATTTAATAAGTTTTAAATATTAAATATACCCAGAGATGTATAAAGTCTCTGGGTGTCACAACATGCAATAAAATATAATTACTTAATTAATTTAATTCCATAGAGATGTATAAGGTCTCTAGGCGTCAACGTGAATAATTTAGAAAATAATTATTAAACCTAAATTTCTTAGAGATGTATATGGTCTCTAGGCGTCATAACATGCAATAAAATATTTAAAATTATTTAATTTCCTCAGAGATGTATAAAGTCTCTGAGTGTCATACTACACTAAGCTGTTTCTTAGAGATGTATACAGTCTCTAAGAGTTCAAAAAGTTAAAATCAACATTGAATAACTTCAATCGAGTACAGGATGAAGTTTCTCACGTTTGCTTAATTTAACACTAGTATGCGGTTGCTACATATTTAATTTGGCCCTTGCTAGCATGAACAGACCGGACCCCACAAACGGCACCCGTTCACGAGTATGACGCATATCTCAGCCATCGCCTCCCTCAACCATATTATAGGGAAGGCTGCGACCCGATCAACGACGCCACCGTAAGCAAAGACCTTTAAGCGAGCATGACCAGGGACCGGAAAACCCCTCTTTAAAGTTAAGCCTATTGATAAGGTAACCCCAACAATTTGGTAACCATAACATAAGGTAACCTTTTTCATTTGGTAACCCTATGTTAAGGTTACCATATCATAACAGTTAACTACAACCTCAACACAGTTACACAGTTACGGTTGAAACCCTAACGCGTAAGGGTTTTTTTATAGCAGTTAACTCTAAACCCCTACGCGTTAGGGTTTGGAACTGAACCTTGAAGGATCGTTATAGATGAGCGGAGTTGGCAGAATGTTCACGTTTTGCCGTGTTTTTTTTACACTTGTTTTGACTTTTTGTTTTTTGTTGTTGTTATTAGATAATAAGTACTTTATCTTCGCTTTTTATATGTTTCTCCTACACTGATGTTGTTAATTAGTTGATAATTTGATGTGATTGTTCTGCTAATAAAAAAGTAATAACATCTAATAATAAATAACTATAATTTTCATACTAAAGTTTTTTCTTATCGAAGAACGATCGGCAACTTTGCTGCGTTACCAGCATTATACCTGATAACAGTAAAAACCATCGTATAAGAACAAAAGAGAGTTTGACTTGCAGCATGGTATTTTTAAGTATGCAACGTGCTGATTAAAAATGACGGATAAGATAAAAAATGTAAGAAAGAGATGGGATTAGTATTGTTTTGAAGCATCATGGATGCTAAGCGTTAGTTACTCAGTATCCTCCAAATCGTCCAACTGGTCAGTTAAAAACGGGTGCCATAAAATAACGAATATTAAAAAAAAACTTTAAAATGGACAACAAAAAGCGCTTGCTGCCACTGCCATGCAACTTTCCCGAGGAATATAGTGACTTTGTAAATAAACTTAACAGGCAAAAGACAGCAGAAACTGGTAAGTTATGCATTCTTATTATGATGATATTTCAATTTTGTTTACCATTAAGTCTTTGTAAATACTATCGACCTTAAAGGTACTCGAACTGATATTTTTTCCTTAATAGTATCTGCAATATGTTTGTATATTTTCAACCATATTCTAATTATATATATACCTATACGTACATATATTTATTTATTTAAAGTTAATTGCACATTGCATTCCACAAAAACGTAGATATAAATGGCGGCCTTTTGCCATGAAATGAGGCGTTCAGACAACTTGTTTAAATGAATGTATATGTAAATATATAATATTCAATTACTATACAAATTCGGAATATCTACTACAATGACATTTCGTAAATGTGTGTTTGTGCATTTTCATTTATTATACATTTTATTCAGAATATGTTGGCACATTTAGCTAAAAATCATAAGTATATATATATATATGTATATTGCATTATTCCAATTTACTTTTTATGTTCGGGTATCCTTAGAGCTGCCAGTTTAGCATTCCTAACAAAAAATAGGCATTTAACGTTGTACTTTATTGGACGGCGCTTACATTTCTAATATATAAATGTAATATTAGTGACGTATTACTTACTAAACTTAAAATGAAATGCCAAATTAAGTATATATTTTTTTATTTCAGACTCAAAGTTAAATCAAGAGAGGAAGGAAGGTTATGAAAAACGTACAGAAATTTTAGCGGAATTCAAGGAATTGTTAGAAGATGTACCGGACGATAAATTGAAGGACATGTGGGCACGTGTAAAATTTATGACAGAATTGTATCATACGGCTTTCCAAAATTACGTAAATAATAAGTAATCCATAATTTAGTAATATATTTGATAAGGTCTAATTTTAAAGTGATTTGATTTTTTGATTGCTGATTTATGTCATTGTTTTTTTATTATGGTGTTTTTAATGTATAGGTGTTATAAGTATTAATTGTTAAGAATAGGTAGTTATTAAGACTGATTATGCATGTTAAACTGTGATGATGATATTTTTATGGTTTTAGTAGTATAATTAAACTTACTATTTTTGTTTTCTGATAAAAAAATGACTATTCTAGTAAATTATTTACACACCCAATTTTTTTTTTATTTTATGAACATAGCATGATTATAATATGGTAAATACTTTTAAAGGTATTATTATAGAAATCGCGTTGATGCTGGCAGAACATATTGACCCTTGTTGAAATTTTAATAAGGTACCTAGGTATATATTTTAATATTTCATATTTATTTATAATATTATATGTGTTATATATATAGAAATCATATACATATATATATGTATATATCTTATAATACAATATGTATGGTTTGTATGCGTAAGCTAGCTTGATTTCAAGTTTTCTTTTGTTTTTTATTTTGACCACTCAGTGAGCCAACTTATTTTATGATAATATGTTAATTTACTTTCTGATTACTGCTGTAACAACTTTTAATGTAAAGATAATTTTTAAATTGGTTGTGTGTTGATAGAACAGTAAACTGGGGCCCAATTCGAGAATGCCGTGTGAGATATCGCCAAACGTCAAATCTCCATTAGATAACAGTTATATCGCCATTGAACTGTCATTTAAATGCGATGAGCTTAAAAGTGACATATCTCATCTCAATTTTGGAAATACGAAGGCGATAATGATTGTCAAAAATGTTATTCATGTATTTAAATTTCTGTTTTGAACGAAACGTAATGGACTAATTTCACGTACTATGCGGTCAATTTAAAGTATGCGCCTGTTATTTATGCCGTCACATACAAAGGAAACGAAAATTTTGCGCGTCCAAATTGACGAAGTTGCGATGTTCTAGGGATATCGCCACTTGTCAAGTAGGCACACGTCAAAAGTGACGGATGGCGATGAAAAGGAGAGATCTCCATTATATCTCTAAAATTGGTCGAATACCCCCCCTGGATTTTTGATATATACAAATAAATGCCATTGATTATTAATTTAAATTGTTTAATTTTTTTCTTCCAAATGGATGTTTTTTTTATTTTTCTTAGTTTACAAATCGAAGTCGATAAAATTATTCGAACCAAGTTTCGAATAATTTTATCGACACAAATATTTCATATAATTAACTAACCTAGACCTCACAAAACTTCATAAATCGGTTGAGAAATGTGACCCCTAAGCGAGACCAACCGGAAATCCGGACAAAAGGACATCTGTCTGTGTGTAAAGAATTTTCTTTCTATAGTTAAAAAAAAAGTTATAGAATACATAATATAACAAAATTAACTTTATTTCAAATAACATTTTAATTAATTACTTAAAACTTATTTAGTGTTTAAATGTTTTAATAATTATTACGTTTTTAACTATTAATAAAAAAAAGGATCATGATTTAATCAAGACAGAGTACAAGAAATATTCTTGTTCAAATCAATTTGAATAATAAGAATATCCACAGAACCATCATTAATATTGCTTATCTTTACAATTTAAGGGTGTAATTTGATTAAAATAATTTGAAGTTCGTTATTGACACATATATCAACCTTAATATAATTATACTTAGATGAAAAGGGATGAGTGAAATGCTAAGAATTATTTTTAGTTTATTGTTATCGGGGTATTGGCATTTACTGCACACTGAGACGCGGTATTTATTATTGTTTTAAGAATAATCAAAATGCAGTTGTGCCTTAACTGAATGCCGCATTAATTGTTATATTTTTTTATCGAAACAATACTCATTTGTATTACGGGGTATGAAGGAAATGATAGTTAATTGTTTTTGCGATAAACCAATATGTGATAACAATGGTGACGGCAAAAATAAACGAATAACTTTTATTTTTTCCGTCTTACAGTTATTTGTCAAGCCGCCAAGGCAAAGATGAAATATTAAAAAAACAAACAACACATTGTTTTCGCCGCTCGAGCTAAGCAACGCTACCATGGTAACATAAGAAGTTTCTACACTTAAAGTTGAATATTGACTGAATTGTCGCTTTATAGCATATTGTTACAAACCTCGCAAACCAAACACGTTTATGACTTGCAAGAGATAAGAAATTTACTGAGTTACTGTTATTCAAAAACTGACCTAATAAGACATAATTTAGGGATCATATTCGTTAGAACTCGTTCAAAAACCCTTACGTTAAGGTTATTAAGTTAGGGTTAGTAGTTATTATAACTGCTATTCAAAAACTGAACTAATAACACATTACTTAAGGATCACATTCGTTTGAACTCGGTTCAATACCCTAAAGACTCTGTTAGTGGGACGGGGTAGGTTAGTTAAGGTAACCGGTAACCGCGTTAACTGCAACAAAACAGTAACCGTATCATTGAAACAACCACATCATAGGGTTAACAATATGTAAGGGTTTTTAAAAACAACTTCTAAAATAACCTCATCAAAAACCCTTGTTAGGGTAACCGGTTCCGGTCCCTGAGCATGACATGCTCAAGCTGCCGGGCATACTTGACTAATACTATTTGCCCGGTGAGAAACAACAAATTGTGCTCTCATGTTACATTAAAAAATTCCCACCAAAATAATGCTTATTTAAAAATTTACTATTGACACAAAACACTAAACTACTGGCTTAAAGGCATCACCGTCGTTTAGAAAGTCATTAACAGTATAATAAGCTTTATTCAATAAGTGACGTTTTATTTGCGCTTTAAATTTGCTACAGGGCAATTTTACTACATCAATAGGTATTTTATTGTAGAAGCGTACACAGTTCCCCACGAACGACGAGCTAACCTTACGGAGACGGTGGGCAGGTATTGCGAGCTTGTCCTTACTTCTCGTATTGTAGTGGTGAATGTCACTGTTGAGCTTGAATTCATGGAGATTTTTCCGCACATACATTATATTCTCAAGAATGTATTGAGATGCTACGGTGAGAATGTTTGTTTCCTTGAATTTCTCTCTTAGTGACGTACGACCTCCTAGTGCATAAATTGCGCGTACAGCTCGTTTTTGTAGCACAAAGATGGTTTGGATGTCCGCCGCTCTTCCCCATAATAAAATTCCATATGACATAACACTATGGAAATAACTGAAATATACAATCTTTGCCGTCTCGACGTTTGTCAGCTGCCTGATTCGCCTAACTGCATAGGCCGCGGAGCTAAGCTTACCTGCAAGAGTGGCTATATGCGCACTCCATTGCAGTTTAGAGTCTAAAGTAACGCCCAGGAATACTGTTTTTTCTTCAAATTCCAGTACTTCGCCTTTCAGTTTTACCTTGGCACAATTGACTTGTTTCACATTTGGTAATGTAAATTTAATGCACTTAGTTTTCTTGGCATTTAAAAGTAAATTATTTGCAGTAAACCAATCCACAATAGAGGACAGTGCATCATTAATCACATCGAAGTTGTTTTCTTGCCTTTTTACTTTAAAAAGAAGAGATGTGTCATCTGCAAATAGTACTATATCATGTGTATCTCGCACAAGGTTTGGTAAATCGTTAATATACACTAGAAAAAGAAAGGGACCCAGAATTGAACCCTGAGGTACCCCCATAGCAACAGCTGACCCAGTCGATTGAGTCCCATTGATATCCACCCGTTGCGTTCTGCCTGAAAGATATGACGAGACAAGGTCAAGGGCATTGTTTTTGACTCCGTAGTGTTCTAGCTTACGTATTAAATTCTCATGATCAACGCAATCAAATGCTTTGGATAGATCACAAAAAACTCCAATAGCATCTTGAGCCTTCTCCTCCTTATTTTTCCTTTAAGGACTACTAGCTGTGTATCCGCAACTGTCTTTCTTAAAGCCCACTCTCTGTCTCTTGTGGGCTTTTCTCGAAAGTTTTGATGAAGCGATTTTTGACAAGCCAGGACGGTAATTACTTCTTAGTCTATTATACTCCGAAATTGCGGAGTTTTGCACTTTAACACTAACGAAATTGACATTAACTAAATGTAAACCACACAGACTTGTCACTCCCTCTCATGATCCATAATGACCCCTCTCATTATAGATAATGATCCTTCTCATGATTCCTCTCATGACGATGGTGATGATGAGGGTGGTGATGATGGCGGCGATGATGGTGGTAGTGGTAATGGTAGTGGTTATTGTGTTGGGGATGTGGTTGTGGTAATGGTCGTGGTGGTAATGTGGTGAGGATGTTCATTTTATAACCATCGTCATCACCATCACCACAAGCATTACCATCACAATCGTCATCATCCATCAACACTATGACCATCACCATCTGAATAAACACCCCCATCTTCATACCTAATCACCATCATCGGCATCATCATCGTCATCGTCATCGTCATCTTCATCATCATTATCATCATTAATCATCTACAACGACACCATCATCATCATCACCAATCACCACCATCATCATCATTACCAACACCTCCCTCAGCACCACTAGTCACCACCATCTTCATTACCATCAATACCCCCATCATCACCACCGGTCACCTCCACTCCACCATCATCACCAACAGTCACCACCATCGTCGTCATCATAATTATCATCATCACCAATCACCACCATCATCATCATCATCATTACCAACACCTCCCTCACCATCACCAGTCACCACCATCTTCATTACCATCAATACCCCCATCATCACCACCGGTCACCTCCACTCCACCATCATCATCATCACCAACAGTCACCACCATCGTCGTCATCATAATCATCATCATCACCAATACCACCATCATCAGAATCAGTCACCACCACCACCATCATAATTATCATCACCAACACGCCCATCGCTACCATCACGATTCCAACTCACTGCCCCTGCGGGGTGAGGTAACTCAATTCGGTACGGCGATGAGCGTGTCCATTCTGTATGTAATAAGTATTGTGCCTGAGGTGTTAGTATCTAAACCGAAGGTTATATGAACCGCAAAGTTAACTTTGTAATCGTGTATTTTTTATGGGGTTCATAAGGAAATACAAATTTATCTATGCAGCTCGCATAACTGGAAAACTACACGGAAATTTTGTAATGTTTAGGTTTTTTAATGATTTGGACACCAAACCGTAATAGAGCACGAAATTTCAAGCTTGTGTGTCTGCTAGAAGTAACTTAGAATTCGTATGATCATATATAAGTGAGTCAGTGAATCAGTGACAAGATTAAGGAACTTTGACTGGCAATAATTTCTAAACTACTGGTTCAAATTGAATGCAATTTGGAATATGCCTAGGTTATATCATGCTCTCCTGGTCATTAAAAATTCAGGCTTCTAGCTTTGTTCGTAATGAAATACTGGGGTTTGAAAATGGTCTGAATGGCTTCGAGAAAAGGATGTTACGGCGTGCCGGCAAGCGCGTTTGCTCGACTTGGCGGGGGCACTGCCGTGCCCCCAGATGATGTGTTATCTTGAATAAAGCTTTTTCTATTCTATTCTATTCTATAGAACACGATTTCAATTGCCTGCCTGGTGCTTTTAGTCAAATGCACGGCGCTGAGGCGCACAGGTTAGGTAGAAGTGCCCGCCATTTTAGAGATACAAATTCTATTATGCCCTGTAAGACCGGCAAACGATCAAATAAATGCATTATTTCGGTTCTAAAAAGTACAGGCAACATAGAAGTATGAAGTACACTGAGTTTTCAACATTTATTTGCTTCATTTCAGATTTGGCGTTAAATGATTATAACACACATGACATAAATGCACACATGGGCGATCTTGGGAATCCTAAAGGATATGTATTGGTAAGTAAATTATTTTTCACGAATGTGGTAGTTCGTCGGTGGTGGTTTATCACGATAGTAATAGAGTCTGTTACATAATAAGGTAAATCAGAGCACGTTTGTTTTTCAGATTAGGTAATTTAGAGTTTGATCAGATATTTGAAGAAATTAAATATAAAAAGAAACATAAAAACTGCCAAAGTTTCTTCACCAAGCTAAATTCAACCGGACTTCCTAAAAATTCTGGGTTCCATAACAGATGAAGGTAAGATTCTTGTAAATAAGTATGTATTTTAGGTACTTAATGTATTTTATTACATGATATCAAAACTTTTCGTACTTATTTATGTAGCCTCGGTCACCTATATCATAAATACGAATTAATTGACAGTTGACACCTCACATTGGTCAAAATCAGTACAGTAAAATTTAATGTAAGTTGTAAGTAAGTTTAATGTTAAGGTAGAATACACAGATACATACATAGGTATTATAAGCTGCACAAATGCATGGCCCGCCATGCTATTTTGCAGCTCGGTGTACAACAAATACTGAAAAAAATCGTTTTGGTTTGGCCCATAGTCGGGTAAACAGTCGAAACTATGTTAAAGCGTTATAAATAGTTCTTATTACATATTACTGAATTTCATATTTTCATATTTATTTACCATGTATATCCTTTTAGTGTGTCATGGGTTCATTACTTATAAATAGTAATTGGATATAAGTAACCCCCTTAGCGTAGTGGGTAGATGTATGTATCTATATAAGTATGTATATCGTTACCTATAACCTATTGTACAAGCTTTACTTAGTTGGGACTAAAACGATTTGATTAAGATTGTCCCCATGATATTTAACAATTATTTGCTTCATTTCAGATTTGGCGTTAAATGATGATAATGTCGTCTGGTTAAATACACACAGTGATCCATGGGATGAAGTTGTGGAAAAGTGGATCAAAACCCAACCCTACAGAGTCAACCTCAGCAGCACCTCTATAGCAACAGTTGATGAAGTACTCCAAAAATGGACGATACTTATAGGAATCCTAAAGGATATGTATTGGTAAGTAAATTATTTTTCGTTTCGAATGTGTTGGTTAGTCGGCAGCGGTTGTCTACGATGGTAATACAGTCTGTTACATAATCTGAACATTTTACTAGTTTATTTATTGTTTAGTAATAAGTGTGCCTACTCCTATGTCTAAGTAATAAATAAATTAATGATGCTCACTGTACCTAACTGTATTTATTAGGTACCTACGTTGAAAATCGAGGGGCGTTCAATAAGTAATGAGAATGAATAGTTCCAACATCATAAATATATATTTATAATGTTGACAATGTAGCGTTACTCATTAACTCTCCGTTTGCCCGACTAGCGGCAGCGGAGAGCGGTGACCGGTAAAAACAAAATCATACCAACGCCGCGCGCCGCGCCGCTCGCTGCTAAGACCGAAGTCGTGACCGGACCGTAATACAATTTTGGCTTCAAATGTTTTTTTTGTTTTTTTTTTCAGATTAATTTAGAGTGACCAGATATTTAAAGAAAAATCGTTAAATCTCCATAAAAACTGGCAAAGTTTCTGTACCAAGCTAACAAGGGTAGTAAAAAATTCAACCGGACTTTCGTTGCTAGAAACTCTAGGTGCTAATAGATGAAGGTAAGATTCTTGTAAATAAGTATGTACTAAGTATTTTAGGTAGATAATGTATAAATTTATGAAACATATAATGTCTCATTTTTTTATGTGGGTAGGTACAGTCAGCAAAGAAAGTGGTCTACCACTTTTGGACTCTATTACATGCAAAATAGAGTCGAAAAGTGGTAGACCACATTTTTGGTTGACTGTACACCACAATTTTTATTTAAGCATTAAATACAAAGATCAAAGCTTAAAGAAAAATTGAAAAAGGAGCTACCTGGGGGAAGAGACCGGGAATCGAACTTGGTACCTCTGGATTGCCGGTCCAGCGCGTTAACCATTTCGCCACCCTAGCTCCAGGAAGATCTGACGAATTTTTCCTTATGCTTTGTGTGTCGATCTTTGCATTGTTTATTTGAAAGGTTTTTTACACCTTAGCGACCTCTATGTGAATACGTTAATATTCACATCTTACCGCACCACTTTACAGTGGTGACCGAGCAAGCGAGAGAGGCCGCTGTTAGTTTAGTGGGTAGGTACACCACAATTTTTATTTAAGCATTAAATACAAAGATCAAAGCTTAAAGAAAAATTGAAAAAGGAGCTACCTGGGGGAAGATTTTCAATTTTTCTTTAAGCTTTGATCTTTGTATTTAATGCTTAGATAATGTATTTTATGAATTTCATGTTTTGATATGTATTTATCATGTAGTATATTCCACTTAGTGTGTCATCAGTTCATCAGCTCACTTATAAATAGCAATTGGATATATTTGTTATTTATGTGCCGTATATTAGGTCTACAAACTATTAATTTATTTTTCAGATTAAAAAATACCGGTGCAGATGGCCTTATTAGGTTACTTAGTACCACCTAAGGGACGTCTTTCGGGAAAAATAAAATATTCTTCAGTAGAGGCAATAGAGAGCCTTGTCGTACAAACTAATGTAAGTTGAAATTCTTCCTTACCTAATGGACCTAACACCGCCGGCTAAACGCTGGCGCGGCGTTTCTGCTCTGCACCCTATTCTACTCCACTCCTCTTTCCATTTCTGTAGCCTAGTTGGCACTGTGTTGGTACAGTTGCCATCAGATATATCGCAGCATATAAGGCGTTCGTAAATACCTGAACACGACTTATTGAGTGGACGTTACAGTGGGTACATGTTCACATATTTATGAACGCCTTATATGCTGCGATAGGTATATTTGATGGCGACTGTACTGCCTACGAAGGGTGAAGGTCCCGGGTTCGAATCCCGGTAAAGGGCATATATTTATGTTAAGAGCACGAATATTAAATTTGTTCTTAAGTTATGGTGGTTTTCTATGTATTTGAGTATTTAACTATAAAATAGGTATCTATTATATGTACACGGCGTCGTCTACAGTAACCACAACACAAACCCTATTGGGTTCACTTTTGGACTAGGTTGATTAGTGCAAAACTGTCCCATACTATTTATTTATTTATAATTAAGAAATCTATAAAGAATAATTTCATTATATTATTGTTTAATTAATCTAATATTCAATCACGTTATTTCCATAAAGTAAAGACTAAAAATACGATAATTAGAGAACCCACCTTAACTGCTTTGAACAGGAGGAATGCTTTTTTTCTAATTGATTGATTTTTATTTCCAGAGTGCTGGTGACATAGACAAAGTTATTCAAAACCAAAAGGAGATTTCTGCAAGCCGAAAACAACCTGTCCAGGTGGCATGCTTCATATATCAGTATGATTCGGTTATCGCCGCTCATCGCTGCCGCTGATCGCACAAAACCGTGACTGGGTTGTAACACTAATAGATTGGGCTTAATATGTTATTTTGTATTAGATAATGATATTTCTATTGAAAAGTTTAAAGACTTGACGGATGCATATCTCAAAGAACTGTGCCCTCATATAGGACATAGAATGACTCTGAAAACCCACATTCACGAATTACTGGATTCTATTGCTGAAACAGAAACCACAGACACTAATTTAGACTTGACTCGGGATGCCAGTTCTATGTTTAACTTAGACGTCATGCTCCCCAGCAGGACCAACTTGAAATTTTAATAAATAAAACTATATTGAAAAATATCCATACAATGACTATAAATATCTACTTTAAAAAAACTATACCCCCTCTGTTGTTGCTTACGATTTATACACACATATAACATCAAAGAATTCTATGTTAATTCTATATTCATTCACCTAGCTCACACAATACTCGTGTTATTTTAAAAATAAGAAGTTATGAGGCCACAATATAGAATATAGAATTAACATAGAATTCTTTGATGTCATATGTGTGTGTGTGTGTGTGTATAAGTCGTAAGCAACAACAGAGATATAATGACAACAATGTGATATAGTTTACAATGAAACTAGGTGTATAGATTTTTTAAACTAGTCTATAATTTTATAGACATGGTATAGATATTTTTCAATATAGTTTTATTTATTAATTTCAAGGCGATCCTGCTGGGGAGCATGACGTTAACTTAGTATTAGAATACAAAAATGTATTACATTACTATAAGAACACAAAAAACATTATCAATCCTTCGTTGGACATCAGTTTAAAGTATTACTATACCTAGGTCGGTGAATTCGTGAATGTCTCAGATCGCAAATGGTTTTGGCTTGTCTCAAGTGCCCTTGGCCAGGAAGTTCTGGAGTACTTAATCAACAGTCGCTATTGCGGTACTGTTGAGCTTCTTATAACAAAACGGGACTTAATCGCGTTCAAAAAATGTTTTTTAATAACCTCGACGTTTCGAACGTGATGTTCATGGTCTAGAAAGGAACTCACTTGTTATAATAATGTGTGAAAATCGTGTAAGTTTAGGGTTGGGTCTTGACTGTGTGTATTTAACCAGAAGACATTATCATTATTTAACAACATTTATATAAATTCGATAAAATAGCACCACATATTGTAGAAATTTTGAATTTGTAGCTAAGCAGATGTACATACTGTCTCATCTCGTCAAAATGTTGTGTCCTGAGTGTAACAAAAGTATTCAGAACTTTAAAATGTACATATTGCATTTAGATGTAGTACATAAAATTACTAACCATTTTGTATGCCCTGTAATTAATTGCACTCGAACTTATGATACGAAATATTCTCTGAAAGATCACTTGACTGTTTTCCACAATTTGTTTAAAGAGCGTAAACTTGATAGTAATGAAATAGATATAACTAAAGGAACACAAAGTACAGATGTTACAATTTCAAATATATGTTGTGAATCAGACATAAACAATACGGTAACTGCGTACAGCGTCTTTCCATACTAAGCATTGTGTTATTAGTATGGAAAAATGCTGCATGCTGCGTACAGCGTCTTTCCACACTAAGCAGTGTGTTATTAGTATGGAAAAATGCTGCACGCTGCGTACAGCGTCTTTCCACACTAAGCAGTGTGTTATTAGTATGGAAAAATGCTGCATGCTGCGTACAGCGTCTTTCCACACTAAGCAGTGTGTTATTAGTATGGAAAAATGCTGCATGCTGCGTACAGCGTCTTTCCACACTAAGCAGTGTGTTATTAGTATGGAAAAATGCTGCACGCTGCGTACAGCGTCTTTCCACACTAAGCATTGTGTTATTAGTATGGAAAAATGCTGCATGCTGCGTACAGCGTCTTTCCACACTAAGCAGTGTGTTATTAGTATGGAAAAATGCTGCACGCTGCGTACAGCGTCTTTCCACACTAAGCAGTGTGTTATTAGTATGGAAAAATGCTGCACGCTGCGTACAGCGTCTTTCCATACTAAGCATTGTGTTATTAGTATGGAAAAATGCTGCACGCTGCGTACAGCGTCTTTCCACACTAAGCAGTGTGTTATTAGTATGGAAAAATGCTGCACGCTGCGTACAGCGTCTTTCCACACTAAGCAGTGTGTTATTAGTATGGAAAAATGCTGCACGCTGCGTACAGCGTCTTTCCATACTAAGCATTGTGTTATTAGTATGGAAAAATGCTGCACGCTGCGTACAGCGTCTTTCCACACTAAGCAGTGTGTTATTAGTATGGAAAAATGCTGCACGCTGCGTACAGCGTCTTTCCACACTAAGCAGTGTGTTATTAGTATGGAAAAATGCTGCACGCTGCGTACAGCGTCTTTCCACACTAAGCAGTGTGTTATTAGTATGGAAAAATGCTGCACGCTGCGTACAGCGTCTTTCCATACTAAGCATTGTGTTATTAGTATGGAAAAATGCTGCACGCTGCGTACAGCGTCTTTCCACACTAAGCAGTGTGTTATTAGTATGGAAAAATGCTGCACGCTGCGTACAGCGTCTTTCCACACTAAGCAGTGTGTTATTAGTATGGAAAAATGCTGCACGCTGCGTACAGCGTCTTTCCATACTAAGCATTGTGTTATTAGTATGGAAAAATGCTGCACGCTGCGTACAGCGTCTTTCCACACTAAGCAGTGTGTTATTAGTATGGAAAAATGCTGCACGCTGCGTACAGCGTCTTTCCACACTAAGCAGTGTGTTATTAGTATGGAAAAATGCTGCACGCTGCGTACAGCGTCTTTCCACACTAAGCAGTGTGTTATTAGTATGGAAAAATGCTGTCCGCTGCGTACAGCGTCTTTCCATACTAAGCATTGTGTTATTAGTATGGAAAAATGCTGTCCGCTGCGTACAGCGTCTTTCCACACTAAGCAGTGTGTTATTAGTATGGAAAAATGCTGTCCGCTGCGTACAGCGTCTTTCCATACTAAGCATTGTGTTATTAGTATGGAAAAATGCTGTCCGCTGCGTACAGCGTCTTTCCACACTAAGCAGTGTGTTATTAGTATGGAAAAATGCTGCACGCTGCGTACAGCGTCTTTCCACACTAAGCAGTGTGTTATTAGTATGGAAAAATGCTGCACGCTGCGTACAGCGTCTTTCCACACTAAGCAGTGTGTTATTAGTATGGAAAAATGCTGCACGCTGCGTACAGCGTCTTTCCACACTAAGCAGTGTGTTATTAGTATGGAAAAATGCTGCACGCTGCGTACAGCGTCTTTCCACACTAAGCAGTGTGTTATTAGTATGGAAAAATGCTGCACGCTGCGTACAGCGTCTTTCCATACTAAGCATTGTGTTATTAGTATGGAAAAATGCTGTCCGCTGCGAGTAGCTGGTAAGAACGACCAATGCCCAATAGCTGGCTATGTTCTCACTTGGGACTATATTTTTGCCGCTATGAGATTGTAGTGTTAATAATACAATGTTACTATTAACTTAAGGAAAATATTTATTTCTGTCGCGTTTTTTATTAATATACTTAATATAATTACTTGAATACAGTATTGCTGTTTAATTTAAACCTTTCGAAAAGTAATGACTATCCGTTAAACACATGTATCATATAGCAGTTGTAGGTTTCGATATATATTGAATTTTTAAGGATTTTGCTTCAATATTCTTATCTATATTTTAAACAAGGTACTTTTTATTTTAAATTAAAAAGGGCCTTTATCGCGTACACTTAGAGAAGATTTTCTTTTCATGCCGGAATCCACTTGAGAGCTTATCAGTCTATGAATTTCGTTGTTATTTGTTACCCGTTAATTACCACTGCAAAATGAAACGCAAAAGTTACATTCCGCATTGGTAACTAATTAGCGGTCAGGATAACAATTAGTCCTATTTGTTATGAAAAAAAGCTGCACTCTGTGATGGAAGCAAGCCGTTTTGCACAGTGATAATATAGACCAAAATAAACGATTTCACTCGAGGCGAAATAAGTTTCACCCCTTAGGAACAGAGATGGCGCCACTTATTCAAAAAAAGTTTAAAAAATTCTAAATCCTGAACGGATACTCCGATTTTGACGTAAGAGGTGCCAATCGGCAGATAATAACCCAATTTAACATGAAAAAAATTAAAATCACGTAGAAAATAATTTTGGATACCTAAGAAATAATGTTTTCTGAAAAAAATATTTAATATTAGTGATTTTTGGAATTTTACTCGTAAAAATGTATATACATGGTACTTTTTTTATTTATTTATATTAATACACAACTAATTTTACATTTACGAAAAAAAATCGCATATCTTTAGCACATGAGTAAAGAAACGGAACAGAGACTAAGCTTCTAAAGATCGCGCAAAATTTATACCTAATATGGTAGGGTTGACACTGGTGGACAAAAATAAATAAAATGATATCGATCAGTTTTTTATTTATTTATTGATTACAAATTACTTACGCTAAAGATTTTGTTTTTATAACTTTTGTTTTTTAATAATTTATTATATCTTTAAATTGAATGATTGAGTATTTTCATTAGCCTTCTATGGTTTTATATCATTAGTTCAACGTTACTAAATAATGCTTTTCCAGAGCAACTGCATGAGTTACTACCATTTGTTGTATACCAAAACCTTCTCCAGAATGTAACACACTTTTCTGAAAACTGCATGTTAAAATGCAAACGCGAGATAATCGCGGACAAACATGCAAACATAGCATCTCCTTTTTTTAATTCGGTTAGAAAAAACATGAGCCTACGTATTTGCATGCATAAAAATAATAGGTAGGTGTAAATCCACATTTACACCTACCTATTATTTTTATGCATGCAAATACGTAGGCTCATGTTTTTTCTAACCGACTTAAGGTAGTGGTACCCAAAGGTTTTCTGAACGAGATCACTCTAGCGAGAACACCGCGTTCTATTTACTAGTGAATTCAATGTTTTTATTCTGAAGTTTCTCAAGCAGTATCATTTTGGTAAGCAAAATTAGAAGTAAGTAGGTACTTATGTAGATAATAAAGATTTTACTTACCTAACAGAGTCCTTAGGTTAGCCAAAATATGAGATGTCATTATTTTTCCTTGTATTGTTCATACACACAGTACAAACCACCATATTTTCACGTGCACAACAAATACACACGTACGAGGTGTAAGGCCCTAAATTAAATAAAATGTTATGTCTTATTTACTAACACTAGTATTCATATGATATATAATGTAATTCTACTAACACTATTGATCCAAGTTGGTCGAAAATAAATGATTTATTATTATTATTAATTATTAAATACATTGAAATCGAACACGACGCGGTGCGCGCCTTGCGCTTGTGACCAAACTGAACTAGTATAAACCAGTTTCTGCGTGTACGTGACGAGGAGTTTGGTCACACGCACACACGCGCATCGCGCTTGTAGTAGTGTACCTATCGCAGCGCGGTTGTATGAAGCTTAGTCTCTGTTCCGTTTCTTTACTCATGTGTCTTTAGCTCGTATAGTTCCAAAGTTATTGAAGAATACAGACATGGCGCCGCTGGGTCGAAAAATCTTACAAAAAATCTAAAACCTCAACGGATTTTCCGATTTTGATAATTAAGGTGCTAATCAACAGATAATTACTTAAATTAGTTTCATAAAATAAAATAAAAATTGAAATAGGCAAAAAGTAATAATATTTCCAAAAAAACATACATTTTGATAAAAAAATTTTTTTTTGGGGCTTTTATGTAATTTCATATAAAAAAAACTATGAATATGGCTTTATTTTACTTATGTATATTATAACACTATTAGGTAATTGATCGTTTAATAAAAAACCGCATATCGAGAACTTGTACAGTTCCAAAGGTATTGAAGATTTTACTATAGGGTGCCGGTGCGATGTTGCCGCCGCACGTGCAACTTATGTACATGTATCTAGAAAAGTATTCTCCCGTTTCGAAGGTACTGATTACCCTGAAAATATAACCACAATTGAAAGTACAAATAATAATCATCCCAAGTAGCACACAACACACTTATATCCCTTGTACTGCTTAAATTAGAGTTTTAACGGGTGAATAGGCTCCTATACAACCTGTTTGCTAATATCACAAGTATATTAGATGCTAAATAGCATTTCTGAATCAATATTTTACTTACTTCACGTTTTATTTTCACTTTAGTCTTTGCAGGCTTTGCATTGTAACGTGCAAGTTAGGCCGTCGCATCATAAAAAAAACAACAACGCAATATGCCACAGCCCAATTTGTATCCATAATGTTCAAGGAGTTTCCAAATTGAACTAACCTTCAACTATTGTGGACCCCACCTACCTTTGATGCCGTTTCATTCCCAAAAAGAAGGACTTGGGACTCGATATTTCCAAATTAAAACGTGAATCCACATTTGGTTTGCATGAAACGGTATTCAATGGCAGCTGAAATAGATGGAAGGCATCTCACAAGCTTGTTTAGTTTAGTGTTTTTTAGTTTAAACAGATCTTTTCGAATCGCATTAACAGTAATAATATATGCTCTGTTGGAGCATCGTATAGCCTGCATGTGAATCTGGGACCAACAACGTTACGATTAATTGAGAACCAATTAATGACATTAATATAGTGATTGAATCTTACACGATTTTCACACATTATATTTAAATAATAAAACGGGACTTAATTGCGGTAAATAAACATTTTTGAACTCGGTTAAATCCCGTTTTGTTATAATAATGAATGACATTAATTATGTAAACACACCCTAAAAAAAAGAAAGAAAAATGGCCCTAAGTAATCGTTTCACATGATCCGTTACGTATCGAGAGAGAATTTCTATAGATAGCGATGTAATTGCAAAAGCAGTAGTTATTTCAGGGTATAACATGCAAGTTTTAAAACAGGTCTCTTTTCTTATTGTATTAAAATTAGACGTCTTGTCATACTCTGTGAAAGCCTTGAAGTGCAGTCATCATTTCATTACTTAAAGTAATAACTGTTTTGTAAACTGCTACTAGTACGAGCGTCGCACTGACGACTGCAATTTGAATGCTTCGATGCTTTCACAGAGCTGGCTTCACAAGCCTTTCGCCGACTACTTCAGCTGCCATTGAACAACATGTTCTGCGTGTAGCGTTTCAAGCGAGCCAAATGTGAAATAAACGTCTTAATTTGGATATATCCTGTCCCAAGTCCTTTCTTTTTGGGAATGGAATGGGGTTGGAAGCAGGTTGCAGGTGCGATCCACAATAGAACAGTTAGTATGGGTGCAAATCGAGCTATGGAAAAATGCGTTGTTGCAGCCGATGCAACGGCCTAACATGCACGTTACGATGCACAGTTTAGTGAAAATAGGCAGAATATACTTGTGATATTAGCAAACAGGTTGTATAAGAGCCTATTCACCCGTTAAAACTCTAATTTAAGCTGTACAAGGGATATAAGTGTGTTGTGTGCTACTTGGGATGATTATTATTTGTACTTTCAATTGTGGTTATATTTTCAGGGTAATCAGTACCTTCGAAACGGGAGAATACTTTTCTAGATACATGTACATAAGTTGCACGTGCGGCGGCAACATCGCACCGGCACCCTATAGTAAAATCTTCAATACCTTTGGAACTGTACAAGTTCTCGATATGCGGTTTTTTATTAAACGATCAATTACCTAATAGTGTTATAATATACATAAGTAAAATAAAGCCATATTCATAGTTTTTTTTATATGAAATTACATAAAAGCCCCAAAAAAAAAATATTTTATCAAAATGTATGTTTTTTTGGAAATATTATTACTTTTTGCCTATTTGAATTTTTATTTTATTTTTTGAAACTAATTTAAGTAATTATCTGTTGATTAGCACCTTAATTATCAAAATCGGAAAATCCGTTGAGGTTTTAGATTTTTTGTAAGATTTTTCGACCCAGCGGCGCCATGTCTGTATTCTTCAATAACTTTGGAACTATACGAGCTAAAGATATGCGGTTTTTTTTCGTAAATGTAAAATTAGTTGTGTATTAATATAAATAAATAAAAAAAGTACCATGTATATACATTTTTACGAGTAAAATTCCAAAAATCACTAATATTAAATATTTTTTTCAGAAAACATTATTTCTTAGGTATCCAAAATTATTTTCTACGTGATTTTAATTTTTTTCATGTTAAATTGGGTTATTATCTGCCGATTGGCACCTCTTACGTCAAAATCGGAGTATCCGTTCAGGATTTAGAATTTTTTAAACTTTTTTTGAATAAGTGGCGCCATCTCTGTTCCTAAGGGGTGAAACTTATTTCGCCTCGAGTGAAATCGTTTATTTTGGTCTATATTATCACTGTGCAAAACGGCTTGCTTCCATCACAAAGTGCAGCTTCCAGGCCAAAACCGTCCATAACAAGTAAGACTAAATTTCATTCTTAAGGCATAAGTGGATTACGACATTAAAAAAAAACATAATAAAGAGTACTTGATAAAGTCCCTTTTTAATTTAAAATAAAAAGTACTTACCTTGTCTAAAAAGTTAAAAATATTGAATCAAATTCTTTAATAATTCAATTTGAAAATCTTTTGTGTTCTTTCAAGATACATGAAATTTACAATAAAATATATTCAATCTGTGCAGAAAAATGCGGATACATTGAACCAAAAGATATTATTTCTTCTTTAAAGAAATTGAACCTTTTATTTTAAGAAATGAAATTTTTTATTTCAAGAATTAATATTTTTTAAAAGAACTATGCTAGTTCATAAAACAAGAAGTAAGTCTTTTTGGTTTAAGATACTCATTGTTTTACCTCAAAAGACATTAAGTTTCACTTCAAGTATCTGCATCTTTCCCTAATACCGTCATAACTTTTAAAATGAGATATTAATATATTCACTCCAAGAAACATTAACTCTTGCTTTCATTATGCACAACTCTTAATATGAGATACTAATATATTTGGTGCAAGTACCCAATTGTTTCACTCCAAGAAACATTAACTCTTGCTTTCATTATATACAACTCTTAATATGAGATACTAATATATTTAATGCAAGTACCTAATTGTTTCACTCCAAGAAACATTAACTCTTGCTTTCATTATGCACAACTCTTAATATGAGACACTAATGTTTTTCACTCCACGAAACAATAACTCTTACTGTAATTATGCAACACTTAATGTAAGATGTTAATATATTTGGCGCAAGTACCTAATTGTTTCACTCCAGGAAACATTAACTCTCGTTTCAATCATGCGAACTCTTTATTTCGCAGCATCGTAACTCTTAATATGAGTATTTTTCTAATTACTACGAAGAAAGAATTGAATTGTTTCCAAGTATTATCTGACTTGCGTCCGAGTAACAATTATCACAAAACAAAACGGAAACGCTCTTGGAATAAATGATTAAGTTTTAAAAAAAAGATGGTTTTACTAATCACTTAAAAATATAAAATGTTTAGTGTAAGTAATAAACTTCGAAACATTTTGAGTCTTAAGTTAAGTAATTTATGTTTTCCTGATATGGGAAACAGGAAATCTCTTGGCTCAAATATATTTCTTTGGATGAAGAGATATTTTCTATCCGTGTATTGAGTGACAATTTGAACCTGCATGCAACTTTAAGTAGCAAAATCGACTTTATCCCACCATAAGTAATAAAGTAGAAACAAAAAACGTTCCTATGCAACTACAAGTGATAGGATGAACTCATATACAGTTTTGAGTTGTGTTTAAAGCTATAAGTTGTATCAAACACTGTTAAACCACTCATTTAGAACTTAAAGCTATAAGATAAGCTGCAAAATTCACTAATGTGCTGCTTGGGGGGGCCGGGGGCGGAGCCCCCACAGGGGGGCTTTGGCTTTGGGCGAAGCCCCCCGCATTAAAAAAAAACTCAAACCAAAAGTTCAATTAGAAACGTAGGTTAGGTTAGGATAGAAAAAAAAAACTGCATCCCCCAGAAAAAATGGACTGCTACCAGAAAAATTGGTTAGGTACGAGCACTACCAATATGTTGTTATACCAAATGAACATATGAAATTATACCAAATGTTGTTATACCAAATGAACATCATACCATATGATGATTATAGGAAATAAGTGTTATACCAAATGATAAGTATACGAAATAAAAATAGATATTTTGAAATTATACCAAGCGTTTATTATATCAAATGAGTCATTATACCATATGAAATTATATCAAATGTTGTTATATCAAACATACTTATACCATTTATTTTTATATCGATCATTACACACCCCTCGTTTACAAATAGGTTTTTGCTTTGTATGATCATAACGCAGAGAATAATTAACACGTTCACGAACACTGGACCATTTTGAAAATTGCACCTATTGCCAATTCAGTTGCCATCCGTCCGGGTTTGTCCGGATTTGACCTAGTTTGGAGGGGTTTTCAAGAATGACCGGGAAAAACCCGGATACTTTTTTGTGAATAAATAAAAAACGATTCTTTAAATAATAATATTATATTCGGACACGTCCGGGGAAAAAAAATATTTACGTCAAATGTCGGGGTTCGGCGTTATTTGGTGTGATTGGTCCTCTTGTCCAGGTCAGGTAGAGATATACTACTTTTCGACCTTATTTCATGAGTATTAAAGCTGCAAAAGAGGTACTAGGTACATAATATTTATCACGTGATAGGCTAGGTACGTATTTTGGAGGACTATTGGCTTTGAAATAAATTATATACTTTCAGATTTTTAGACGAACACTATGCGTGTACAGTCGCCATCAGATATATCGCAGCATATAAGGCGTTCATAAATATATGAACATGTACTGTAACGCCCAGTCAATAAGAGTCGTGTTCACATATTTATGAACGCCTTATATGCTGCGATATATCTGATGGCGACTGTACAGTAAAACGACGCGTTCGGGCGTGGCCACATGTCCACGACACGGCGTCGTAAACGTAAAACGACACGGTGTCGCGTCGGAGCGCGACACATTATCCACCGTGCGAATATACGTCGCCGCGTCGTGAAAACACACGACACGGCGTCGTAAACGTAAAACGACACGGTGTCGCGTCGGAGCGCGACACATTATGCACCGTGCGAATATACGTTGCCGCGTCGTGAAAACACACGACAATCCCAACATCTCCAGAGGTCAAACTGGTTTCCTAAATACATTTTGCCTTTTTAAACGAGGCGATATTTTCCATAATAGTTCTTCAAAACTTGACACAGACATTCTAAAATAATCATAAAACTTGTGATCACTTATTTTTAAAGCCTCGTACTTCCTTTTGAAATGACTGCCATCATGGTTCATAATAGAAAGATATGGATTTATCCAACATTTTCGTTTCTTCTGCTTTTTCTTCATGCTTCTTCTTAAAAGCAACAAGAGCAGAATACGTGTGATAGGATCCATGTCGAATTGAAAACTGATCGCAAAATATTTTGAACATGTACGAGAAGCTGCGGCGTCATAATCGAACGTGGCACCGCACCGTGCATCTACTCAACACAGCAAAGTTAATCTGCCCGGCGCGCGGCGCGACCTGCGGTGCCCGGTCAGCATGTGTTTTCACGACGCGGCAACGTATATTCGCACGGTGGATAATGTGTCGCGCTCCGACGCGACACAGCGTCGTTTTACGTTTACGACGCCGTGTCGTGTGTTTTCACGACGCGGCAACGTATATTCGCACGGTGGATAATGTGTCGCGCTCCGACGCGACACCGTGTCGTTTTACGTTTACGACGCCGTGTCGTGGACATGTGGCCACGCCCTTCCGGGTGCTGTTGCGGCTGCCGAGGTACTGCAGTGCGTCGGGCATGTTCGCAGACGCGCATGTGGACGGTTTCCACGCGACGCTGCGCAAGCGCTGCGCCGCGACGCTCCGCAGATTGCGCGACAGCCGCCACAGTCTCCCGACTGTCGTGGCGGAGAGATTATGGGACAGTGCCCTAATCAGGCACTGGACCTCTCAACACACTAACATAGTTATTTAAGTTATTTTTGTAATACTAACAATATATGGATTAATTTGTCTGAAATAAATGCTTTTTTTTTGTTTTTTTTTTATTTTTTATTTTTTATAAGGATCTTGAAACTGCAATGTTCCTCGCCATTTTTATTGTGTGCACCCCGTGCTGTGGAAATTCAGAAATATCTCCTTCCTTTTTGCTTATTTTTCAAATTCGTTGCCAAAAAGCTTGACAGCATGACGTCCACCGTGACAAGGGCAGTCCAGAGAGATTCTTATCCTGGAAGCCAAGAATTAGCCAGTAGTTGGGAGCGGAACTCCTGGCCAATTTATTTGGCACGATTAAGTTGTACCTTTGTTTTGCACCGGCACCTAGCACAACTACGCGCGATTCTTTCTCACGCGAGAAATATTACCTCTCCTTCATTTAGCCGTACTGTGAAAGAGTGACAGGCAAGACTATTACGCCTATAACATAGTTGTGCTAGAAGGGCCGGTAGAATAGATCATGAAAGAATACAGCAGTTTGAGACAAAGTTACATTTTAGAAATGAATGACTCGCGGTGAAAAACCCACAATGAAAATGGATAGTTTGCAGTCCTAGAGGCACAGCTATTGCCAAGCCAAGCTTTTACGCAAGTCCGACCCCACATGGAGTAGGTACTGCAGTCACCTTTGGCCAGGAGCCCCGAATACCTGCTTGACCCTTTTGACGCGGTACAACTAACTTCACCATTTAATTTCACCATCCCCGTTTCACCATCGGACAACCACGCGAGGGGAGCGATTTCACTCTTATGTTGTCAGTTTACCACTCATTCGCACGAAGCACGAAGCGATCTGCTTCATCATTTCTAATGCGAACCGCTAAGGAAAGGAAATCGCTCCCATCGTGTGTATTTCCAAAAAAATATAATTTAGGTATCTTCTAGGTAAGAGTGAATAGGCTATTAGGTACTGAACCGGCGAGCTACATCCTCGACCCCGTAGTCACTTTTCCATCAGGTGATACTGAGGTCAATCACCGGTCAGTCTTTGAATAAAAATAAAAAAACATACTGTGTGAAAATCCTAAACTAACAGATGGAAAAGTGTACGAGTAACTGCTATCCATGATTTTTTTTAACGATTCTGTAGTCTTGTCTTTATACTGAAATCCTAATTATTATTATTATTACCGACTGGTTAGTAGGGCCCACTTCCGTAATACACAGTCTATCTTTAATCAAATCAATGTCACGTCATTCGTAGTTCTTTTATGTAATAATAATAATACGAGGGTTGTTTGATAAATACACGTTTTAAAAAGTTATTCTTGTTACTGGCTGAAATTATGTATACGAACTTTTTAGGCATCCTTTATGGACTAGAAAATTAAAAAAAAAAATAGAGCGTTCTTTTGTTTTTTTTCTTTTAACGGCTTTTTACGACGGAGTTCGCGTTGTTATTGCAATAATGGAGAAAGAGCAGTATCGTTCTGTAATTCGTTTTCTGTTTTTGGAAGGAAATTCTTGTGATGAAATAAAAGTACGCATACAAGCTGTTTACAATGATCATACTCCTTCTATGACAACCATTAGATATTGGATTGGTACAATGAATTTAAACGAGGCAGAACGTCCATCTTTGATGAAGATCGCCCAGGACGCCCTGTTGAGGTAACCACAGGTGATATGGTGAAAAAAATCGAGAATATTGTATTAAGCGATCGCCGAATAATACTTAGAGAAATTGTCGACATTGTAAATGTTTCGATTGAACGCGTGCAGCACATTTTAGAACACAAATTAGGCATGAAGAAGGTTTCGGCGAGGTGGGTGCCGCGTTTGCTCACCGAGGAACAAAAGCTCACCCGGAAGCAAATTTCAAGGCACTGTTTAGATAAGTACGAAAGTAGTCCGGGTGAGTTCCTTCGGCGTTTTGTGACTGTTGATGAAACGTGGATACACCACTATACCCCAGAAAGTAAAGAACAGTCTAAACAGTGGATTTTGCCAGGGGAATCAGCTCCAAAGAAGGCGAAGACCGTTCCATCGGCCGGAAAGGTCATGGCGACTGTTTTTTGGGACTCGCAGGGAATCATCCATACTGATTATTTACAAAAAGGAAGAACGATAACCAGGCAATATTACGCTAATTTATTGCAAGAATTTGATACCATTTCGAAAAAAAAGAGACCACATCTAAATAAGAAAAAAATTCTCTTTCATCATGATAATGCACCAGCTCACTCCTCAAGAATCGCAGCCTCCAAATTAAAGCAATTACATTATGAATTGCTGCCTCATCCGCCCTATTCCCCAGACCTGGCTCCCTGTGACTTCTTTCTATTCCCAAATTTAAAAAAATGGCTCGGTGGAAAGAAATTTTCGTCCAATGAAGAGGTCATTGCCGCCACGGAGGCCTATTTTCACGACTTTCCGAAATCTTATTTTTTAGACGGCTTATTAAAGCTAGAACACCGTTGGAACAAGTGTATAGAGTTGGAAGGTGACTATGTAGAAAAATAAATATACACGTATACAAACCTTTGTTGTTTTTTTCTAAACACGGGTATTTATCAAACAACCCTCGTAGTACGTAAATCTTAAACTAAATAACAACAAAATGACTAGGTATCTAGGTAAAAGCTAAAACTAAAAAAAACCGTAACTCTGAAATTATAAAACTATTTAAATGATGTGAACTAAGCACACCTCACAAACGATCTGAGGTACTTAAATTAATCTAGTAACTTAGTTTTTCCACAGTTTTTCACTTGAAGTGTCACTTTGACATAACTTGCTCTAAGTTTCGGGTCTTCCCCTAAATGTGCCAAACTTGTGAATTTTTAGATACCTACTACGGTCAACCGAAAGTTTGTTTCACCCGAAAACTGCCAAAAATATCAAAGATTCCGCGTAAGAAATATAGTATCATCCGTCACGATGCTCGCCAAAATAACCCACGATGTAATTTTACCTTTTCGATTCAGATTCGTGCTCGCGGCCGACCGGGCGGCTGTGTCCGCCATTTTGCAAACATTTAAAAATATACGCGTTTTGTTACTGCAATGTTGTTCCTAAATATAGTTTTGTGTTTGTGGATCATGATTTTATATTGGTAAGTAAGTATTTTTGCGTTGGATTTTTCAGTGATTCTTCGTAAGTTTATTGAACTTTGATATTCCATAACTGTTATAATTTTTTTAAGGGATTTTTTTGTGTATATACCACGTAGGACACTATGACAGTGCTTTGTCCACGAGGACAGAGCTTGCCGATCTAACTATAAATATTGTCACCGTGTGCAAAATGCACGTTCTGAGTTTGAGTACGATATTTAGTACCATTTGTACAATACAAGTTCAAAACAAAATGTTCTTTATATCAGCCTAAATGGAAATGCACAAGATAAGATAACAATCTAACACCATTCAGTCTAAAGGCAATGAATTAGTCGTCTTCTTTGTCTTTGGTAATAAAGTCCTTAATTTTTACTTTACTTATTTGAAATACTTTCTTGAATTGGTCTTGATTGTTTAAATAAAATAACAATTTGTAACTGTATTGGGGGGTATTTACCTACCTAACCATAGCATCATCTGTGAAGACTTGTATACACATTTTCACTTTTACATCATCAATATAGCTATTAAACAATGTAGTGTTAATTTACCCGGATTAAAAACAATTCGAAGCTTTGTTTTCTTTTTATAATCCATTTATTTTTAATTTAGTATTAGTAGTAGATTTAGTATTTATCAACTTTAATATTGTAAATATGTTTTTTTTGTTTATCTATAAATAAACTGTTATTCGAAGTATTTATTCCGAAATAAATACTTCGTTGATTATTATCGACTTGTAGGTACAGTCGAGTTCAATTACATCTACACACTTACGAGAACAAAAATATCTGAACACGACCCTATTGTCAGGAGCATAAAGTCGTGTTCAGATATTTTTGTTCTCGTAAGCGTGTAGATATAAATGAACTCGACTGTACATAAGCATGTTGCGTGAATAATAATCAAATTAATACATTATCTTCCGATGATATTATTAGCCAGACTGCTATAAAAGTCATAATAAAATAAAAATCGCGTCAAAATAAAACATTGTAGTGATTCTGGTGTATTAACCCAAGCCGAGAGACAAGCCACCTGTTGTGATGAAAATTGGCGAGGGACATAGCTTTAGAGTGTTTTTGTTTTGCTTGTATAATGCGAAACTCCTCTGATAGATAGGAACAGTTAGGTTTCATTAAATGATTAAATTTAAATTAAAAAAAAACTTGAAACAAGTTCCTGGGGGCCTACGGGCATCTGTCACTCACACTCGTATTTTGTCAAAACGTGATGGATGCTTTGTCACTTTTCCCGCGTGATAAAAGCAACCATCATACGGGACCTATGATTTGAATGAGTAACTTGCTTTGGGGGTTTATAAAATGTTGAATTTAATTATTTAATGAAAAGTTACTAACTAATCATAGGTCCCATGGTCATCATGAGATTCTCATTTAATGAGTGATACAAAAATGCTACTAACCCTGAACATAACTACAAATCGTCATGTAACTCGGAGAAAACAATTATTCAAATCGCTTTATAAATGACGGAGCTCTTAAGTAGCATACATAAAAAAATACAGCCCAATTGAGAACCTCCCCTTTTTTGAAGTCGATTAAAAAATCCAACCTGACTGTAAGACGCAGACCATAATTTAACCCTTTACTGCATACGAAGTCATGTCTGGCAGATAATAATTTCGACCTTATTATCACGAGTCAAAGTTCAAATAAAAATTAAAAGTATATGGGGCTGTGCGGGTTAATTTAAATAATTATTGTCCGTAATCAATTTTCGCAAGTCCTTGTTCACAATACCCTGTTATATGTGGGCGGACTGATTTTAAACTCGACCGAAGTGTTGCCCAATTTCAAATTATTCAAGCGATCTAAATGTCTCTAACCAGTTTTAATACTGTACCTACCTTTGCTATTGTCCAAAAATAAACAAATCACTTCAAACATCCCGAAATGATTAAGACGGGATCTATAATAAATCGTTTGATTTGAACGTTATGATTATACACTGTATCAAGTAACCTAGAATTAGGTATCAACGATACGAGGTGACTGAACCGTAAACAAGAAGGTCTTTGATTTATCCTAATTTATTAACTTTCCTAGGACGTTGTCCTAGAAGCAACCGAACATTTAAAACATCATATAAACATCACAAACATCAAAAACGTAATTAATGATGCGCGCGTTTTGGCAAAACACACGGCGATTTGTATCTATAGCGTCCCTTTGGTTCAAAAATAACCACCATTATTGCGTTTCGTTCGTTCACGATAGTTTCATATGTTTATGTTTGTGGGGAATTTGGTGAAAGACTTTAAAATTAAGGAATGCAATGTTTGCGAAACATTTTGGATGCGATAGCGTAGGTGCATGCAGATCACCGCGGAACCAGAAAAAATAGGATACTACTTCTAATCCTAAAGTTACTAAATTCGAAATATCTTTGAGTAATACAAAGTTGTGATGGAATAGAATAGAATACTCTTTATTGCACACTTCAACAAGAAAGAAATACAAATGAAATGAAATAATTTATTCAGTGAGTAGGCCACAAGGGCACTTTTACAAGTCAGATTGTGAATCTACCGGCATTTCCCAAGAGGAGACCGCTGTTGAGAAGAAAGCCGAAAGAAACTCAACAGTGAATTTTTTTTTTCGTAATTCGATAACACTTAGCATTATAATAGGTAAACAATAGGTGATCTTGTCGCTAAAGAGCGGTCTCTTCCGGACATCCCAGGAAACTGTTCGCTTATAAATTGGTCTTTTCATCCAGTCTAATAGTTCTTCTAATGCGTTTAGCATTAATTAATAGCGTTATCCGTATATTCTTCGACATGAATAAGAAGGAAGTAAACGAGGAGATGACCAGTGATAGGGAAGAACCGCTGGAGAAAGAAATAAAATATATAAATCCAAATAAATGGGATAAGGACAAGGGAATGATGATTCGTAAATTCTTCGATATGTGATCACTGTTTTGCGTTAAACCGACATTAAATACAAGGAAAACTTCGTTTAACATAATGTTGATTATACATAACGTTTTATTTACAATCCAGTTTATGTTTTCATCCGCAATAATGGCTTTTACGAGTTTTCCCCGAATCTGATTACGTATATACAAAAAGGACGGAAATGTCGTAATTTTAATAACCTTCTTGTCATCGCAAGTTTATATTTGTAGCCAACAACATCTCTTTACAATATAAATTACTACAACTCTACGTTTAATTTGAGTTGTCTTCCATACATTTTTAGTTAGCCTATATCAGTAAGTAGGTATCCTATTGTTGAACAAAGGTAATTGATTTCAACGATTCTTTGTATTTTTTCACCTCACTAGCTCGGAAAGCCCAGTTTGTTTGTTTGATATCTATTGAGAAAATTGCTTTTTATCCACATGTGGAGAAAGAGTTTTGACGTTTCAACGCAGCTAAAGTAAAATTTGACATGAGCTTATTTTCTGAAAAATCCCGTTTAAAATACCTACACGAAAGCTAATTAGACCTTAGTTTTAATAAATGGCAAATTGGTTGATTATTGCAGATATTTTTCAGAGAAGATATAGTACAAAACAAACCCTTATTCTTTTTTCCTCGCTGTAGTGAGGTGAAAAGTTTTGTGTTATACACGGGCGAAAGTTATTTTACGTCTCGTGTATTGAAACACTCGCTACGCTCAGGATTCTATTTTGAACCACTCGCTTCGCTCGTGGTCAATCATAGGATCCTTTCGCTAGCTCGTGTTTCAAATAAACACTCGCGGGTAAAATACAACTTTCCCCCCTTGTATAACAAATAACTATTTCTCCATAGTATACGTTTTATAGACATGTATAGTATTGTTTTTGAAAATAGGTATAAATATATGCACCTGTAAATTCGGAGACTCAATAAAAATTACAGATATCTCTTGGAAACCCAATTTATTGAATGGATGAATGATATATATGTGTTCACCAGAATCCCAGATGAATAATACCAGAATACATGGTACATAAGACTTTACAGTAATAACATGGTTCCTTTAGGCACGTGAACTTGATTTATTGTGTTACTTTACTGCTTGCGTATCTTACAATTAGTTTTATATTTAAGAAGCTACATGTGCCTGTTGCCATTTAGTTTAAATTTATTTCAACGATAAATTTAATAAAGGTGGTTCATTCCCTGGTTTCGGCACCATGTTAAGGAAACATCTGTATAATTATGTAGGTATTAAAATAATTAAATATATTGAGAGCACAACGTTGCTTGTAAAAAGAACAGTAGAACACATTTCTCATAGACAACTATATAAAAAAGTATTCATAATTATGTCGGTATGTTTCCGACGTTTGTTTTCATAATTCCCGCGTAGGTATAATTAGGTGTTTTAAGTCGAATCTGCGTAGGCGCGTCCCAATTGTTCCGGAATGCACAGATATTTTAGTGTTGCCACAATAAAAAAACCTGGAGCGTTTTGTTATCGCATATTAAACATTATACTCGTCGTAAAGGTATTTACTTTAGGATTTTTAATGTCCTGCAATCTGGTTTTGCTATAAATGCTAATAATAACGTAATGTTTATTTCTGTGTGTATTTTATTCTAATGATTCATCTCGACTCACCTGCCTCTTAGGTTAACTCAAAAACTCCTTGACCAATATTATAAGTTCAATTTTCATGGTGTCTCTTAATTACCTATTTCTGACGATTTGACTATAAGGCTGTCTGTCCGCATAAGCGGAGCGGAGGGGAGCTGTGTAAAATGGACCAATCACATTCCTCAGATTTAAATGCCCTTATTTTGGGCTTCACAAAGACGCAGCCTGATTGGTTAATTTTCTGCGCTCCACTTCAGCCTAATATCCTACACTCCGTGAGCTCTCAAATTGCAATTTGGGTTTGGGTGAAAACTGAGTAGTGAGAGTGAACGATACAGGTATAAAACTCAAATCACATTCTAACAGCTCACGCATTGTATAGCTCAATAGTGGGTTTTACAACCCACGCCACATTGCGGATTTTTAGTGGTACTAATTTATATCTAACTGGCAAATATGTTTGGTAACTGACGTCGAAAGTCAGTGAATGTCACGGATGTAAACAAAGAGGAAACGGGACTAAATATTCCGCAAATATCAAGTATTTTTTGTATAATAAAGCCAAAACCATCCACCGTGAAAACTATCAAGTGTTTTCAATAGGATTCAGTATTTATTTCGCAAGAAGAACGTAGGATTGAGCAGCATTCCGGTGAACAATATATTGTATTTGGATAAATCGTCACTGACGTTTAATAATGCAAATTATACATATAACGTATGCACATTATTGCCATATGAAAGCTGTTGGTAGTGCCACTATCCCTGGGCGGACCGAGACTTGATAGGCTATAAGTGCAAATATAGTTACATGCGAGGAAGGTCGCTAAGTAATTAATCATATATGTTTGACCAGTTTAGTTATTAAGACCAATTTCACAGCACATTAAATCATTGTTATTTATAGCGAAATTATCCTGAGCCAGCGTGTATTGCCAAAAGGCGCCAGCGAAGACAGACGGACGGCGGTCTATCAACGGAACTATTATTGCTGCTGGGTAGTGTTGAGTGATTGTCCTTACAATCTGATTGTTAATAACAGTACTGTGACTTCAAAGGTCCGTCCAAAGTCCCACCAACAATAGCAACTCTAGGGTTGCCATCTCTAAAACTGGGCTACCAGGACAAGAAACGTGAAAACCCTGGATTTTGGAACTCAGAACCCAAACGAGCGCCAACATTTTTTTGTACTGAGTACAATTAAAAATCAACCTTCATTAAAGGAATGAAAAGTCTTTCTTCATCTCAAATCTTGTTCGGCTGTAGACGGATTGGTTAATTTCATGTTAAAAGTCGCCGTCCACAAACGTGGTCCCGTGTCATGAGCGACCTAATTCACGGCTCTCGACGTACTGTGCGTGAGAATTGTTACACCCAGAAAAACCCCGCTCGAACGCCCCCTGGACGCCCTCTAAACTAGGACAAATCCGGGGAAACCCGGACGGATGGCAACCGTACGCCTAGCATAACTGCGACACGCGACTCTTTGTCGTACGACAAATACAATCTGTCACTTTCAATACCGTGCTAGCAAGGCAGGTGATACTAAGACGCGGCAAAGGTATGCTAGCCGCGCGTGTGCGGGCCTATGGTGGTTGTTTTTATCACGCGATAAATAAGTGACAAAAGCATCCGTCACGTTTTGTCAAAATGCGAGTGTGAGTGACAGATGCTTTGTCACTTATTTATCACGTGACACATAACCATCATGCCCCGAGGGCATCTAGTACAGACAGAATAGACTGGCGCAAAAGGATAAGGAGGGCCACAAAACGAAATGTTCCCACACGCCATTGCTTGGATGATAACGATTAATGGATTCAGTCGTTTATAGCGAATCAATATACTGGTCTTACGATTTTTATTATCATCACATTGGCAGTATGATAGCTGTGCCTTCCTGAAGTGTTTTCATAATCGTATATATGCCACGAATTCAACGATGTTGCATTCACAGTTGAAAATACGGATGATGGTATGCGGTCATGTCAGCTTCTTGACATATTTTTGCCATCACGTTGAGTCGAGGTGAAGGTTCGTTTTCGACTTTATGTGATGGTGATAAGATTCAAAAGTGACGAATTTCATTCCGCGACTGTACATTGTTGATGCTGTTAGCCACACAGGGTGATTTTCATCCCACGCAATATTGCGGATTTTTGGTGGCACTCATTTATTTTACTGGCAACGACAAATTATTGGTTTGATGTTGAAAGTCTGTGAATGTCACTGATGTAAACAAAGAGGAAACAAGACTAAATATTTAGCAAATTCGGCAAAAGAAAAGCTTATAACAAGACGCAGCTTTCACCAAAGAATGTCCACACTTTAAATCATGTGATTCAAACCCGTAGATATTACATCAAATAATAAATCAAAGAAAGCTTGGCAATCGCTAATATTGCATGACGTCATCGAAACGGTAGACATAGAAACAAAATTTAATTATGAGACGAAACTGGTTGACTTGACACTGTCGTGCTCTTTCACACGATCGTTTCAGATGAACGGATGAAAGAGATGGAACGAGATGATGACCTCTAAAGTCGGCGCAGGTCATAAAGGTGACTGATCGACGGCCTTGAACCCTTGAATTCGTGGACGGGGTTATTTACGAGCTAGCCACCCTGTCACTTTACTTTGTTAGTTGTAAAATAACTTAACAAAAAACTACCTCAACTTTGTTAAATAGAGCAAATAGATAACTTTTTTATTTATCTATAATATACCCCCAAATATTGGGGAGTTACGTCGATTCGTGTAAAAAACTGAAATGACTGTGCTATAATAATATACCACATACGGTATCCTATTTCAACTCTGAAACATAGTTTCCCATCTGTAACGTTTCGCCTTCACTTGTCCGAAAGTATTCTTTCCAACCCATAATATTTTTAGGGTATTTACAAGCTTTTATTTAACTTGCATTGTATGTATGTACCTACTAAGTATGCAAAATTTCAGCTCAATCGGTTGACGATATCTGCTTCAAAATTGAGTTGCTAGACTCCTCCCGAACAAACATACTTACTTACATACATAGGTACATACTTACAATGCAAGTTAAATAAAAGCTTGTAAATACCCTGAAAATATTATGGGTTGGAAAGAATACTTTCGGACAAGTGAAAATTTGGCGAAACGTTACAGATGGGAAACTATGTTTCAGAGTTGAAATAGGATACCGTATGTGGTATATACTTACCTACTTAACTTTCATGACAATTAATACAATAATATGGTACCATGGGGCTGATCTGATGATGGAACCGGAAGATAGCCAGAGGAACTCTGTAATAGAAAAAAGCAATCCTACCGAGTTTCGGCTCTTTAGAATCGTCTTAGTGAGCATTTAATGGATATGCAAAGGAAAGTACAGTCGGATAAAAGCTTGTCACTAAAATGAAATTTTTGACAGAAACTTATTTAAATATCGTTTTAAAGAACCCATTAGGTTAGGTTTGTTTTATAATTCTGAAACATGAACTGCTTTAAAAAAAAATGGCTTTCGTGCAAATGAAAATTTAGCAAAATGTTACAGATGGGAAACAAAAAATCGGAGTTACGATAGCTAACCGCTATACACTAGCAAACCAAGATTTCCTTTCTTTCCTAGAGGACCCTTCCTTCAGATATTCACACAGTTTAAATCCCATCAATTATAGGTCGGAATAGTGGCGTTATTAATAGTAGTAGCTGGCCTACATTTAAACGATCTAAATATAAACGGCCGTCGACCCATCGACGACTTGTCAATTGGCCAGGAAGGTCCGCCGTAGGTCAAATACTGATTGATTATTAATATACTTTTCATCACACTTGCCCGTAAACAAGGGTTTACACACTAGAAAACCGGGCGGTAAGTCCTTTATTTTACGCCCTAGGGCGGTAAGTAATTTTGGTATTGACTGCTATATTTATTACTTTTGTTTCATTTCCTCCAAAGTGTGATGAAAAATGTCGTAGGTACATAACTCTGGTGGTAAATTAATTCCAAACTCGTGTCATTAAAGCCCTCGCTTCGGGCTTCCAATAGGCACTCGTTTGTAATTCCTCGTTTACCACCCTTGTAACGTTCTATTTCTCAAACGTGCAATGAAATATCGTCATAACGCGCCTTAAGTATTAACAGGCTTCGAAGTAACGTTTCGGGCGGAACAACTCGAGAAAACTGTAAAGGGATTTCATACAAAATTTAAGGCCTAGGCCGGGAAGTGAGTTTTTTTTAAACTGTCTTTTTGAACAGGCTAAACAGCTGAATATTTTTGAGTGGTGCATTTTTTTATTTCATTGCATATGTTTGAGAACGCACTATACATGCCTTAGCCGTGAAAAGGGCTTGCCGGCTTCGTATCACTATCCGACCTATACGTACTTACCCGGCAAGCTCTTCTTTCCCGGCGTATGTAGTAATTTACTATCGTTGTAACGCAAGATCTGTTTCTTTTTGCCGTGTAAGTACGAGTTGAGTCATACCCCGGCCTGGGATTTTCGATGCGCAAATGATTTGACACCCATCTAAATCTAAATCTATGCTTGAGATACAAAGATCAGGGCTCTAATATATAACTCTGTCCCATCAGATATAAAATCAACTGAAAATGAAAATCTATTTATAAAAAAATTAAAGACGCTTCTAATTGACCTGGCGTGTTATAACATTAACGAATTTCTTGAAAGGAATCGTTAACCTGCTATTTTTCAATATTTATATAAATAAATATTGAAAAATTGGTACTTACCTACTTTAAATGATAACATGTTTTGTTTTCATTAAAATGTTAATGTAATTAATAACAACCGAAAATTTTATAGACTAATTAATTTTATTTAAGACAATGACATGTAAAATATTGAATTTTATAAATAAATATCTGTATCTGTATCTGCTTGATAAAAAGATATTTTCATTCTTTCACTTGGTTTTTTTATAATTCTCTGCGAGGAACGTAGCAACAGGATGTCGCTGTCAACGTAGGTGGACATTATTTAACACAGTATAAACATCGGAAAAGTGTTTTTTCTTCGCTAAACGGGTTTCTTGACCGTGACTGGTCCATGACATGACGTGACCTCAACAACAGTGGCTAAACGGGAGCTGTCTGGCCTATGATGGTTCGATGGTCACCTAAGGCCGCATGTCAAATTACCCAACAGGGTGCTTCTCAGTCCACGCCATTTACGGATTTTGCATCATCCTCATCATCATTTCAGCCATAGGACGTCCTCTGCTGGACACAGGCCTCCTCATAGACCTCCTCCTGCCTCCTGAATAGACATGGGCCGGATGGCAGCTACTCGCATCCAGCGAGTCCCCGCAACTCTAACTAGGCCGTCCGACCACCTTGCGGGTGGCCGTCCTACACTGCGCTTGCCAGTACGTGGTCTCCACCCGAGAACCCAACGGCCATCGGTGCTTCGAGCGACGTGCCCCGCCCATTGCCACTTCAGCTTGCTCCCGGTTTGCTATGTCGACCTTGGTTCGTCTACGAATCTCGTAACGGCGAATTTTACATTATGTGGCCCAGGGGAAAAAGTGATTGACAATGGTATTGTCTTACACTAGGTCGGATCTTAGGGCGCAGTAATATCTACAATCCTATTCTTCGTTTTATTCTTTTTACAAAACCGCTCTCTAAAAATAAACCTATCATTAACCAAAACAAGGAAGGCTAGCGTGATGGCGTCCTTGTCTGCGAACAAACATTGAAGTCGTTCCAACAACCAGCGAAATTATAAAACAGATTGTAAATGGAGAGTGGCGCGAAAAACATGTTCCGCGTGTTTCGGGGGGAATTTGGTGAATTAAGTACCGTATCTATTGATAAACTGACACGTGGAGGCGAAGAGGGTTCCCTGTCATAATTCCGAATTTTGATTCATATTTGTAACGTTTTGGTTTTGACCACGTTTTGTCAAACTTTCGTTTGACAGAAAGCCATTTGTTTCCAAAACTGTTCATATTTTAGAATCATCAGATGATTTTATGCAGCGGTTTTGTGGCAGTGTTTGAATATATATATTTATTACAATGGAAAATAAATTAAAAATATACATACTAAAACTTAAAATTAAAAAGAATCCCCCAGTACTGAAGCCGTCTGAGGCATCGTCCCCAGCACGCTCGCCGCGTTTCCCCTTTGAATGGCGAGGCTCAGTCTTTGAGCGAAAAAGGAGCCCGCTCTGATATTACCCGTTTGAATTGACTATATACACATACAGTCCGACGCGGGAGCGACAGTGACGTCCGCAAGATTGACATCTCATTAGGGGGTGTTTTGATGATTGGGTTGGTGAATCGACCCTCCTCTCATTTTGTTGTCTCCTCTCGCGTTTCGCGGCTGGAGCCTGAAGCCATCTTCCGTCGTGAGCCTGAAATTAGTTATTTTTTGCATTTTCAACCACTTTATCTCTGCCATTTTGAAAATTTCTAAGAACTAGATCCGTAAAAAAATCGAACCTACTCACAAATTTTCATGAGAATCGGTTTTCATGAGTCGGAAAATTTCCCGAAAAATGCGACCTCTAGACGAGAACAGCCGGAAAGCATCTGGACATCAGAACATACAGAAGGATTGTTGGAAAATCTGATACAGACGCTTCGCTTTGGTCAAAAAATACAATCAAATTTGACCACCCGGTCATTGCACTAGTCCGGCTAATTAATTCGCCCCACCACGTGTTAACGAGAAACAGTTTCGTCAAATTGAATTCAAAACAAATTTATACCCGAGATATCTCACGCTTCCTCAAAGTTGCTTCATCTCGTAAAGTTTTCAGAAAACAAAACGCATGCCAAGTATGTCGACACTCCGATAAAACTTGCTAAGATATCTTTGTCTGAAATTCGGACAGGTGTTTTAAAAAAACATTTGTCTTCGAACGTACATAAATTGTGATAAACCGGCATACTTTCTTGTACTTTCTATATTTTATTCTTACACTATTCCTCATTTATATCTTAGAATACACTTTTAATATGTTTTCTTCGATAACTACGCATAGTTAAGTTCATATTACTGTAATAGTTAAGTACTTATCCTTTATGAAAAAATGACTGACTGTTGAGTTTTTTTCGGCGTTTCTTCTCAACAGTAGTCTCCTCTTGTGAAATGCCGGTAGACTCAGACATGTAAAAGTGCCCTTGTGGCCTACTTGCAGAATAAAGTTCATTATTTCATTAACAGATTCGACACCAGTTCTTTGTGTGATCCTGAGGCCCTAGTGAAAAGAGGTACGCTAAATGAATACTTGGAAGATAAATTGTAAACACTCATTAAGTCCTCCTCTCCTTAACCCTTAATTTGACAAAAAAAAGGAAGGTCGCTAGTTCAAGCCTCGTTAAGGTTGAATAGAACAAACTATTCTCGTTCGAAAAAAAATAGAAAAAGATGGTCAAAGAGTGTGTTCACCCTGGCGAACATTGTCAAATTAAGGGTTCATTGCAGTGCCCAACAGAGTTCACATTAACCTGTAGCTTTAAGTTAACATCTGCACCTACTTCAGTGATATTGTAATAAACAATTGAGGATTCAGGTATACGTTGAATTTAACCTAGGAGCAAAGGATCTTAAGTCTCACAATAGAGTTATGACCTTTTGTTTTGAGACCAAATGAATGCAAGAATCCCTCCTCCTTAACTCATTCAGTCCACTCATTCAGTGGGCCGCTTATCCTTCCACGCTTGTCATCACAACGACGTAAGCCACCAGGCCCTTGCCAGAGTAAATGTGCCAGCTGTACTAGAACCACCTGGCCTCGCACGTGATGATGGCAAGAGACCCGACGGAATGACCCTCATTCCATGGCAAATGGGACGGCCTTTCATCTTGGACGCTACCTAGACACCCTGGCTCCGTCCCATTTGAGCAGTAGGTACGTCGCTGAGTGGGGCAGCGGTTTGCGCTGAGGCGGCAAAGCGCCGCGAATATGTAGATTCGCATTCGCAGTGGAGACACTCGGACCGTGGAGTCCAGACACCCACAGACTGTACAGCCAATTAAAAAAAACCGGCCAAGTGCGAGTCGGACTCGCGCACCGAGGGTTCCGTACAAACACTTTCCATCCCTAAGTGGTTAAGTTAAGTTTGCACCTGGTATGTATAGCGCCCCATATAAATTAGGTGCAAAGTTAGGTATTAAAAAATTTTTTTATGGTTTTCGTAATTATTCCTTTATCTATGCTATAAGACGTTGCTTCGTACCAAATTTCAAGATTCTGAGTTCACGGGAAGCACCCTGTAGGTTTTGATTCCCTTGCAAGTGTCGAAAATTTGCGGCATAAACGGCTGTATCTTTTGATTGCGTTGGCTTAGAAGTTTGATTTTTTCACAGCTTCAAGGGACAGTAGACCTGAGTAATTGAAATAAATTTCAGCTTCATACCTCCACGCGTTCCTGAGAAAAAGGGTCTTGACAGACGGACGGACGGACGGACAGACGGACAACAAAGTGATCCTATAAGGGTTCCGTTTTTCCTTTTGAGGTACGGAACCCTAAAAAAAACTGTCGGAATGTTTTCGGACCACAGAGCCGGCTCATTCCTCGGCCAAAGGATTAGCTTAGCTAATTCAGCGGGGGAATGTAGCCGGCATCATGGTCCCCTGCCGCAGGGCCGTGATCTTGGGGACATCGAATTTAGTCAAATACTCTTAGTTATTTAAAAGAGGTTAAGTTGGTTATTATTATTTTTACTTGTTTTTCATTTCATTCAGTTATAGGTTTAATGCACAAACTTACATTGTACATAGATATGGTCTGTGAATTTAAAAAAAATTGCATTTAAAGCAAGGGAGACAATTTTATAGTGACTGCAGGAATGTACCCGATTTACATCATCAATTCTCAATACTGCCAACTTTTTCCTGGATATTTTATATACATCCTCACAGTATTTCCTGCCACATTAATTCGGAACCAAAATCTAGCGCAGAAGGTGTAAAAGAGTCATCATCCGGAACATTTGAGTTCGTTATGACAAATTTAGGTCTTAAACAGGCCGACGTCCTAAGTTCCGTTGACCTTTCAGCCCACCTACACAGAGCATTAAGGTGCGACCACACCGCTGCCCTAAAAACGGTGACGGTGCGTTAAGCTCGGGTTTCCTAGGGTAGCGGTGCCGTCACACGGCCGTCTCCAAACTTCGTACTTAGACTTGCTTCGTACTAGTACGAAGTATTCCGAACTCTCCCGAATATCTCAGAAACTTCATTCACTATTATGGTGTAACTCTTAACCGTCAATTTCGGTCTTCTGGCAATTTATCTCTTTCCATCCCAAATCACCGAACTAGTTTTATGTCTAAATCCTTTACCGTCCAAGTGTCCCGCCTTTGGAACCGCCTTCCCCTCAAAATCAAGCAAGTCCCGAACAAGTTTGCTTTCAAAAAAGCTTTATGTGATCTATTTGTTGGCAGAAATGTGCACTCATAGCTTATCTGATTACTTTGTTCATCTGTATTTATTATTTATATAAGGATATATTTTTATATATCCTATAGAAATGTGTATTTATCTAAGTATATATCTTTTGAAATTGTTTTAAGTTAATTGCACCGCCCACAATTTATCTGCTTAGCCCAATGGTTGACTGGTAGAGAATGCCCTATGGTATGAAGTCCACCGTTTGTTCGATAAGTTCTTTCTTTTGTGCAATAAAGATTAAATAAATAAATGAATAAGTATGGAGACAGCCGCTACATGACGGCACCGCTATCCTAGGAAACTTTGAGGTTTAACGCAGTGACGTGTAGCATCTATAGCGTCTACCGCAAGACACACCTCTCAAAATACGCTGATGCACGTCAAATGTATGAAAAAGACGTGACGCGACGCGAACGTTACGCGTCTATTGTTTTTCATACATTCGATTTGTTTACGGTGCGTCACCGTTCTTTGAGCAGCTGTCTGCCGTGCTAAGCTAAAAGGCGATCTATTTGTATGGATTTCCGTAGCAAATGGTCGCCTTTTACCTTAACACGGCAGCTGTGTGGTGAAAATGGTGCGGATACGACAAGTCGCGTAACCGCACCGTCAGCGTTTCATGAGCGGCAGTGTGGTCGCACCTTTAACGTTAAAGTATTATCTTCTTTAACACCATTTTCTTCGGGAATAATTCAGGAAATGGGAATTAGAGCGAGTCATCTTACGAAACTCTTTGTTAGATTTTGGCAAAGATCTTACGAACGGCCTGGTTTTGGTTCTAGGTAATACAGTCATTTGCGAAGTGAGTCTCTCTTTGTTAATGACGTTGGACCTGTTTAGATAATTACTTTTGTTTTTATGAAAATATAGAGTTGATTTTTTTTTACGCCACGTTACTGACGGCCTGTTGTTTACCTCTATTGAATGTTACATGTAATTTGAATTTGTTTGTATTTTGAGGTGTGCAATAATATTCTAATCTATTCTACTGGTTGGGATCTGGGTATCAAACCCGCGACCTCTACTTATCCGGAGTAGTGCTCTGACACTTGAGCTACAGCTACGTTACGCACATCACGTGAAAGCATTACATTCCGAGAAAAGCGCACTCTGTTCATTTTGCTTTTTAAATACACCTTATTTGCGGGAATTTTCCGTTTTGTCCGCCTGGGGCTGAGTTAGTTCTTGACAATACCATTTTTAACAAAAAATACCTTTGAAGGGGAGATTTTCGAGATAGGGGAGGGGGCTTCAAATGCTACGTCCCTATGGGCCCAGCCCACACCAACGGAGCCAGCTTTCTTGGAGCTTATCTGTGATGTCGGCGATACCAAGGCTTCCGCGCACGTACTCGTCGATTTTGTCGAGCCTGGTCACTCCGCACACCCACCACTCCTTTATCTCAGCTATCAACCAAAAATAAGGATCTAAATATAAGTAGCAAACTGTGTTTACACGAACTGTCACGCCTGGTCGCCAATTTTGTGATTTGTCTGTTGTGACGGAGCCAGACTGTCTACAGTTTTGACAGACTAGTAAATGTGTGTAATGTATCGCTTTTATAACCGTTGTTTGTTATCCTGGTTGATTCAGCTATAAACAAACCTTAAAGTAAAGAACATACTCCCACCTGAAAAGCCGCACTGAAAAGCACTTGTGACTCCTCTCTAGTGTTGCAGGTGTCTATGGGCGACGGTAATCGCTTTCCATCAGGCGATCCGTTTGCTCCTCGTCGAGTCGAATAAGACAAGTGCGCGTAGGACGAGAATCTTCATACAACAGATTTGCGAAAGATGAAGCCGTTTTTAGTCTTATGTGTGCGTGTCTATGAACCAATCATACAGACGTTTTGCTTGTGACATTGACGTTGTGACAGAGACGCATACCGATGAAACTTAGCCCGCGGCTAACCAAAACTGGCCTCACTTTCAAGCGCTAACTATGTTTGTAGGCGTATTTATTTTAAAGATCTAAGTTAATTCGTACTGGCTTATCACATAACCACAAACAAATATATATGTGTACCAACTCGATAATATGTGTCTGCATTTATACACTTTACACCTAGCCATGTATCGCAAATGTTATCTAATTTCCCAGAAAACTTAAAAATAGCGGGAACATTAAAATCTGTAAAGGTTACGAAGCGATCAAACGTAAGCAATAACGAAACGCATTCCCGCCAATTCGCGAATAAAAATGGCCGCCACAGACCAAGGTCAATGTCGAGCCGGAGCGTTGAAATATTACGAGAATTAACTCTTTTGATTTACGCGGATTTCGTGCAATGTAAAAATAAAGATTGTTTATTTTCACTGAAGGATAGAATAGTACTTCTTTGATACAAAAATAATCGGTACTGGTGTTCTTTTATTGATTTCGGGTCTTGCGGTCTGTTTAAAGTGTGATAAAATTTATTGGTTGGAAATATCTTCTTAGTTTGTATTTGCTATAACTACCTACACTTGTTATGGTAAAACTATTATTAGCAAGATAAAGATTGAAACTAGTAAACTCCCATCAACGTTGCTGTTGCTGAGAATCCTGTGCACAATTTATGGAAATAAAAATAAACAAAATCTTTCCCACATGCAATGCAATGCAACTAACATGCATGGCTAATCGATAGATAGTAATTTTCTGATGATTCACAACAATGTAACTAATTATTTTTATCAATAAGCGAAAACTTGTATGTAGACTGCACCCGTGCGAAGCGGGGGCGGGTCGCTAGTACCTGTTAAAATACATAAACGGGCTTTTTCACGTCGTAGAAGTCGAATACAATAGCTTTCGCAGAACTCGAAACGACACCCGTTTATGTACTTTAATATGTGTAAGACTCACGGTAGTAGTCTATGTAAAATACCAAATACCTGTCGGTTACATTGCTATAGAAGTAAAACTGCTAGTGGATGAAAACCCTACGTTTCCTCTGGAACGCCAGAAATATTCACGCTGACGTGCGCTCTGTGCTATTCTTGTCTGACAAACAAAGGGGACTTCCCACCAATGTGAAGATTTTGTTCATTAGTTTCTACTTTCTTTAAGTCTTCTCTTTTCTTGGATAGAAAGGATGCCGAGCTTTTAGCTTTTGCGGAGAGTTTAAAAAATAAGGAGAGAAAATGCTACTAAACCTGAGCATAACTACAAAGTTTGGAAATCTTAGCTTCAATATTGGCTGATAAAAACTGGTCAAGTGCGAGTCGGACTCGCGCACCGAGGGTTCCGTACAAACACTTTCCATCCTTAAGTCGTTAAGTTAAGTTTGCACCTGGAATGTATAGCGCTCCATACAAATGAGGTGCAAAGTTAACGCAACCAACCCGTTTGTTGTATGGGAGCCCCCCTTAAATATATATTTTATTTTATTTTTAGTATTTGTTATTGTTATAGCGGCAATAGAAATACATCATCTGTGAAAATTTCAACTGTCTAGCTATCACCGTTCTTGAGATACAGCCTGGTGACAGACGGACGGACGGACGGACAGCGAAGTCTCAGTAATAGGGTCCCGTTTTTACCCTTTGGGTACGGAACCCTAAAAAAGGAGAGAAAATGCTACTAAACCTGAACATAACTACAAAGTTTGGAAATCTAAGCTTCAATATTGACTGATCTTGTTCCAGTTAAAGCTGAATATCTTGGAAACTACTGGTTCTATTTCCACCAAACATAGCTAAGAACCATCTCAACGGACAAGACTTTCTATTTAAAAAAAAACCAGTCAAGTTTGTCCATCCGTTTGGGAGCAACGATGTCACAGACAGACGCACAGTTACATTAAAATTATAACACCCCTTTTTTTCATCGGGAGCTTAAAAGATTATCTTAACGATAAGTTCTTCAGACTAAGTTTTTTTTATAACGGCACAACGTAGTGGCTCTACTTCGTCTGCTGGAAAGCAAAAAGGCGAGTCCAAGTCGCAATGGCTACTGACAAAGAGTCCATATCTTAATAGTTCGGCAGATGAAGGAATTGCCAAACTTCTTGGTACGTGTAGAAAACTTCTTGGTGTAAGTACACCCGAATCAAGTAAAATTATGGCCCTATTAGTTGCGAAGAGATGTGATTTATTGATACACGTTGCGGAAGACGAACAGCGTCCATTACGAGAAATAATATTAGTTTTAGTAATTGATAACGTAGTGGTACTACGCACGCGGAGTACTTGCCAACCGTCGACATGATGACGTCGGTTATCACGTAAATATCTAGTAAATAAGTGGCGTGTCACTGAAGACACTAATTCTGTAGCCTAAGTGTCGATCCGGCCCAGGGATAGTGGCGCTACAAACAGCTTTCATATGGCAATAATGTGCACACGTCATATATTTACGATAGCGATTTCTCAAGGATTTGTTATTAAACAAATTCAAAACATTGTTTACCGGAATGCTGCTCAATCCTTTTTTCTTCTTGCGAAATAAATACTGAATCGTAATGCAAAAAACTAGACTTTCATCACGGTGGATAGTTTTGCCTTTATAATGCAAAAAATACTCGGAATATTTAGTCCTGTTTCCTCTTTGTTTACATGCACACACGAGATCGGGAATCGAACCCGGGAATCAGATTACCGGTTCAGCGCATTAACCTTTTCACGACCCTAACGCCCAGATAACTATTCGAACTATTTTTCCTTATGCTTTGTGTGTCGATCTTTGCATTGTCTCCTTCCACCAGGCACCAGGTTACACATTTCAATTTTTCATCGAGCTTTGATTTTTGTATCAATTGGTTTTTAAAATAAACTTTATTAATAATTAGCAACAGATGAGGGTTTAGTTAGTTAATAAAGTTATTATTTCATTATTATTTATTAAGTTTCAGTTAGGGGTTTATTGTATTTTAGGACCATGGGAATCATGCGCAAAGGGCGTTCTCAACAAAAGTCTAATACTGCCTTCAACTTATGATTATGAGCCGACAGCGCTTATATGTTTGAACCGCAAAAAAATTACACATACTTACAAGTTGAGATAAAACACCCAAAAATACCTGCGAAAACGTAAATTTTGCCTAATTATTCAGTTAATTCCCACTTTAATTGAATACAGGTGTCTCGAACGATGCAATGTTAACCGGGCACCTCGGCGAGTGCCTGGTAACGGCGGCCATCTTGGAATAGCGCCAAGCCACTGCGTTCGAGTATGCATTTGTTGGGAACGCCAAGTCCTTGTAGAACTGGAAAAGGCTATGGTATAAGAAAATAAGGTATAGCTCTTTGGCTAGTAAGCCTTTCTACTTCACTGATTACGATTAGTTGCCGCTTTATGGTAACAAAATAATTAAGTATAAGGAAAATAAAAAAACCGGTCAAGTTCGAGTCGGACTCGCGCACCGAGGGTTCCGTACAACACTCCATCCTTAAGTTAAGTTTGCACCTGGTATGTATAGCGCCCCATACAAATGAGGTGCAAAGTTACCGCAACCAATCCCGTTTGTTGTATGGGAGCCCCCCTTAAATATTTATTTCATTTTATTTTTAGTATTTGTTATTATAGTGGCAATAGAAATACAATATCTGTGTAAATTTCAACTGTCTAGCTATCACCGTTCTTGAGATACAGCCTGGTGACAGAAGGACGGACGGACAGCGAAGTCTCATTAATAGGGTCCCGTTTTTACCCTTTTGGTACGGAACCCTAAAAATTTTAGCCGCCAGTCTTACATGAAAAAATATTATGCATTTATGCATTACAGTTCTTTAACAAAATTTTATATTGTCGTAATAGTTGATTTAAAACACTCACGATTTTATGAGATTATAGCTCTATAAGTAGAGCTGTGTACGCTTTTACGCAGCATGTGTGCTACGTGGGAAATTATCACGCACCTCCACCATATTAATAACATTGGACCTGACAGTGACAGAATCTTAATTTAAACTAAAATCAGCTTATTATAGCTATATAAGTAGGGTTGTATACGCTCTCTTATGCAGCATATGTCCTTCGTGGGGAATTATCGCGCACCTCCACCATATTATAACATGTGACCTGATAATGACAGAATCTTAATTTAAACCAAAATCCTAAATACTTTTTTATAACCGGTGTATAGTACAGAGACTAAAAAAGATATTCCGATCTATGACGTTACCATGGCTACCGCCTTTAAATTCTAATACATTTCAACTCAAAATCGTACATCACGTTATCACGATTTCTTAGAACCTTAAATTTGGTACGGTAAGGCAAAGCATGAAGTTATATAATAGATATACGAATGTCATTTTCGGTTATCTTCAAAAATAATAAAACTCAGACATATTTTTCGGAATCGCAGCTTGGCCCGGTTTCTACCGAAACTATTTTGGAGAAATGCTATTCATATCCAGCTGTACTACTCAATAATCAATCCACAACTCTAACCACTAGTAAATAAAGCTTTATAACATTCAATAATAAATAAGGAGCTGTCAAAATCATTTTCGTAAGTGCCCGCTTCGGTAGTTGTTACGTCCAAATGGACATTTAGATATCGTAATGTGTTTGGTACCTTGTTCGATTATGATTTGTTCTATTATCTGTGGTATAAATTACAATTTATTTCCGGGTGCTTCTATTATGTTACAATGTTTGGTTAGGTTAAAGGTTACAAAATTAGTGTATTAGGGTTGACGAAACGTCGAGGTAATTACATAAATAAACACTTTTTGAACGCTATAAGTAATATCTGAAATTGAGAAACGAAAAAAAAAAGATATTCTTTAGCCCAACAGGGTGTATTACAGCCCACACCATATTCCGGATTTTAGTGGTACTAATGATATTAATATATTTTTCTCAAACATGCAATGAAATATCGTCGTAACGTGCGTTAGAACAGGCTTCGAAGTGTCAAATTTCGGGCGGAACAATTCGAGAGAACTGTAAAGGAATTTCATACAAAATTGAAGGCCTAAGCCGGGAAGTAATTTGTTTTTAATTTTAATGTAAACATGGCGTCTGTGTGTATGAACAGCTGATTTTTTTTTCTAGTAGCTACATTCAGCCATCGGACCAACAATATCCGTGTTAATGCCTAGTACACACGAACTGAAAATACCGTCTATACGTAAGTCACCATAGACCATAGACAATATTAAAAATCCTCTGCCTTTATTTTACTTATTATAGAAACTAAGATTCTTATTATCAGGTTGTGTATAATGGCCCTAATATTCGCACACTACACACGTGGACTTATTAAAGAAAAAAAACCGGCCAAGTGCGAGTCGGACTCGCGCACCGAGGGTTCCGTACAAACACTTTCCATCCCTAAGTGGTTAAGTTAAGTTTGCACCTGGTATGTATAGCGCCCCATATAAATTAGGTGCAAAGTTAGGTATTAAAAAATTTTTTTATGGTTTTCGTAATTATTCCTTTATCTATGCTATAAGACGTTGCTTCGTACCAAATTTCAAGATTCTGAGTTCACGGGAAGCACCCTGTAGGTTTTGATTCCCTTGCAAGTGTCGAAAATTTGCAAATTAGGTGCAAAGTTAGGTATTAAAAAAAAATTTATGGTTTTCGTAATTATTCCTTTATCTATGCTATAAGACGTTGCTTCGTACCAAATTTCAAGATTCTGAGTTCACGGGAAGCACCCTGTAGGTTTTGATTCCCTTGCAAGTGTCGAAAATTTGCGGCATAAACGGCTGTATCTTTTGATTGCGTTGGCTTAGAAGTTTGATTTTTTCACAGCTTCAAGGGACAGTAGACCTGAGTAATTGATATAAATTTCAGCTTCATACGTCCACGCGTTCCTGAGAAAAAGGGTCTTGACAGACGGACGGACAGACGGACAACAAAGTGATCCTATAAGGGTTCCGTTTTTTCCTTTTGAGGTACGGAACCCTAAAAATAGAGGGATTGGAGGGAAAAATAAAAATACTTTTTTTAAACATGGCGTCTGTGTTCATGAACTGGCTGAACAGCTGAATTATGTTTTTTTGAGTGGTGTATTTTTTTATTTCATTGCATATGTTTGAGAAAAGCACTATACATGCCTTAGCCGTGAAAAGGGCTTGCCGGCTTCGTATCACTAGACGCTACTCAGCCGGCAAGCCCTTATTTCCCGGCGTCTGCAGTAATGTACTATTACTGGCAACGACACATTTTTGGTAACTGACGTGGAAAGTCACTGGAATGTCACTGAAATGTCACTGATGTAAACAAAGAGGAAACATTACTAAACATTCCGCTAATTTCAAGTATTTTTTGCATAATAAAGCCAAAACTAACTACAGTGATGAACGTAGTTATTTTCAATAGGATTTAGTATTTATTTCGCAAGAAGAACAAAGGATTGAGCGGCATTCCGGCATAGTTTTGAATTCGGTTAGTGGCAAATCCTTGACAAATCGCTACTGACGTTTAATAATGCAAAATATATAACGTACGCATATTATTGCCATATGAAAGCTGTTTGTAGCGCCACTATCCCTGGGGCGGACCGAGACTTGATATGCTATCAGTTTATCAGTTTATACGAAACAATTCGGTCTCTGCATGGCCGGACTTCGATCGGTGAGACAGTGGAACGGAGATGTGTATAATACAAAACAACACGACTACTGATATTATCCGAGTTGAATACTTTGTTTTTCTAAATTCGTTAGCGACATTTATACACTTTCCTGTTGTTTTTGTGATAAAAATAGCGCTGGGAGTCGACGCGGCGTCTAGTATTGTAATGAAAAATTAGATGGCTATTTTATTCAACCGTGAGTGAATGAAGAATAACTTTCGCTTCAATCACGTAATAATTGATCATAAGTAATTATTGCGTAATTAAACCCTAAATGTTGAATTCAAGAATGCTGATTTACATGATCCATAAATTGTGTAACTTAAATCTCTACAGACAACGCCGGAACAATTTAAAACTCCTGCCAGATCAATTAACGAAAGTAATAAAACTACAATAAAACACTCGATTTACCCGCCATCTTGCTGCGACACATTTGGCGCCAAAACTTGACAGCAGTCAATAAAGTGCGTTCGAAACTTTCTGTCTCTATGGTTTAAATGTACATTTAGAGTCGGACCACGCTAACTCTTCTAAGCAAATTAACTGTCAAACCATGCAAAGCGAGTCAGTTTGAATGAACTGTCAAACATACAAACTGACTCACTTTGTATGATTTGACAGTTCATTTGTTTGCAAGAATTAGAGTGGTCTGACTATAGTAGAAAGGTATTAAAGTATAAATAAACTAAATAATTTAGGCTTCTCCAAGTTATCAAAAAGCCTGAGGTTCTAACAAATTCGTGCTTTGCAAATATGTGAATCAAGAAAATGTTATCTAATCTGTAGAGTGAAGTCAAATAAACTTTCTTTTTTTTCGCATAATTTGATGCAATTTACAAAAAGCTAGTTTTAACTTCAGACTTTTGGTACAGAAACTGATGATTTGTATCCATAGATCGTCTTCTATCTGACAAAACATGACATTCATTTGTAGTGTGAGCGGATGATCGCTATAAAATGTATTTTTAAATGTCTCGGTGCGTTCAACTCGGTGATTGAAGGCTGAAATGTGAGGACTAGGTCGTCGGATCATTCCCAAAACAATGATATCACTACTTACTCAAATTGTATTAGTAGAGTGTGCCTATTTATTTATACTTTAGTGCACAAAACATAAAAGCAAATCGTTAACTTAATGTTTGTAATATTGGATTCTTTATGGATTCTGTTTTAATGTGGAAATACCACATTAATTCATATGACGCAGAGGGCGCTCCAGAGCGTAGAATTATGGAATCAAACATTTGATGTGATTGACGTAACTGTGTGGATAGAGCTTAGTTGGGATAGAGCACTACGCCGGAAACCTAAGGTCGCAGGTTCGAGACCTGCTTACATTGCAGTGGATCACATTAAATTTTCATGTACAGTCGCCATCAGATATATCGCAGCATATATAAGGCGTTCATAAATATCTGAACATGTACTGTAACGCCTAGTCAATAAGAGTCGTGTTTGATTTCATGGCGACTGTACCAACCTGTAAAAACCTACATGTGAACAAGACTGATAAGTGATAACACGACGTGAGACAACCACACACACATGCATGGCACATGGTCTTCATAAAGAAATATAATACAACGACACCTATTCCCCAGTAACTAGTACAACAACCTGAAAACAGGTCTGTTTGTATGACTTATGGGAGCTATTTTTGGGTGCCGTGGGTTGCCAATAATAAATAAATATTAAGGGACAATCTTACACAACCTACTTTACTCCGGGCAGGTGCGGCCGGCTAGCCCCGCCCCCTGCCGTGTACTGACCATCGGATGCAGCCATACTAGGCTTCCGGCTTCCCAAAGTAGTGAAAAAAAAAAAAAAAAATTACACAAATCGACCTAGTCCCAAACTAAGCAAAGCTTGTACTATGGGTACTAGACGACGATATACATAATACATACATATATATAGATAACATCCATGACCCAGGAACAAATATTTGAGTTCATCACACAAATATTTGCCCTGGCCGGGATTCGAACCCAGGACCGCCGGCTCAGTAGGCAGCAGCACTACAAACCGAGCCAACCGCGTCGTCAAATGACGGTCTACCGCATCAATCAACACCAGTACCTCTAGCACAACTGTGACACGCGTCTATTGCTCGCGCGAGGCATACTACCTATCTCTTTCTGTACAGCACTGTGAGAGAGTGACGGGTGATGCTATGTCGCGCGACATGAATCGCGAGGCCGAGATTCACACAAGGTTTGTCCAGGACAGACATAGACGGTGTCTATCCAGTGATGGCTTTAGGAGAGGTAGACCCGAGCGGCCGCCCAGACGCTGGCGCCTAAAGGGCGTTTTTATAACCAGGACTAGGGAGTCTAGGGTGCCAAAGTGTCTCGTAATGAATGACTCAACCAGGTCGCATGTATGGATAAAACCAGCCCTACGTCTGTCATCTTAATAGCGAACCTGGTAGATACCAAGCTCTAGAAATACGGGTTATGTAATTAACTTCACTGTTAACGAAGAAAAACGTAAGGCAAAATAATATTGACGTCGGTCACATTATCAGCGGGAGACTCCAGATTTAAAAAGCAACGGCAACAAGCGGTGACCAATCGAAAACTGTTCTGTCAGTTTTCGGTCCACCGCAAATGATCGTAGCTCTCGCGTACCAATTCGAAACATGTCGAGCGATATTCGACTTCTAGGACGTGAGTAAACCCGTTAAGTATGTTTTGATATGTCTGAGATTCACGGGAGCTTTCTATATAAAATAACAGCACCATAAAAGTACAGAATATGTCATGGGCTGAACTGCGCCGGAATGGCGGCGTTCGGCGGCCGGAGGTGGGAGCGAGAGGAACTAGCGTTGTGTTTCGCTCACTCTTATAGCCGCTGCTCGCCGCCGCCGCGTGCCGCCGAAGTCGTGGCGTGTCCAAGACTTCTGATTTTCCCTCTTAATTAATATTAATTGACTATTTTATATCTACCACTAAAACGGCGAGGACTTGGCACGAGATCAACTCATAATTGACACGCAATTAAAATCAGGGATAATTATCGTAACATTATTGATAGACGATAAAATTATGTGCATTTGAGTTCGAGTTTATTGGGGATAGCGACCCCGGCTTCGTACGGGTTTATATGCATGTATTATACATATAAACCGTCCTCTTGAATCACTCTATCTATTAAAAAACCGCATCAAAATCCGTTGCGTAGTTTTAAAGATCTAAGCATATATAGGGACAGACAACTGGAAGCGACCTTGTTCTATACTATGTATAGTTAGTGATTATTTTCTACGTGTGTGCGGTACTCTAAATATTACCCTTTCGCTTGTAGAGCAAAGCGAAAGGGTAATATTTAGAGTACCTTTCGAGTATTATCATATTATAGACCAACGGTACGGCCGTGTAGCAAAGACTAAATAAATATTTTTTAGGGTTCCGTACCGAAAGGGTAAAAACGGGACCCTATTACTGAGACTTCGATGTCCGTCCGTCTGTCACCAGGCTCCCAACAAACAAAAAATCCTCTTGTAGTGGCTTATATAGCCAAAAATATTATTCTTGTAAAGGCCATATTATCGCTAATAAGGGTGGATTTGGGCACAAATTATAAATACAATAACCTTTTACTCAACTTATAGTTGCTTTATTATTTGCTTTATTTATCTTGTAAGTGCTTTATTGTGACAAGCAACAAGGTAGTCAAACTTATAATGGCATGGAAATTGCCTTTAAAATGTTAATATACTTATAAGAACTATATTTAAAGCGTTTATAAGGGCGATCGTCCTTATACGCGTTTTGTTATGGTCCGATTTAAGGGCGTAAAATTCATAACGGCAAAACAAATGCCCCTAATAAGGTATTTGGCTCTTATAACTGTATGTTTATGACTGTGCAATAAGTTTATTTTCTTTTTTGTAATAGTTTGACGAAAAATAATTAGTCAACATCTTCATGATTAATAGTAAACGGTACCTACCTAAGTTATTTTTTTATTCTATGTTAGAGTACCCGAATCTATAGTGAAAACTGTGTGGGAATTTAAATTTGTGATAGAGTATGGTATAAAACATGATGTGTTATCAACGCGCCTTTGTATTATTGCGGTTTTGTACTGAAAATGTGGTTAATTATTTAGTCATGTTTTATAAAAGGCCATTATAAGAGCGAAAGAAATTTGCACATCATCTACAAATACACTATGAGATTAAAAATCTATCATTAGCAATAGGTGTTGCTTATGATTCGCCATTTTATATGTCGTTAGGGTTCCTTTCTCACAAGTGTTATAACTGTACATATCCGACTCATCCAAATTTACCATCACACTTTGTCATACGTCGTGAATATATAGAAGTTTTGCAACAATTCACTTTCATTTTCTGTAAAGCGTATTTTATATACGACCATTTTATTGCAAATGAATGCGAATATTGTAATCCGTAATTTAAATAGTAACAATATTTCTAAATAAACATTGACACTTTATTAATCGGACGAGTAATTATAAATTTAATATTTAAAAAAGTTTGATAAATTAGTCAAATACCGATTATTATTACATATAAAAGTACAATAAAACCAAATACTTCATTAATTCATTCATTTAACACGTCATTAATTACATTAGATATAAAATTTGATTAATAAACGAACTTAAAATCGTTATTCATTAAATACATTTGGCTGAATCTACACGCGCTTGTGCCATTTTGACATGAGACGAATATTAAAAAAATGCTTTTGCACATGCGCAGTAGTAGATGTCAAGCGCGGTTTACAAATAACCCCGCCATTTTTTATATTACTAGTTTAATTCGAAGTTTTTTCAATTCCTCATTTGACCATATGTCTGTATCACTGTAACTGCCGCTACAAATGTATTCCTCAGTACTTTCCTGCTCACTCCCATGTTCCATAAATAATCTTCTACGGAACCACCGGCTGCTACCTCGGTACCAGATTGGTCATTTTATAGATTTACAGAAGTATTAGGCGTAACCATATAAAACCTTTTAATATAACACTATAGAGAACATAGCCCTTATTAGTATTATATAAGTGAATATGGATTGCTTTAATTCTTATTAAGACTATATGAAATGCTATAATTCATTCGTTGGGTAAACATCTTATAAAAAGCTCCTATAAGCCGAAAAGCTTTATAGGTACCTTGTGCATTACTTTTATAAGAATGATTGGCCATATAAAACGCCTTTACAAGGCTTTCAATATTATACAGCTAAAACGCAATGTAGCTAGCTTCTATAAGAATATAAAAAAATTAACCCTTATTGTAGCCATATTATTTGGTTTTATTAACGTTAACATAACCAAATTATAAGAATAAAGGCAATTTTAGCCAAATTGTCTTATAAAAAGCCGTTAAAAGGTACATTGTTGTAATGAATGCCATTTTAAAACAACTATGAGACTTTAGTCCTTATAGATTTAATTTTATAAGGTTATTTTGTTTGTTGGGCTGTATCTCAAGAACGGTGATAGGTAGATTAGATAGTTGAAATTTTCACAGATGATGTATTTCTATTGCCGCTATAATAACAAATACTAAAAATAAAATAAAATAAATATTTAAGGGGGGCTCCCATACAACAAACTTGTTATAGATTATGGTAAGGAAACCCTTCATGCGCGAGTCGGCGAGATGCAATTTTTTTTATTTGTTCGTACGGAACACTGCGCGCGTTTCCGACTTGCACTTAGCCGGTTTTTAACTTTTTACCTAGCTACTTTTGATACGAGCTGTACAATACGTTCAGTAATGTAATGTAAAACAACATTTATACTTATGCTGTACAGTGGTTGCATGCTTTATTGGAATGGGCTGTAGGTATCTGTCAGTATCGAATCATAATTATGTAAGTATACGAAATCTTTACGATACGTGTATATTCTGCCACTGTTAGCTTCCTCCTAGTAGTCTAAAAATCTCCCATTTTCGCATTTGTATGAGAAAGAGCGAGAATTCTAACAGTTTTCCTCATTCGCGGTTACAAGCAGACTGCCAGTCTACGAAACCGTTACAATCTAATTTTCAAATAAAACGTCTTAAATAGATGACATGCATATTTTAGAACGCGCTCAGGAAATACGTCGTTTATTTGTATAACTGCACGTGCGATAGACTAAACAATAGTTTGCTTGAAAACTTCATTTGTGCTATTTTGAAGCTGCAATTATTATGATTCGGTAATAAAATAAATATTTAAAACTAGTCAGGCTGAAAAACTGCGTGGTAGCACCATTTATTTAAAAAGTTACATGTTTTGTGTCCGTTGTCTATACTAGCTGTGACCAGGCTGTGACACTATACTAAAAAAAAAAAAAAACATTAAAATTAAAATAGTTTTACAGCGTCATCTCGTGTCGAATAGTAAAGGCAAACCTAGAAATCAGAACAACAAAAGATAAATGATAATCGGCGTCATAAAATCAAAGATATAATAACATTAATAACATCCATTTTTATTAAAACTCTTCTATCATTAATATTATATAGTCACATTCGCCTTTTATATATAATTCAGTTAGGTAACAGACAATTTTTGTTTCGAAAAAATAACACAGATGGCGTTACGAACATCGTAAAATTCGTATTTAATTTTTAACAAACCGTTTTGAATGATCTCGAACAAAGCATGTCATTAACGCGTCAATCTATGTGGGACAGAAAACAAATATTTGGGGCGCGTATTCTCGTAACAGGTGACTCCCACGTAGCCACGTCAGCGGAGTCGGATGGAATCGATAAAACACAATCTTCCCATGTTGCAGTCATTTCACGTGAAAAAATACTTTGTCTTAAATCTTCCTTCCTTGATTTAAGTTCAATGACCCTTGTTGATCTCCTAACTGTGGAAAGCTGCTTCAGGGCTGAAAGTCCGTCTTTTTGCATTCCTATTTTTACAGATATTCTTCCCAGGTGCATTTTTCGCTTCGAGCCCTAATCTTTCAAACAAAGGCCATAGTCTCTACTATCGCAAAGCTGCTAGCTGCCAAGTTACGTGCCACTATAACATTCATATTAAAAACAAACGGTATCATCATAGTATTAAAAGTTCAAATCAAAATAATATGTTTGCAGTATTGCTTCGGGGTGATCTATCGTCTTACACTACCAAAACGTAATATCTAGAATATCAGTGACATTAAATTTGAACCTTAATGCTATGACGATACCGTTTGTTTCTCAATATGTAGGTTGCAGTGGCACGCGCCAACTCGGTACCGGCTTTGCTATAATAGAGACAATGGCCATTGTTTGAAAGATTAGGGCTCTAAGCGAAAAATTCACCTGGGAAGAGCCGTACTATACTTACTTACTATTTTTACTCATCACGAACCAGATGAGGCTTGTTCTCGTATGTTCTCGTGACGATCTAGGAGGCTTTACAGATTCAGATTCTGATCTTTATTAATATACATTTTACAAGTAATGTCATCAAATACCTACAATATACATCAGGGGTTATTTAGTGATAGTCTGGTTAATGAAATATTACTCAGTTTTAGCGGGAAATTTATAAATTCTGCGGCTGGTCACACTTTTTATAGTTTTGAAACTAGAAAATATTTTTGATTTTATATGCACACGTAAGGTACCAGAAATAACAGTAACATCGAAGAACATAGGTAAGGTCACCTGAGGTAATTGCGTCTATAGAGGCAAATGCGTCTTTTGATGATATCATGAAAACGAAACACTCTATAAAGTTCCAACGCAATTTTTTTAATTCATTTTGTTGTGCCAAACTTTAGGCAAGAAGGGTATGGTCTTAAAATGTTCCGCTTCTATTATATCATCAAAAGACGCATTTGCCTCTATAGACGCAATTACCTCAGGTGACCTTAGGTATGTAACAGTCCAACTTCATGATTTTCTGCGCTGAGGCCAATTTACTGGTCGCTTACGCACTTTTAGAATGAGGATCTTTTCAAATAAAATTATCAATCATAAATTGGGATATTTTCGAAAATGTAAAAATGTGGTAATTTTTTTTTCCTTTTTTAGGGTTCCGTACCCAAAGGGTAAAAACGGGACCCTATTACTGAGACTTCGCCGTCCGTCCGTCCGTCTGTCACCAGGCTGTATCTCAACAACGGTGATAGCTAGACAGTTGAAATTTTCACAGATGATGTATTTCTATTGCCGCTATAACAACAAATACTAAAAATAAAATAAAATAAATATTTAAGGGGGGCTCCCATACAACAAACTTGTTATAGATTATATATATGTATAGGTACGGAACCCTTCATGCGCGAGTCGGGCTCGCACTTGCCCAATTTTTTTTAAACTAAGAAACGTTGTCAATTCTTGGTTAAAAATGTACTTTAGTCAAAAAAGGCTTTGATAGCCGACTCACCAGCACCAATACACCAACTCCGCATTTTTAGCATAAGTAAATTCGAGCGCCCGCCGCCAGTCGTAGCGATTCGCACGCGTCGGCCGTTCGCGTCGCTACGCTCCACGATCAATTGCGACGCATTTTACACAAATAAAGAAGATAATACAGGTAACTTTTGCGAACATCAAAGAGAAAAAATTCCGTGGTGTTTTATTGTGCTTTAGTAAGACCATAGAGTATAGACCGAGCGAGCGAAGTGTCACCGTTTCAACTTAGCCCAAATATCTTTCGTTTGGCCGAATGGTCGGATATCGGGCTGTTCTCGCCTACAGGTCGCCGCCGCAACCGATTCTCGTAAAATTTTGTTAGCATGTTCAATAAATAATATATTATATGCTTTTTTTATCGAATCAGTTTCACGAAATTTTCCAAAAAAATAATCAAACCATTCTTGTTACAGGTACTAGCAGGCAGAAACACTAGAGCTCGCAACAATTAAAAATAAATGGCACTAGTCTGTGGTAGGTGAAGTCAGTGCGAGTGAGACAGCGACAATTCGACGGTGGCTGAAAAGAGACAGAAGATGTCGCTAGTTGCGCCGCGGCGCGTGCAGTTGGATTGGGCGCCTTCGATTATACCTTGGTACGTTTTTAATCAACCGACTTCACAAAAGGAGGCTCTCAATTCGACTTTATGTTTTTTGGTAAACCCTGACCAGAAATATATGAGGACTGTCAAGAGGGCGCTATTTATAAAATTTATTTGGCAACAATTTTGCAACCAATCGCAACCCACTATAATGACATTAGTTTAAATACCTGTCAGTTCCTATGGTAACCTCGTAATATATCATTTAATGGAATGCACTCTTTTTCTGCCTGTGTAGTAGACACGTGTACACTTTATTTACGTTCACGACTGAGATAGTTTTCGGCATTTTCTTAGGATTATATTTTAAATATTTGTCTTTTAAGAAATCGCCACGCCAGTGACATTGACATTGTTGACAAACCATCATGAAATCATTGCCAGTTTAAGAAATTAGTTCCAGTGAAATTCCGCAATATGGCGCATCCTCATATATTTCTGGTCAGGCTTTATAAGTTACGCGAGTACTCCACCAATTGTGAATCGATTATGATGATTATTTTTTCTTTGGTAGACAATTCAGAAGTACTACAATACAATACAACTCATAAAACATACAGGAGAAATACAATGCAAGAAATTACGATTAGAGGTAAACAACAGGCGGTCTTATCGCTAAAGAGCGATCTCTTCCATTGTTTAATTTATGATTTCTCATGTAATATTCAGTAAGTAGGCCACAAGGGCATTTTTACAAGTCAGATTGTCAATCTACCGGTATTTCCCAAGACCGCTGTTGAGAAGAAATCCGAAAGAGCCTCAACAGGAAGCATTTTTTTTATAAATCACACTTAAAACAACCAATTACATTTAAACAAACGCGAATTTAACACAGTTATCTTACGGATACTAAAAGTAATAGACAAACTGATTTAATTTCTATTTATTAAACAATAACTAAATCTTAATTTCACCATTACCCTTTGGTGTGTTAAATACATTTCTCTTAATCACATCAACCGAAAAGCGGTCACTGCTGGATTAAAGTCTTCACAACTTCTCCTGCATAGCTTTCCAACGGCTTCCAGCGACTGACCGGATTGTTGGTCCACTGAGTTAGAAACCTTCCCATAATTGGTCACACTGTGGTATTAAGGTCACTCTAACCTTTCTTTTTTCACCTCAACCACCTCATCTTCATCATCATCACTATCATCAGGTTCATCATCCTCGTCCCCATCGTCCTGGTCACTGGATTCCCCAGCGTAAACCTTAAACTCTTCCGTCAGCATATCTATCACATAATCACTTTTCCTGTACTCCTGTTCTATGTCTTTCACTTTCCGACACAAATTCTTGAATTCCGTTGACATCGCTTCAATTTTCTCTTTGACAGCTTCCGTCACATTCTCTTTATTAAACTGCATTTCTTTGGTTCTAACATAACTTTTAATATCTTCCCAAGCAATTTGTAGAGGACTTAAGTCAGGATGACATAACGGTATCCTTAATATAGTATGGTGTTCTAACAATTTGTCTATTAACAACTCTTTATTACACTCTTTATACTTCCTAATTAAATCATACAACTGTGGCTTTAACCAACTGCGATCAAATTCTATGCCTTTCTCTTCCAACCAAGACATAATTTCAATCCTTTTCCCACAAGATGCCGGTATCTCATCAACCTCTTTATCATGACATTTCTCACTACCGATAACCACAACCGAATTCTCATCTATATTTTTAATTAAACACTCTGTAATCCATTTAACGTATTCGTGATAAAAGTAATCATCATATTCCGCTTTCGAAGTCCCAAATACAAATACAGTATCAGGTATGATCATGCTGTCCGTGCTAGCACTTAAAACACACATGTACATTTTCACTGTTGCCTTCTTGTTTTCTGATGGGACTGCTTCTAGAAACACGTGGTGTGTGTACACTATATTTCTACCCTCTTGCCTGTAGTTCCTCAGTTTCTGTAAGTATTCTATTCTCTGTAGACGTATTTCGGATTTTTCTATGTGCAGACGTTTGCTGCTACCACCTTCCACTTTTTTCGATCTGAAACCTGATATGTTAATTGATTATTTTTGGAGTTCATGCCAATCAACATAGTTCCAAAGTAAGTTTGTGGTATAGTGGTTAATATTTCCTTAAAATTGGGTGATTCTACAGGAGTTTCAACGGTCAGTGCGCAGTCATGAATATCAAACCAATGGGCCATTATATGCTTTAAATTCTATCAATTATGGTAAGAAGTACGGTTAAAGTATATCATCATTGTATGACAGTTTGCAGCTTGGTGTAGCTAATACTTTCTATATTTTAGACAGCGGACTGACGGTGGTTGAAAATCCTGTAGAATCAACCTCAATCTTATACCCATACTGTGCTCGGTTCAGACTAGGGGTCGGGTTCACAACATAACCACTCAATTGCTTCGAATTTTGAGTTGGACTCTATTTATATTATAAAATAAGAACGTGACAGGTAGTAACCAAAAGCAATCTAGTGGATAAGTGTAATATATTATATTGCTTTTTTATTTTTAACCGACTTCAAAAAAGGAGGAGGTTCTCAATTCGAACTAATTTTTTTTTTTTTTTTTTTTTTTTTTCTATGTATGTTACTCGATATCTCCGAGAATCGTGAACCGATTTTCAATTTTTTTTTTTTAATCGAAAGGGTATAACTCCGAGTTGGTCCCGTTGGCACTAAGTCGGGATCTGATGATGGAATCTTGGAGAAATCGAGGGAACTCTTCAAATGTTATAGGGACATGTACGGCGCTTTCGGTAATTTATTGATAAAGTCAAGAATTTACATTCAGTAAATAGGATTTGGGTTAAGGAAACTGATGAACACACATACGAATCACTAAAAAGCAAAAAAAAAAAAAATTTTTAACAAAAAAAAGAACCGACTTCAGTAAAACTAAAAAGCCAACAATAACCCGTTCAAGTACAGATTACATTTGACTCACCCTTCGAAGTCGGTGCCAAACCTCGCGTAAACTATAAAATATAAATATAAGAACTGAGTGGTTTGGGATCGACTCCGAAGGGTGAGTCAAATGTAATCTGTACTTGAACGGGTTATTGTTGGCTTTTTAGTTTTTTATTTATTATTATTAATTAAATCTTAATCATACAGACCCAGCCCCTTAGCGGTTCTCCTTAAGCCAGTCTCTGAACCCTTATAATCCATGGTATCGGCCAGCTTCCGTCTGAGCCTCTCCATCGTCAGCATCTCATTCTCCGTAACATGGAAGTTTTGGATGATGCGCTTTATCTGACCGAGCTCCAGATAGCTGAAGTTGAGCACTTTTTTCACCCTTGACCTTTTTCTACCTATAAAAAAAACAGCAATATTTTTTATTAATAATTATTAATAAATAATAAATACCGGACAACCTCACACAAAGTCCCATGGTAAACTCTAGTAGGCTTGTGTTATGGGCACTACACGACTATAAACATACTTATAGAGATAAATAGATACTTAAATACAAATAACATCCATGACCCAGGCACAAACATTTGAGTTCATCACACAAATATTTGCCCTTGCCGGGATTCGAACCCAGGACCATCACCTCAGTAGGCAGTTGCTTAACACTTTCGACACCAACAACCCGGAGGCCGGGTGCTTGTAAACTTTGTTCAGATGCCGGCCAACCCGATAGCCGGGTTGATGCTATAAAAGTCGGCTCGGCCGGTTTCTGGGATATGTCTTACTTTATTGTCTGGTTGCAAAAGTGTTAACCACTGCGCTAACTGCGTCGTCGAAATGAACTGAATTAAACAACTTTTCTTCAATTAAAATAACAAAATGGGATTTATAGCGTTCAAAAGGTTGTTTATTTAATTACCTCGCCATTTCGGACGTGCTATGCACATGCTGTCTAAGGGACCATGACACCCTTCAAGACTATGGAGGTAACATCAAGTCCGAACCATCTAAGTTACTAGGTAATCACTAATATTATAAACGCGAAAGTTTGCGAGTGTTAATGTGTATGTTTGTTACTTCTTCACGCTCAATTGGACCAAATTTGATAAATTTTGGTTGGTATGAACGTAGCTCACACGTAGACTACTTTTTATCCTAAAAAAAATGTGTTCCCGCGGGAAGTCGCGTTTTGTTAGAATAATGTGTGAAAATCGTGTTTAAATCAATATAACTATTTTCCAAGATTAAATTTAATACGTTTTCTATGAATACTATGAACTGAGGGCACAGACAAAAAAAAAATACCTGGTGTAACAAAGTTATCGGCTGAATAATTGTCATCCCTTGCGTTTTTCATTACTCTTCTAACAGTAGAAACCGATGATTTGGTAGCTTCAGCCGTTTTCAATTGTAGTTCCCTCACAGTTAATCTTTTATTGCTTTCCTGGGCATCGGCTTTCAGGAAATTGTACACGTGAAATATCATTTTTCTAGCTTGCTTTTTAATCGTTACGCCTTTTCCTGACATCTTTACAGAGAACTAAACTAATTGATAATAATATCAATATAACCTCACTATAGTTTGACATGACACATAACATCAAATCAAAGCGTCAAAAGCAAAGCAGCCAAATAAATGAAATGTATTGGATAATTTGGATGTATTTCTACCCCGTTTGTTCCTGCTAAGAGTAAGCAAGACGCTACTCTTTTTTTGCGGCTCACTTCACACTGAACTCTGGGACAAAATGAAGGGGAAATGTTCAAAGCATTTCAAATGGAAATATTATATGAAAATTACTTTTTTTTTTTTATATATATCGATGATAATGTTTTGTCAGGTGCACGGTAGTGCCCGCGCCAAGACGAGAAAAAAATAAGGCAGAGCACTACCTATTTTTTTTTTTTACATATTATGAAGAATTTAAGTATTAGTAGTAATAAAATATTTGTATGTGATTTCGTTAGTTCTAATTTTCGTCACTTGTTGAAAGATAACTTTGCAGTGAGGTCTGGTGTGAAGCTAGGTAAAGGTAGAGGCACGACATTGAATGCGCACACGAAAAAAGGTCTTGTGCGCAGTTTTCCTGCGGTCTGCGCCCGTCTATCTGATTCGCTTCGCTCCACGCGTTAATTAATGAGCCGGGTCAGTAGGCGAACGGGTGTATTTTAATGACGTGTCAAAAAATTTGATTATTTATCGAGTCGAGTTTGTTTTGTTTTTGTGCTTGGGTTAGCCGCTTTACGAGTTACACTTACGTGCAAAATATCGTTCTAATATATTGTATGTAAAATGCGTCGAAAAACTAAAAATCAGTTTATCAAGAAGCAAGCGAGGAAAATGATCTATAACGTGTACTTGTACATGAAACAGGAGGCCGAAAAAAGTTGTAATAAGCACAACACTAAAATTAAACAGGTGCAGTTTCGGACTGGCGAGGCGACTAAAGTTTCTAAAGGAACGATTCAGAATATTCTTAAAGCAGTTGACGAAGGTGAATCTACGGCCTTTGACGATCCAGGAAAAAAGAGAATCAGGTCCAATCTGGTCAACAAACTGGGAAGTATAAACCAAGGTCGTTTGAAGAGGTGCATTCATAACTTCCATCTAACAGACGGGCCGCTTACTTTGGAGAAACTGAGACGTAAACTAGCTAAAGATATAAAGTTCAAGGGATCTGATTGGACTCTGAGGAGAATTGTGCATGGATTGGGATTCAGATCGAGAAAAACTGTCGGTGGTAAGAGACTTTTGATTGAGAAGTCTGTTATACGTTTGCAGAGAATAGAATACTTACAGAAGCTTCAAAAGTTCAGAGATGAGGGTAGACAAGTTATTTACATTGATGACACGTTTGTTGTGAATTACGCTGTAGGTTGGCCGAAGAAATGTTTAGCGACAAGTCCAGGCGCCGTCGTCATGCTCGCCGGTTCAGAAACTGACTTCGTTCCGAACTCCTTGCAACTATATGATGCTCCAAATTTAAACTATCATAATAACACTTATTTTGAGAATCGTGAAAAATGGTTGCGTAACCGAGTTGTACCTAACATTCCTGATAAGTGTGTGATAGTTATAAGCAATGCTAGTCATAATAACAAAGAATGTGATGAAGCCCCAGACTCGTGGGCTTTGAAAAGCGACATGGAAGCATGGCTTCAAGAAAGAGGCATAGCTTTTGATAAGAACTGGCTAAAACCTCAACTATACAATTTGATAAAAATGTATAAAGCACAAACGAAAGAGTACGTGACTGATAAGATCCTAGCAGAATATGACCATGTCGTTCTACGACTGCCCACTTGCCATTCTGATTTGAGCCCTCTAGAAATTACGTGGGAAGGCTTGAAAGACTATGTTAAAAATAAGAAAATGTATCATTGGGTACCTAATTCTATTCCTGATGCTATAAAAGAGAAAATCGAGTCCATGGGCACGGAATACAGATCTTTGTGTATGCAAGTTAAAGGAATAGAGGAAGAGTATAGGAAAAGTGATATTATAATTGATATGCTAACTGAGGAGCATAAATTTCCTGGTGAGGTGGATTCTAGTGACCCGGGTGAGGAGGATGGTGATAAGGATGACGACGATGAAAGTGATGATGACGACGACTTTGAGGAAGATATACAGAATGATAGCGTCCATGTTGCCACTACTAGCAATATTAGCTAGATGCCATAATGTCATAAAACGTTAAAGATCAAAATGTCCAATCCAGCTATGAACCTGGAGGCTTTAGTGAAATCTACAGGATGGTTACAATCCAAAATAATATATTTTACATCTCAAATAAAGCGTTTTTATGCAAGCTAAATTTAGCGGAATCTTTTATTTATTATTTTTATGTCATGTTCATGTATTGTTGGTTCATAGTACTTTGCAGCTAGATTACATAATTATCCAGCTCCTAAGCAGCCAATAACCGCTGCCAGATAAGTAGGTTAAGTTAGGTTTGAACTGCGACCCCTAAAGAAACTAACCGCTGCCAGAAAAGTAGGTTAGGTTAGGCTAGAACTGCAACCCCTAACGAACCGCTGCCAGAAAAGTAGGTTGATAGGTTACGCAACACCTCTCTGTTATATGTTACACTTTTGACTAACATCTACGCAACAGCGCAAAGTTATTTCTCATCCACCCCCCTTGTACACATGCAATTTAACACTAAACTTTATTAACCGTTCGGCATATAGCATAATAAGGATTGTAGGTGTAGAGGATTGACGTTGTTTCATTAGACAAAAACCTGCTTTTTTCAGAGCAAACGTTCCGGTCAGGCGTCAATCATCGCTGTTTCTAATGAAACAACGTCAATCCTCTACACCTACAGGATGATAGCCGTCGATATAATGACAGTAGATATTAACATTATGATTTTGGTCATCATAGTCTAACCACGCTAACTCAAACTGACTGACTTTGTATGGTTTGACAGTTCATTTGCTTGGAAGAATTAGATTGGTCTGACTCTATAAGGGCTTCTAAACGGGCCATGTTTTGATGCAATTTGTGGCCGGCCATTATTTGCATCTTGCTCTAACGTAGGGTGTCAGAGAGGGACGGCCATAGTTGCCGGCCACAAATTGCAGTAAAATGTGGCCCGTTTAGAAGCCCCATATTATAAATATTATAATATTAGAACGGGAATTAATCGCATTTTAAAATGTTTCGAATGTGATGTTACATTACGTTCTTGGTCTCGAAGGGACCCATGGTTCGAACCGTTGAGATAATTAAATAAACACTTTTTGAACGCTATTAAGTCCCGTTTGTAGGGTTCCGTACCCAAAGGGTTTAAAACGGGACCCTATTAATAAGACTCCGTTATCCGTCCGTCTGTCTGTCTGTTTCTCCATCTGTCACCAGGCTGTATCCCAGAGCCGTGATAGCTAGATAGTTTAAATTTTCACAGATGATGTATTTCTGTTGCCGCTTTAACAACAAATACTAAAAAAAAAAGGATATTTTAGTGGGCTCCCATATAACAAACGTGATCGTTTGCGTTAACTTTGCGGCGCCATACATATCAGGTGCAAACTTTAAGTCCAATTCCCGGCCAGTTAAGATGGCATAGGTATTTGTACGGAACCCACGGTGCGCAAGTCAGACTCGCACTTGGCCGTTTTTTTTATAATAATGTGTTAAAATCGAGTAAGTTTAATTAAATCAATATATTATGTTATGACTTGGTATTTGTAATGCCGGATTTTATATTCCTATTTTTATGGTAATATAAATACCACTTTATTATGTCCCGCAGTGCACGCAACCACTGATTCCTAGAAATAGTATGAAGACGGCGTTATTAAAATGAAAGTACAATAACTTATATTATTTAATATTGTTTTATAATATTCATAAAAAGGATTCTTCCTGTTGTCGACATTCACCCAGGTAACTACGAAGTACAAAGGTATTTGATACAAAGCAGTTTCGCCTGAAAAAAAGTGACTCGATAAACGTTTGCATCACGCTAAAGACTAAAGGACAGATAAAAGTAACGATTATGATTTTCCCTCATTTAAATTCCCAGGCATAAATAACCCTTAATGTACTCTTTAATGTCAAAAGGAACCCTAATTTATACCAAGGAGTTCGTCGACCTCCTTGCTGCGGCCCACGGCTAACTTCAATGCGGCAAAATTAAAAAAAAGTTGCCGTCAGCTGTGCGAGCGCGGCTCTATTCACTCGGAACAGAACTGTCATGGCATCGCGATCGATGGTTAGCCCGTACCTAGGAAAAGTCGGGGAAATTGCAAATATGTCGCTCTAAATGTCACGGAACGTTATAAACGCTATGCGACATCATTAGCGTTAGCACTGCGCTTATTTAAGTGTTATATTTTAGCTTGTTCAGTGGCTTTTCAGTGCTTTTTCAGCGATTCTAATTTTATTCTCGTCTAACGAGAGCCTAGTTGCACTTTTTCTGGGTGAGTTTTCGACTTATTTATACATTTATGCAACCTCAAAACCATTTTAACTTGTTGTGTATGTATTGAAAACTGTATTGGTATAGATATTTAAATAAATATAGTTCTTATTCCTTAAAAATCGATTGGTGGGTGGGCTAGGAGATTTCATAGCTATCCTGCTCGAGCATAACCCGACCGCGGCGAAGATGACGTAACGATGCGGCGTTTCGTTACAACAGAGAGCAATTTAAATCAGCCGGCTAACTGTTTCTGTCCCACTTTTTTCATTGCCGATAATTTTAGTTTATAATACGACAAATTGAGATTTTTCTGAATAGAATAGGTATTATTTGAAGTCACTACAGTCGCAAATAACTATTATTAACACATTTTATATATATTTTTTCATATTTTACTATGTTGTTAAACGTCTGATTTTCAATAAATCGATAATTACTTTCTTTCCTATTCACACAGCTTTAACTTTTTTTTTATTATGTAGGTGTAAGACCTGTATACATTTATACTGCCAAGATTTTTATTCTTAGAGGAGGTCTTTTATCACAGGTACATAACGAAAAGGTCAAAAGAAGGTTTCTGTGTAGGTTTTCCTGTGTAAATGCCAGGGTAAATTCCGCAAAAGGTCACATCCCTACTGTATCCTGATTAAATTAATCATGCAGAGAAATATTTTTTCATACCTTGTTCTTTATTTGAATTCTTGGAATGTTCTTATTGGATTCTCATTAGTATTTCTGTCTTCAATATATATATTTTTTCAACATTACTAATTTCTTTTATAATATAGGTGTATTTGACCTTAGACACATCTTCAAACAGTGTAGTTCTGATTCTGTATGATCATGTCACAAATTAACTTTGTTATATATACTTAAAAATTATCTTAATATTAGCTAGAAGATAACTATAACTTTGTGTGCAGAGGCAGTCAAAAAGTATACTATAACTTTCCAACTGTACCTACTATTACATATTCTATTATTTTTTTGTACCATGTTCATTCAGTAACCATTTCTGGGAAGAGGGCAATGTACAATTTAACATGTGCATCTGTGTGTCTGTCTATGACATCGTAGCTCCCAAACGGATGGATCAATTTGAGTGCGTTTAGTTAATAGAAAGCCTGGTTTGTCGGGACAGTTCTTAGCTTCGTTTGATGTAATTCGGAGATCTTGTTTCCAAGATATTCAGCTTTTAGTAGAACAAGTGACCGGATCTTAGCTAATTTTAGTTAGTAATTCCTAATTTTGTTGTTTTGTTCAGTTTTAGTAGCGTTCGCTATATCACTCATTAAAATGGCTCATGATTACCTAGCTAATTTGGAAAGTTTTAAATTTTAAATTTAGGTTATTCATAATATTTTTTTCGACATTGCCTTGATTTTTTTTTCTACCCTTTTCTAGTACTAGACAGTGGTGCCGTCACCACAAAAAATTAAGAAATTAAATGTGTCTCATTTACTAACAGATGAAATTATTTTTTATAATTGGCCTATATTTGTCAATTATAATAAAATGTTGGGGTAATATTTTCTTCAGTTTCTGCGCTACTATCACACATTTAAATAAAACAATTTTGAACGGATTATATCACATATATTAATTATCTGTTGAAGTTTGTTTTAATAAGATCATCCAGAGGTAACAAGAGATTTGGAAATTTCCACAAGGGGCAGCAGCGAAGTGCATATGTTAATATAGGCAAAATTTAAGGATTGATATTGCGTAGTGAGGGCTTACTTGGATAAGGAGGTCTGCACAGTTTTGGAATTTTGAAACATAACTTAGTATATAGTCGGAAAAAGAATCTTCAAAGATCGGCGAGCCAAGCTATTTTTTTCTGTTGAAGTTACATTCTGCTTCTCAGTCAACCTTTGATAATGCTAGCTGGAAAGTGCCGAAACGTCAGGGTGGCTCAAATAATTAACATACGCGATATAATAATCTGTTTAAATTGTTTTATTTAAGAAATGGGGGCTGTTATTTTTAACAAGAACACTAATATTTTTCAGGCTAAAAAGTAGCCTAAGTATGTGTTAGCTACTTCCAATTTATACCAAGCCATACCGAATTTTATCAGAATTGGTCCAGCCGTTTGGGCGTGACGAAGTAACAAACATACAAACACACTGAACAACTACCGCCTTTATAATATTAGTGCTATATTGTGTCTAATGTAAACAAACATCGGAATTATGTCAATAATTGATTTATTATCTCAACACAGATAGCACAGGGCGAAATGTTAGGTTAGTAGATAAGACACCCTTGTGTCCAAAAGAGCATACATTTATATATTAATACTGAGAGTTACGTCCTTTTTGATTTTGGCGACTGTGGATCTGTCAGCCGTATCAAATCTGCTTTAGTATCTGTGTAATTACATAAAGTGTGCTAATTATTTACATATACAAAGTAAACATTAGGTGTTTATATTTGTGTGGAAACATAATCTTATTAATTCTTTCGTGAGATATGGTTAATTATTGTATTACGGTTTCCACTGACGTGTAATTAAGAGGAACGGCCCGCCATGTTTCGAACTCGTATGGATGGAGCTTTTCATCGGGGCCTGCTATCCGTACTGCGCGGTGAGGCGGTTGTCACACTGCGACGGAATCCGGACGGACGAGCGGTGCTGCGGATTTTTAGTTTGAGCGGAGATGCGGTGTCAGTGGCAGGGTAATGTACTACCCTGCGGTTTTTGTGTACAAATCAAGATTCTACAGGACAAAGTTACAGGGCGAACGATATGAAGTGTTACCAATTTCAAAAGGCTACGATTTTTTTGGTTGCAACAAAGTTTATTTATTATTACGAATATAATTAGAAAATATATATATATATATATATTTAATTAATATATTATAACTCAATATGACCACCTGCCTTGACTATGGCCTTCAGATGGTCGAAAAATGAGTTGCACGCTGCACGAATGTGGTTTCGCGGTATGTTGTGCAAATTACGTACGATCGCTTTCTTCAGTGTATCCATACTGGCATGCTTTCTTTCCCTCACGTTGCTCTCCAAAATTGCCCGGATAGAAGGGCCATTTTTTCTAAAGTTGTACAGTACAACACACTTATTTTTTAAATTTTCGGTATTTTGGGTATTTTCTACTCAGAATCACGAGCTCTTTCTATCTTATTAGGAGAAAAAAACTGTCCTGGCCCAGAAATGAATTGACAAAAATAAACAAATGCATTTTTTTTACTAATAAATTTTTCAGATATGGCCATGAATTTGGTAACACTTCATATCGTTCGCCCTGTAAAAACTGCAGCAGCAGCACTGGACGCCGCTCCGATGTGCGGAGCAGTGTGACAACCGCCTAACTTCGTCACTGATGAAGAGTTCCATACGAGTTCGAAACATGTCGGGCCGATACTGACAATTTCACGTATGAAAACATGTTTTTAATTTGGTTTGGTAGGATAATATAACCCGACATATTGTCATTAGCTCTAGAATGATTTTAATTATTTTTATTATTATTTATGATTTATTTTAGGAGAACCAACAGCTAATACACTAAATATAGAAACTTAAATAGAAATACAGAGCCAAGTACAGGAACTCACAAATAGTTGCTGTACATAAAACATAAACTTAACTAAACAGCGCACATCGATGTAGGTACCGACGCACACTTGCAGCAAATATATGTAAAAACTATGAACATTCGTTAATCTATAAACTTAAACTTTTAAACCTTAACTTTTAGAGCCTTGATGGGCTGACAACCTGACAACCTTGATGGGCGGACAACCTTAATGCTTAATTTAATAATAATACATATTAAGGGACAAACTTACACAAATCGACCGAGTCCCAAACTAAGCAAAGCTTGTACTATGGGTACCTACTAGACGACGATATATGATATACGAATACATATATGTATAGATAACATCCATGACCCAAGCACAAATATTCGAGTTCATCACACAAATATTTGCCTAATGCAGATTCTAATTAAACATTAACAGTGAATGTAAAGTTAACTATTTTCAGTGTAAAATAAAATATTGAACGTACTGCGACGTTCATCAGCGCAGCGTATGGGACGGCAAAAGACCCGAAAACCATGTACTACTAACTAAAAATAAACAGTCAAGTGCGAGTCTGACTCGCGCACCGAGCGTTCCGTACCAAATTTATATTTATTCCACCCCCTTTTTTATATCGCAAATATAGTGTGATTGTCAGCGGCTTTGCCCCAAACCAGAATACCATATGACATGACACTATGAAAATAACTATGATAAACTAAAGCTATGTCCACACTGTGCCCTTTTCACGTTCAACTTGCGTTTTCGTCTATTGCGATCTCGCATCGTACAAAAATGACCAAGATATCAATAGACGAACGCGCAAGTTGAGCGTGAAAAGGGCACAGTGTGGACATAGCTTTCGAGAGCTGTATCAACATTACTCAATTGTCTAATTTTCCTAACAGCGAGCGTACGCTGCTGAACTTAATTGATGATGTACAAATTGTACAATGATGTGCGTACGTCATTTGCATGGATTATAAAATGTCAATTGGCTCTATGTCATCAACATTGTTGTTTGCTGGAATGCAGCTCAATAGTTTTATTTTTCTGAAATAAATATTGAATGGTATTGAAAATAACTTTGCTTTCATCATCACCGCTGTGGATAGTTTTGGCTTTATTATGCGAAAATTATGCTCTCCGAATGATTAATTTTCTACTCTGCACCCACTTGAAGCATCTCTGTTTGGCCCTATGGTTGACTGGTAGAGAATGCCGTTAGGCATTAAGTTCGCCATTTGTACTGACTTTTTTTTTGTGCAATAAAGTAAATAAATAAATAAAATTACTTGAAATCCGCGGAATACCTAGTCCGGTTTCCTCTTCGTTTACATCAATGTCATTCGCTGATTTTCAACGTCAGTTACCTACCTGAAATTTGTAGCTCCCGGTAAATAAATTAGTACTACTAAAAATCCGCAGTATGGCGTGGGCTAAAAAGCTATTTGTTGGGCTATAAAAACAATGCTGTGGTATGTCCGCATTTAAAATAGAACTGAAAAAGATCCTATTAAGAATAAAGATCATCATGACAAATATTTCATCATTAAAGATCCTATTACGAACATGGTTTTTCATTTAGTTTAAAAGTTTACTTTATCGAGTGTGTTTGTAGAAAAGATTACACGCATTTAGGACTAAATGATGGTATTAAAACAATTTCGAAATTGATTTTTCGAAACGCTCTTTATTAATTTAATTTAGGTAATTATTTGAGCATTTTAACCGCCTCATTACCGTGACCATAATATTGACGAACTCTGTATGATCCGCGGCGCCATCTTCGGTTGTCTTGTAGAAAGAGAAGATTTTTAAAATTCTTATCAAAATGAAGTGGATAGCTCTGATTTGAAGTCTGTACAGGGGGCGTGGCAAAGCCTGCGTCTCACACTCCTGCCGTATCCATTAGTCATCTTGGCCTTGCTTTACCCGCTCTCGGATAAAACGTTAACATGTTGTGTCCATTGTTGCAGGGAGAAGGAGCCCACGTGCGAGCGGGAGTCCTCGTTTCAACAGGCGCCGCTTCAGTCCAACAGATCAGGTGAGTCTCATCATCATCATCATCATCATCATCATCATAGGCCTTAAGTCCAGGGTTCGAAATTATCAGAAATAGAATAGTTAGGTAGTTAGTTATCCGATAATTACCAGATATATATCAAGACTAGCTTTTGCCCGCGACTACGTCCGCGTGGAACTTGGAAGTATGGAAGCAACCTCGTACAACACGATAGATATCCACCTAATCACCTTAATTAATGAAAGGGATTATTAAAAGCGCCTAAGCAAATGTAAGAGCAATTGTGCTTTTGGTCTAATCATTACATTTCCTACAGGGTCATCAATGTCATCATGTATTACTTACTCACTTTTAAATCTTTTTAGGGATAATCTCCAGGATGATAACTATCCTATGTCCTTCCTCGGATCTTAAACTATATCCATGCCAAATTTCATTAAAATTGATTCAGCGGTTTAAGCGTGAAGAGGTAACAGACAGACAGACACACTTTCGCATTTATGATATTAGTAGGGATAGTATGGATAATTATCGGATAATTATGAATACATTATCGGATAATCCATACTAATAATATTATAATAGCGAAAGTGTGTCTGTCTGTCTGTCTGTCTGTCTGTTACGTCTTCACGCTTAAACCACTGAATCGATTTTGATGAAATTTGGCATTGAGATAGTTTAAGATCCGAGGAAGGACATAGGATAGTTTTCATCCGGGAAATTATCCTAAAAAGATTGAAAAGTGAGTAAGTAATTCATGATGACATTGATGACCCTGTAGAAAATGTAATGATTAAACCAAAAGCAGAATTGCTCTTACATTTACTTAGGCGCTCTTTTATTAATTAAGGTGATTAGGTGGATATCTATCGTGTTGTACGAGGTTGCTTCCATACTTCCAAGTTCCACGCGGACGTAGTCGCGGGCAAAAGCTAGTTATAGGATAATTATCACCAGTGTAAGATACAGTTCATGGGATGCAGCCTGGTGACCCTGGTGACAGACAAACAGACGGACAGCGGAGTGTTAGTAATAGGGTCCCGTTATTTACCCTTTGAGTACGGAACCCTAAAACCTGTAAGAAGCAGTTTATAACGTGAAACATTGAATGTCTCATTATTTTAATGGACACACCAACATTTTTAATCCCCGCCGAAAAAAGGGGTGTTAAGTAACATGTTTATCCGTGTCTGTCTGTGGCATCGTAGCTCTTAAACGGTTGGGCCGATTCGAAAGCGGTTTTTTTTTAATCAAAAGCCTTGTCTGTGAGATGGTTACCAAACATAGCTAATGTTTGGTAAAGATACCTGCAACAGTTTCCAAGATATTCAGCTTTGACAGGATCTCAGTCAATATTGAAGCTAAGAATTTAAAATGTTGTATATGCGGGTTTAGTAGCATTTCTATCCCACTCATTAAATTTAGGAGGGTCTCATTGATATGATGACCATCCACTTGTACAGTCGCCATCAGATATATCGCAGCATGTAAGGCGTTCATAAATATCTGAACATGTACTGTAACGCCCAGTCAATAAGAGTCGCGTTCAGATATTTATGAACGCCTTATATGCTGCGATATATCTGATGGCGAAGGATGGCGACTGTACCGGGGGCTTTTAAATTTTGAATTTAGGTTATTTATTGAACTATTGATAAAAAGATGAAAGCACAAAGAAAATAAATGCGCCCGGCGCAAGAGACCGGTGAATTAAATTTCTGTGTACTTGGATCTTTGTATCAATGATTCAAGAAACATTTTGTCTTTGTCTAATAAATTGGTGCCTGAATAGGCTAGTTGACTCATGTCAAATTGTAATCAACTAATATTTATTCCGTATAGTATTTAGCAAAGGAAACCTAAATATATATTTTTCGATTCATAAAAGTGAAACATGGCTGAAAAAATTGAATTTGAAAATATGGTTTTTAATCTGTATTTTGAAATACTTTAAAACGCTGTCCGCCATTTTCGCTTATGATAGTGACGTCATCGGTCATGTAAACAAAACTGAAAGTCTACTTTGACGACTTCGAATAGTGCCGTCCCTCTCGATCTCCTGTCAAAGTATATTGGAGTGAGCGGAATGGCACTATACGACGGTCAAATTTCGAATATTTACAGGTAATTCTACGTCACGCCACAGATTAGCAAAAGGCAAAAATGGCGGACGGCGTTTTCGACTGTTCATGAAATTTCTCATTTTCAATTGATAAAATTTAGCTTTCTGGCTTTCACTAAAATACAAGACATTTTTTTTAGAGCTAGCAAGATCATTAATTACTATCACTTCACTACATAGTATAAAACAAAGTCGCTTTCTCTGTCCCTATGTCCCTTTGTATGCTTAAATCTCTAAAACTACGCAACGGATTTTGATGCGGTTTTTTTTAATAGATAGAGTGATTCAAGGGGAAGGTTTATATGTATAATACATGCATAATTTATCAGCATTGCACCCGTGCGAAGCGGGGGCGGGTCGCTAGTTTGAAATATATTGTATCAAAACTGGGTCTACTAGCCTATGATGTGTAATCTGGCGATGTGTTGACGTGGCAGTCGTTTCCAGAGTCTTCGTCGTCGTCCGCGGACACCAACTCTCAGGGATCCGGTTCCGACGCAGCGCCACGACCCCAGCGAAATGTGCCCCAGGTAACTGAATATTGATACAGTTGCCATCAGATATATCCAAGCATATAAGGCTTTCATAAGTATATGAACATGTACTGTAACGCTCAGTCAAGAAGAGTCGTGTTCACATATTTATGAACGCCTTATATGCTGCGATATATCTGATGGCGACTGTACAAAGACTAACGTTGACAAAACACAATTGATAACATCAAAGCTATGTGAAAATAGACTAAACAGCACTGGGAGTGTGCAGCGCCCTTGGCACTCTATAATTTAGGGGTACCATTGGACAGTAATATCAAGCCTTGGTTTGGTAACCAGCTTCGAAACGGAATAAAATCCCATTTGATAACTGGTTACAAAACGGGACTTTTCTAATAATCGATTCGTAACCGCGGTTGGTACAGCTACGAAACTGGAAAAATCCCATTGTGGATATAATTTTAGCTCCGAGTCTAGGCTCATGTCCTCAATCACTGGCTACTTGGAGTCTATTGTTAGGCCTAGCTCAATTACAGCCTAACATTATTATTATTATTTCTCTTTCGATAAATACCCATGTATACTAAGTTAATCAGCATGCTTGGTTATATACTGTAAGTGTTGATTGTAAACTTATAAATAAAATAAAATAAAATAATTGAGGGCCCACGTTCACGAAAATACTGTTCATTTATAAATTTATAAAACATAGGTACACAAACACATAGAGGTCGCGGAAGGTGGAAAGCCTTTCAAATAAACAATGCAAAAATCTACACACAAAGCATAAGCAAAAATTCGAAATGAGGGTGGAAAGGTGAACACGCTGGACCGGCAATCCAGAGGGACCGGGTTCGATTCCGGGTCTCTTCCACCAGGTTACGCATTTCAATTTTTCTTTGAGCGTGTTCTTTTTACAAGCTTTTATTTATCTTGCATTAGTATTTTAATTTCTTTAGTATTATATGTTTCATTATCTGTTTTATCCTAATAGTAATAAATATACGATATACTTGCAATGTATGTATGTATACTTGCATTGTATGTTTAATGTATGTTTGTTCGGGTGAAATCTTGCAACTCAATTTTGAAGCAGATATCGTCAACCGATTGAGCTGAAATTTTGCATACTTACTTAACTTTGATGACAATACAATAATATGGTACCATGGGGCTGATCTGATGATGGAGCCGGAAGGTGGCCATAGGAACTCTATAATAGAAAAAGCAATCCTACCGAGCTTGGGCTCTTTAGAATCGTCTCAGTGAGCATTTGATGGATATCCAAAGAAAAGTACAGTCGGCTATAAAAGCTTGCCACTAAAATGTCATTTTTGACTGAAACTTATTATTGAATGGTTTTCTGTTAATTTACTTACTAATATTTTTGTCTTCTAGCGTGAAGAGAGGCGTTTTGAAGCCGCCCTCGCTCCCAGAGTGCAAGCGAACCCTCTACTAAGGTAAGCAAAGCTGATATTAAGTGTATTAAAGCTATTAGGGTTCCGTACCCAAAGGGTAAAAACGGGACCCTGTTACTGAGACTTCGCTGTCCGTCCGTCCGTCTGTCACCAGGCTGTATCTCAAGAACGGTGATAGCTAGACAGTTGAAATTGTCACAGATGATGTATTTCTATTGCCGCTATAACAACAAATACTAAAAATAAAATAAAATAAATATTTAAGGGGGGCTCCCATACAACAAACGGGATTGGTTGCGTTAACTTTGCACCTCATTTGTATGGGGCGCTATACATACCAGGTGCAAACTTAACTTAACCAATTGAAGATGGAAAGTGTTTGAACGGAATCCTCGGTGCTCGAGTCCGACTCGCACTTGACCGGTTTTTTAGGGTTCCGTACCCAAAGGTTAAAAACGGGACCCTATTACTGAGACTTCGCTGTCCGTCCGTCCGTCTGTCACAGGCTGTATCTCAACAACGGTGATAGCTAGACAGTTGAAATTTTCACAGATGATGTATTTCTATTGCCGCTATAACAACAAATACTAAAAATAAAATAAAATAAATATTTAAGGGGGGCTCCCATACAACAAACTTGCAATAGATTGTATATATGTATAGGTACGGAACCCTTCATGCGCGAGTCGGGCTCGCACATGCCCAATTTTTATTAATATAGTGCCGGAGTTTTTTTTAAGTGCCGGAGCTGACTGATTGCGATTCATGATACGCACTCGCGCTTACGCGATCCAGATAAGTCTCAGTTTTCACAAATACCCGAACTTGAGAGCTCACGGATTGTACGTGATACTGATAATCTACTACAAACTCTACACCTTAGTTAAAATATGTGGGTGTGACGGATTTCAGATTTAAAACACTCACAATTTTATGAGATTCGTATTCGTACATGTAACTGTATCAGGGCGAAACAACTTTTTGAGCGAAACTTGACTTTTTTAAGCGTTACTCAAAATGTCTCTGGTGTTCCCAAGAAATGGGGAGTTCAAGAGTCGGGACATTATACATTTAAACATAGAAAAGCTATAAAAAGTTTTTGTTTGAATTTTGTCGCTGCAAAAGTGAATTCGTTCATCTGTGACATTTGATGTCTATATATTTATTATTTTTTATTTCTTTTTTTATTTTATTTTTTTACTTTTATTATCTGATACAAAGGAAATACAATTTTTTAATTTCCTATCTTCCTAGATCTCGGACCCTCCCGAACTTCGGCGGCAACAGAGAGCGGTCGGCGAGTCGCTGCGACACCTCGCGGCGCGCGCACCACATCACGATGGCCAGCGAGGACCTGTTACAGCCGGGACACGTGGTCAAGGAGCGATGGAAGGTGAGCCCCCTGTCCGCTCATGGGAGCCTGGTACATCAGCAACAGAGAGCGGTCGAGACACGCCGTCAAGGAGCGATGGAAGGTGAGCCTCCTGTCCGCTCATGGGAGCCTGGTACATCAGCAACAGGGAGCGGCCGAGACACGTCGTCAAGGAGCGATGGAAGGTGAGCCTCCTGTCCGCTCATGGGAGCCTGGTACATCAGCAACAGGGAGCGGCCGAGACACGTCGTCAAGGAGCGATGGAAGGTGAGCCTCCTGTCCGCTCATGGGAGCCTGGTACATCAGCAACAGGGAGCGGCCGAGACACGTCGTCAAGGAGCGATGGAAGGTGAGCCTCCTGTCCGCTCATGGGAGCCTGGTACATCAGCAACAGGGAGCGGCCGAGACACGTCGTCAAGGAGCGATGGAAGGTGAGCCTCCTGTCCGCTCATGGGAGCCTGGTACATCAGCAACAGGGAGCGGCCGAGACACGTCGTCAAGGAGCGATGGAAGGTGAGCCTCCTGTCCGCTCATGGGAGCCTGGTACATCAGCAACAGGGAGCGGCCGAGACACGTCGTCAAGGAGCGATGGAAGGTGAGCCTCCTGTCCGCTCATGGGAGCCTGGTACATCAGCGACAGAGAGCGGCCGAGACACGTCGTCAAGAAGTTGAGACTAAAACCTCCTGGAAGGTTGTGAGAGCCTGGTACCTGATGGCAACACAACTCTTCTTCTAGAAGACTTCTTCACGGCTTGGTGCGACACTGCTGATGTAAACAAGACTCGTAGACGGATATGGAAGCCTGGTAATTTAATCAGAGTTGACTACTTCCTAGTTTGATGGATGCGATTCAGGAGGATTACTCCGATGTTCAAAATCCGAACTTGCTATCGTATCGTGCTGTCTCGCTCATTCAAATAGTGTTTAACGCCAGATTTAGAGGAATGGCATGGTACGAACTGCGAATTTCGATCTCGATCATAAAGATGATCTCTTATACGGTTATGGAAGCCTGGTACTTTGAATTCGAATCGAGACTATAGTTATATAGGTTGACGCGTACCATTAAATTATTAACTTTCAGGTCGTCAAGAAAATCGGCGGCGGCGGCTTCGGCGAGATCTACGAGGGTCTGGACCTGGTGACGCAGGAACAGGTCGCCCTGAAGGTGGAGTCCGCGCGGCAGCCCAAGCAGGTTCTGAAGATGGAGGTGGCTGTGCTGAAGAAACTACAAGGTGAGCTCTTTAGTACTTCTGTGGTCCTGGTAGTTTTGAAATAAACTCAGTCACTTGTTGGGTTGAAAGTATTGCAACGTGGGCTGTTAGCTGCTCATGAAATCCTGGTACCTTTAAAATTGTTAAGTCACTTCTTTCCTTCTTTATTTCCTTCCTTCCTGTTTTTTTGACGTGACAACGTCTTAATTTAAGTTGCGCTCGGAGTCACACATGAAAAAATGTAACGCCCGCTCACGTCTGATGAGTGAGAGAGACAAAATATATTTCTATAGTTAAAATTTGTGCAATTCTTATTTTCATTCATCGAGCATTACTGTAACAAGAGGGAAGAGGGCGGAAGAGGGAAGAGGGAAGAGGAACAAAATATATTTCTATAGTTAAAATTTGTGCAATTCTTATTTTCATTCATCGAGCATTACTGTAACAAGAGGGAAGAGGGCGGAAGAGGGAAGAGGGAAGAGGAACAAAATATATTTCTATAGTTAAAATTTGTGCAATTCTTATTTTCATTCATCGAGCATTACTGTAACAAGAGGGAAGAGGGCGGAAGAGGGAAGAGGGAAGAGGAACAAAATATATTTCTATAGTTAAAATTTGTGCAATTCTTATTTTCATTCATTGTTCCTATTGTGCAATTTAATAATATTCATATCAATAAATATTCTACCGAGAATAAGACGTTGTCACGTAAAATCTTCCTTCGCCCGTAAAACCGACTTTACAGGCAACCATTTTTTCTTTTTTTCTTACTGTCAAAATATGTGAGCCAGGTGTTGTTTCTCTCCTATTTTCATACTATCCAATCGTTCAGACATTCGCTGGTTCATGTTCATAAAGTCATAGTGACACGAAGTTTAAGTTTTAACTTAACTTCCCCCAAAAATGTTACATAAAAACCTTGTAATTTGTAATTTGGACCCAGCGAAAACGAACGAATATGAAGTCATAAAAAGTTACTGATGAATATCATCCATTCCTTTTTGCTCAGTACAGTTCGAGTAAGACAACAAACCGAGTATTCATTGCTTTACATATATATTTCTACAGGAAAGGAACACGTCTGCCGCTTCATAGGATGCGGTCGAAACGCGCGGTTCAACTACGTCGTGATGCAACTTCAGGGGAGGAATCTGGCAGAGTTGAGGCGAGCCCAGCCCAGGGGCGCCTTCTCGCTGTCCACCACGCTTCGGTGAGTTATGAGACCCTGGTACTTGTGTCCATAGATTGTGTATTGGTGATGCACGCCCTAAGGGTCAGCTCACACCGAGACGCGACGCGACGCGACGCTGCGCGCACATTTCAATAGAGTGACTCAAATTTATACTTTATTTACTACATTAAAAGGGACACATTTCATCGTGAGAATTCAAAATACGTTGCGCCACGCAGCGCTGCGCCTCGCGGCGCCGCGCTGCGCCGCGCGGCTTCGCGAGACGCAGCGCTGCATCGCCGGTGCGCGCGGCATGTGAGAGCGGCGCTGCGCCGCGCGACGCAGCGCGACGCCGCGAGGCGCAGCCTGAGGCCGCCGTTCTCATGCGCTTGCAATAGGTAGACTGCGGGGCGGTTGGACGCGGCACCGCGCGGCGTCTCGCTGCGCAGCGAGGCGTCGTGCTGCCAACGATTTTACGATGCGCCTCGCTACGCCGCGATGCGTCTCGCGGCGGCGCGCGGCGCAGCGCGAAATCACAGGCCTCTTCCAGTATCGTCGCGTCGCGTCGCGTCGCGTCGCGTCTCGGTGTGAGCTGACCCTAAGACCTTACATCGCCCGTCTGCAAGCCTCTGGTGAGCTATGAGACCTTGGTACTTTAGCTTACTATCAGATATCTCCAACTACGTGGTAATGCAACTGCTGGGATGGTATCCGACAGAGCTGGGGCGAGCCCAGCCCAGGGGCGCCTTCTCGCTGTCCACCACTCTTAGGTGAGTTATGAGACCCTGGTGCTTGTGTCCATAGATTGTGTATTGGCGACGTATGCTCTAAGGCCTTCTACCGTGTTTTTACAAGCCTCTGGTGAGCTATGAGACCCTGGTACTTTAGCTTACTATCAGATATCTCCAACTACGTGGTGATGCCACTGCAAGGGTGGAATCTGGCTGCTCAGCCCAGAGGTACCTTCCTGCTGTCCACCACTCTTCGGTGAGTTATGAGACCCTGGTACCAGCGTTCATAGATTGTGTATTGGCGATGCACGCTCTAAGGCC